>CM035128.1:40941199-41331199 GCA_020205605.1 Panax ginseng | reverse complement strand
GAGAATGCGCTGTAACCCCCGCCGGGGTACGTGGATGTTCCATAAATTTGGCGTTGTAACCCCCGCCGGGGATACTTCATTATTTCATAACTTCAGCATTGTAACCCCTGCTGGGGATACTTCATTAATTCATAACTTCGACGTTGTAACCCCCGCCGGGGGTACTTTTAGGGTTGTGACCCTGCACTGACGGCATCAGACCTTTGTGAAGTATTGCCGAGCATGATTTGTAAAAGCTGAGGCCATTGGTATAGTATACCTTGTATGCAGGCGAATACCAATGAGTGAGATGTGGAGCCAAAGTTTGGTGCATGAAAACAAGGATTCCAGGCTATTCCGCTCAATCGCGTAGCATTTTTATTCCTGATTTGGCCTTTTTAGCTTGAAAAACCTCCTTTGCAACTCTAATTGGAGTGAGCCGAAGGTGTGGGACCTACATAGGGGTGCCACAAGTACACCTACAGAAGCCGCAGGTGGACCTGCGGCCAACCGTGGGTATGTATTTCCTGCGGGTTGCCTTCATAAGTCATTTTCAAGCTGCACGACGAAGGAAATCTGAGAGATCTTCTTCAGACCTGCTGAGTTCGGGAAACTTTTTGTATATTCTATAACCGTACAAGCATTCTTCACTGTCCTGGTAACATATGCATGTATTCTTTTTCATTTTCTATCCGTTGGAAAATGAATTATCACATGAAATGCATTTAGACACATAGTAGTGAATATGCATGCTGATATGATATGATAAAAAATATTCAACATAATAAATGTTAGTATTAAACCATGCTGAACATAATGATGTGAAAAAATTTGACTTTTAAAATAGTCAAATTGGTACCTTTTACTGTCATTTCTTATCCTATTTGAGGACAAATGAGTAAAGGTAGAAAAGTAAAATAACCCTAGTAATTAAACTACACTTATAGATTTTTTACTGTGATGTATTAAATGCATGTAGGATGTATATGACTGTTGGTAGGTGTGCTACTGAATGGCCACCTAGGCATGCCTTTAAGCATGTGGATAGTCCCATTTACAAAGGGGGCTATGGCAAAAATTTTCCAAAATGTAGGCATTATGTAGTTATGCAAATTTAACTCTACTGTAGATGTATGTTAAAACGTTGCATGCATGCATGTAATCATAAAATGCATTTTGAAAAGCTCCAGGTAAGAATTTACCACACCCTTTCTGAGGTGATTTGGAGATTTGTTGTCTAGATATTATGGATCCAGATCAGCCAAATAGTTCCCATATGACCACTTTTGGTGTACGGAGGAGGGCTTCTGAAGTACCTCGACCCTATTCTGGTAGACAGCCTTGTCGTTTGGTGGAGGCGGTGATACGCCCTATCTGGGTTGAAGTGCCGGATGTCGAGGACGAGGAGGAGGATGTACCGGTTGAGGTTCCTACTCCTGTTACACGTTTTCCCCGTAGGAATTTGCCAAGTATTCAAGTGGGGAACCTAGATCTTCTGGGTGACTTGAGTTGGCATCCTTCAGTTTACCTGTACGCAAATGAGGTATGAAGTTAGATCTTAATCTTCCTTATTTTCTATTAATGAGGAGCAAAGGATTCTGATGTTGATCTACATTTAATGTAGGTTCCCGGCTTTATAGAGCCTCGAGGGAACTGGTTCAGTATCCACTCTATGTATTAGGCTCTGCATGATGACTATAGAGAGATTGTACATGGCTGGGGATTCGGGACGTTCTTTTCCATTCTTCCCCATCACTGTCCTTGGGGTTACTTCAGGGAATTATCTGAGTAGTGGTTTCACCAGACTCAGTCACTCCATTTGCTGGACTGTGAGGTGATGATGACACTGATGGATTGGTAGTTTATCATAGGTATGGAGTTTGGAGGGGATCCAGTGCCTTGCACGACGGATATTACCCCTACTGCCATCAGATCCTTGTTGGGAGTTCTGGCGGAAGCGCTAAAGGGCAGGACTGTACGTACAGGTCCTTTGAGCGTAGATGCTATGAGCGGGCTATTGAGTGAGCCTATACCCGATGATGTGAGATTCAGGGATTGCATTCTTTAGCGATTGTTCCTGATGATCATTAGGGGTTGCTTCTACGGTGTCCTTCGCTTTGATTAGCGCCACTCGACACGTGGACCGTATAGGAGACTATGATTGGGGTTCCTACACCTTTGCCTACTTCCTTAGGGGAATGTGCATGCGATCGCAAGGCTTGATCGAGGCTTGGTTAGGATTCTACCCATTTCTGCTGGTGAGTATTCTCTTATCTTTTCCCATGTACAGGATAAGAGCGTTGACTGACAGCAAATGTTTTCCTTTGTGTTGGTAGTTTTGGGCCTATGAGAGGCTTCCATGTTTGCATCCTGTGAGCTTTCTAGGTTTAGATACCTATCCACGAGGACAGAGATGGCATCATTCCATACTGGCGGAGGTCCCTGTAGCTGAGGGTTTCACTCATTGCCGCCTACAACTGGAGTTGTTGACAGCGGATGTCATCATATGGGTTCCTTGTTCTGGGGAGTACTTGAGTGTTGGATTTAAGGATGGGTACCCAACTGGAGTTGAGTACGTTATTTCCACCCGTAGGATTCCTCTCTTCACAGATGGAGGATGGGAGTCCAATTTTGGAGAGCGTGTTATCAGGATCACTACAGGAGAGATTCGCATGCTGACCTTGCCTCCTGCTAGGCGTTATTGGCCTATTTCGTAGTCACCCGTCACTGACAACCCATTGTTGGGGATTGACAGTTTTACATTGTCAGAGGGTCCCTGCACTCAAGAGATATTCCAGCATTGGTGGTTCCCTCATACCATTGGAGCTCAGACCCGCGCCACATAGTTTATGGGGGATATGGTTCCAAGATCCGTGATAATGAAGGATTGGCTATCCTGTGTCAGAGATCCGACTCATGTGACACAGATTGACACTTTAACCCGGCAGTTATACCGGGCACATTTCTTTATCCGGCACTTGGGTAGAGATCCTTTAGAGGCAGATACTTTTGATCCTTCCAGCTCTGGCGCTGGCCCCTCAGGTGACCCATATGGTTTTGCCGGTGCAGATCCTCCCTTGTATAGGCCTGACATCCCTGTAGATAGAGATCCAGTGACTCAGGAGGAGTTACATCAGGTGGATAGGATTCACGATGTAGACATCGATACCATTGACTTCTTCTAATGTATTCTCATTATCTCTTTTGATAGGCCTCTGTTAGCTGCTGGGAAGCTTCGCCCCATTTCCCTGTATTTTAGCTGTACAAAGATGTATTAGAAGATGATATACTTAGGAATGTATGTACAATTTTGCATTCCCTATATCATATTGCCATCTATTGTATCATGCAAATTATTATGTTATGCATATGTATGTATGTCCAGAGATATTCAGCATTGACCCCTAGATGGTCTTATGACACGGCCCGTACAGATGTCTTCTTCGACAGTTAGCCGTATTGATTATACCCCACCATTTTTGGTGGCATCTGGTATGCGCTCATGGTATGATAGTATGTCACCACTAGATGTGGTGATCAGAGATCATTTCTTTGAGAGACACTATGACCTTGTTGATGTTTCAAGTTCCCACAAGGTTCATAGAGGGTATGCTAGAGCATTGGGTACCGGAGAGACAGGTTTTCCGATTCGGGACCCAGGAGTTGACTCCTACTTTGGAGGAGTATGCATGGTTGACGATGCTGCCGTTGGACAGACCTTGCGTGCACATAACGATCGGAGACATGAGTAGGCAGTTCATGACCCTCACCGGATTGAGACGCAGAGTGGTGCAGGATGAGATTACATCTGGCCACGTGATATCCCAGCGTTTTCTGTTTGACAGATTTGGCTCTGAGGATAGATATGTACAATATTCCGGTGATTTTACCACGCCAGAGGATCATTGGCATTTAGCAAGAGTGGATGTACTACTACTGTGCGTATTGTCATACGTCTACATGCCACAGTATATGGATGAGTTGGATATTGGCGTCATTATAGCAGTGAGAGCTCTCCGGGAGGGTCACACCATCATACCGATGATTATGGCAGAGGTCAGCCACATATTGCTGTACTTATTCGGCAAGAGTGTTCATAGGCAGCTTGGTCATGTTGTACGTGTGGTATATATCACACTTGAGACCGATTGGCACATTTAGACGGCATGGATATTGGGTCACCCATAATATAGCCATGTCGTACTCCTTTCAGCCTGCAGAGTGTACAGATGTTGCGTCTTGGTCAGCTTTTCTGGTAGGGATTGGAGATCCATTTGCTATATTTCCGTGTACAAGGCTTAGCTTACCCTACAGCTTCATTACTCATGCTCCGGGCATGGATTATCTTCCTCTAGCTGGTTTGAGAGGGATGATCACTTACCACCCACTGGCCGTGATGTCTCAGTTTGACCAGTTTCAGGATTTCCACCCATTTGAGGGGGCAGTGATTCAGAGCTTCACTTCTTGCCACTTATCATCAGCGGAAAGATCCAGGTTGTATGCCTGTTGGGATCAGCGAGAGCTAGCTGAGTTTTCTGTCAGTCATTCGAGTTATTCTGCAGAGTATTCAGCATGGATGGAGACAGAGACTGCATCAGCTATGGTAGTATCCACAGTGCAGGATATAGATTCCGACGATGAGGAGCCTATTGAGGAGGTTGACATTCCCATCGATGGATACTTGACTGCTGGGCTGCTAGCATTTGTGATGGATTTTCCCACCCCGAGTGCCACTGTTACTCAGTATTCAGCACAGTATTTGGAGCAGATCCTACATCTGATGACCTATGATAGAGATCAGGCTAGGGCCGCGATGCTGATAGCTCTTGATGGGAGAGACGTCGCTCTATTAGAGAGGGATGAGGATAGATCAGCCAATGATGCATTGATTGTGGAGCGGGATGTCGCCCTATCGGCTAGGGATGTGGCCATTGCAGATAGTACTTCACTTAGATCCCATATGACTGGCATCTTTGCTGATATGAGTGCATACATTGATGAGCATCATGTCACCATTCAGTTAGCCTCTGATCTGCTAGCTCGTGTAGATACCATTGGGCAGGAGCTTGCAGCTTTACCTCCATCTTTAGAGAGGGATGCTATGTTAGATCTGATAGTCTTTATACACACAGATCCGTAGATAGCTTTGTATTTTCCTGCACAGACTAGCTTAGCCATTTTGTCATGTACAACACAGATGTATATATCAAACAGTATTATATATGGTAGAGAAATATATTTTGATTTACTTCCCCTTTTAGTTATGCCTTGATACGTGCTTGATATTTGTCTGTTTCTTCAGGGCCTTGTGATCTTGATGCATTCTGAACTTATCCTTGATATGTGGACATTGAGCCATCACATGATCTCTTAGAACTGATCATTGATTTGTATGTATCCCTACCATCTTTGGTGTCTTGGGACTGGTTTCTGTATGGAAATATGGAGAGGAGTGTGGCTTTTCCTCTCTGAGATTGACCGCACCACAGATGGTCACCAGTACTTCTATTTGTGAGAAGCCTAGTTAATTCCATCTCTTATGGATTGGTATTGCTCTTCGAGGCACAACCGCAGCTTAGATGGTCACCGAATCCCCTATTTATGAGGAGAGGTTAGGTAATTCCATCCCCTTGGTTTGAAGCCGATGAAATGTGGTGGATTGAAGGTTGATCCCAGTATCATGTGACAAATATTTTTATTCTGGTAGGGGTTAGACTGAACCATAAATGGCTACCTATGTACTCTTATTGAAGAGGAGATCAAGTCTGCGTAGTTCGAACCTGGTGTAAGAGGTTCAATGCTGAATGTGAAAGGTAGATGGGTGTAGAAGCTTTATTGATGAAGAAGGGTGTAGAAGTTTTTTTGTTATTTTTTGTAGAGGAAGGGCAGAAATGTTGTTGTTGTTTTTTGTTTATTGCGACCGGGCCATATAGAATATGGGAGATCAGGTCGACGTAATTTTCCCCTCAAGATGAATCGCAGCCAAAGAGAAGTGTGAATCCCATGTGCAGGCTATACTGCGTGGAGAAGAAAGTTTGATCCCATGATGGGGACAAACTGCAGGTGTGGAAAAAGTTTGATCCCGTCTTCAAGACAAACTGCAAGCGTAGAAAAGTTTAATCCTGTCTTCAGGATAAACTGCAGATGTGAAAGGTTAAATCCTTTCTTCAGGATAACCAAAATTGTATGAACTATTTGAAATTAGGTGAAACCAGGCTGCTGGTTTGAAGTGTATGTCTCCCTGAGGGGCAAAAGAGTTTGTAAAGGATAGGGTTCAAAACCGGAATGACTGGTGATTGGATGATCAATACCAGGATGTTTGCTTGATGGTAACTTCAGACATAGTACCATTGCACGGTGTCCAAGTTGATAAGATGTGGACATTCATCGCCATCCATTTCCTGTAGTCTGAGAGCACCTCCTGTCAATACCTCCTTGACAACAAACGGGCCTTCCCAGTTAGGAGCGAATTTTCCCTTAGATTGATCTTGGTTGTCAATGATCTTTTTCAAAACCAAGTCATGTTGTTTGAACTGCCGTAGCCTAACTTTTCTATTGTAGGATCGTGCGATCCTTTGCTGATATAACTAACCATAGAAGATAGCCGCGGTTCGCCTTTCATCTATTAGAGACAATTGGTGATACCTGTCTTGTACCCATTGATCTTCATCCAACAGAGCGTCCATCAATACTCTGAGGGATTCCATTTCCACCTCTATGGGGAGCACTGCTTCCATCCCATAGGCTAATGAGTAGGGGGTTGCCCCAGTGGAAGTACGCATTGATGTTCTGTAGGCTAATAAAGTCAGAGGCAAGAGGTCAGGCCATCCTTTGTGATGGCGGACATTTTCTGCATGATCTTTTTGATGTTTTTATTAGCCGCTTCAACAACACCATTCTTCTTTGGACAGTAGATGACGGAGTTCAGGTGTTTGATGTGGAATTTACTGCATAACTCCTCCATCATTTTGTTCTTGAGGTTCTTAGCATTGTCTGACACAATGACCTCTGGTTGTCCATATCGACAAACTACATTATTTCTGATGAAAGCAATGATGACTTCTTTGGTAACCCTGGGGAAGGAGGCTTCTTCTACCCATTTGGTGAAGTAGTCAATCATGGTGAATATGAATCGATGTCCATTACTAGCTTTGGGCTCGATGGGCCCGATCACGTCCATTCCCCACATTGAGAAGGGCCATGGAGAACTCATATTGTGGAGTTCCCTTGGAGGGGCATGGATAGCATTCCCATGAATTTGGCATTGATAGAATCTCATGACGTGATCATCACAGTCAGCTTTGAGTGTAAACCAATAGTGCCCTGTTCTGAGAATATTCTTGACAAGTAAGGGTCCGCTCATGTGTGGGCCACATACTCCACCATGGATCTCATCCATGAGTCTCTGAGCTTGGTCTTTGTCCAGACATCTGAGGAGACCTAATCCTGTATCTCTCTTGTATAGTGCATCTCCGCTCAGGTAGAATTTCATAGTAAGTCGATGGATCCGCCTCTTCTTAGTTAGGCTCACCTCAGCGGGTGTAGATCCATCTCGCAGATACTCCTTGATATGTTGATACCAAGGGTTTTGGATGGGAGGTAGATCATCTGATACTTCTCCAACATATTTCCCATAAGATGGGGCCTTTTGCAGGGCAAATGTGATGCTTGGCATGTTTTCCTTGTCAGGTATGTGAATCAAGGCAGCCAACGTAGCTAATGCATCCACAAAATCATTCCTATTATAAGGAATGTGTAGAAAGGAGATTTCTTCGAACTCCAAAGCCATCTGTAAAACTTGTCGATGGTAAGGCAGCAAATGTAATTCTTTGGTTTGATAGATTCCCGTGGATTGCTTGATTACCAATTCAGAATCCCCAAAGACAGTTAACCGCCTGATGCCCATTGAACGAGCAATTTTTAGCCACATGATATAACCTTCATACTCAGTTGTGTTGTTGGTACTGACAAACTACAATTTGACGGCAACAGGATATTGTTCCCACGTACCGGATATTAGAACTGCTCTAGCTCCAGAGCCTTCTATGTTAACAGCTCCATCCAAATACATTTTCCATGTATGGCATGCATCGTACTGATGGTGTTGCTGAACTGTCATTACCCCTTCATCGGGGAAGTATGTTTCTAAGGGTTTGTAATCCCTTGCAGGTGCGGCGTCCAGTTGATCCGCAATTCCTTGACCTTTGACAGACTTTTGCATCACATAGACGATGTCAAATTGTTGTAGGTTCAACTACCATCTGGACAGTTGACAATTCAGTATGGGCTTACTGAACACATACTTGAGAGGATCCACGCGGGATATGAGATGGGTTGTGTGACCATGGAAGTAATGTTGTAACCTCATGGAAGCCCATGTTAAAGCACAATAAGTTTTCTCAATCAGAATGTACTTGTGTTCACTGATGCTGAATCTTTTGTTGAGGTAATAGATAGCTCATTCTTGGCCTCTATCATCTTTTTTTGCCCTCAAAGACGTCTGACCCATGGCATTGTCATTAATGGACAGGTACATGAACAGGGGAACATAATCACTGGGTGGTACCAAAACAGGAGAGTTAACCAACTGTTCTTTAATGGTAAGGAAGACTTTTTGACACTCATCGTTCCATTTCATGGAGGAGTTCTTCCTTAACAACTTGAAGATGGGATCACAGGTTGCTGTGAGTTGAGAGATAAATCTGTTAATGAAGTTGATTCTTCCCAAAAATCCCTGTATTTCCTTCTCTGTCTGAGGAATGGGCATTTCCTTAATGGCCTGGATTTTGGTAGGATCCAGTTCAATCCCTTTGTGGCTGACTAGGAAACCTAGCAACTTACCTGATTTGACACCAAAGGCGCATTTGGCTGGATTGAACTTCCAGTTTTACTTACACAACTTGTTGAATAACTTTTTGAGATGGTCTAAGTGGTCTTCCTCCTTTCGGGACTTGATAATGATGTCATCCACATAGATCTCTATCTCTTTATGCATTAAATCGTGAAAAAGAGCCATCATAGCTCGCTGGTAGGTTGCCCCGGCATTGATGAGGCCAAATGACAACCGTCTGTAACAAAAGGTTCCCCAAGGCATGATGAAAGCAGTTTTCTCACGGTCTTCCTCAGCGACCATAATCTGATGGTACCCTACGAAGTAATCCGCAAAGGAGTACATGTCGTATTAAGCAGTATTATCAATGAGAATGTGGATAAAGGGCACGGGAAAGATATCTTTAAGGCAAGCTTTGTTCAAATCCCAGTAATCCATGCAAACTCGCACCTTTCCTCCTGGTTTAGGCACGGGAACCATGTTGGATATCCACTCCGGATATGTAGACACCATGATAATGCCAGCTTGAAATTGTTTCACAATTTCCTCTTTAACCTTTAAACTCCACTCAGGTTTCAATCGCCTGAGTTTCTGCCTAACTGGCTTGAATCCGTCTTTAATGGGAAGGCGATGAAGAACAATGTCAGTGGACGAACCCACTATGTCTTCATGAGACCATGCAAACACATCCTAGAATTGGGTTAATAGTGCAACCATCTCATTCCGTTGGTTTGGGGTGAGGTCTGAACCAATTTGGATTAACTTAGGGTTTTCTAAGGTTCCAAGATTGAAAGAAGTGGTTTGGTAAAGGTTGGGTTTAGGTTTGTCTGCGACCCATTCCTTAATCTCCTTAGGTGTCTCAATGTCCTCTTGTATTTCCATCAAGTCTAAGTCCAACTTTGCATCAAAATTACAGCCCTTGTGGAGAGAAGGCACCTCATCAGCAAGTACAGGCACATCTAAATTCAGATTCCTAATATCAAAAGATGCTTTTACTTAATATATGAAACTGTTTAATCATACAAAAGTGTTAGCATGTACTGATAAAATAACTGCTAATACTGTATAGAAAAGTAAACAATTAAAGTTATCTACAGGGCAGAGGGATTTTTTACCCGTTTTACCCTCGTCGACCAATGCATGGAGTGCTACTCCAATTGTTAAGGGCAAAGTCCTGATGGACTGCAGTGATGGAGGGGTTATCATTGTCCTATTTTTCCCGAATGATAACCATGAAATCTGGGCAATCATCGTCTGAGGTATATCTGTTTGTATGTTCATCATGAACAATGATGCGTATGCCTGACATCATCAAGGCGATGTTATGTTTACGTTTCCGCTCCCTTTCTTCCACTTCGGGATCAGGAATCAGCACCTCTTTTGCTTTGAATGGTACTAGTTTGGGAAACAGCATAGCGATAACATGGGATGACACCTTTACTGGAGACTGTATCAGCTCATGTGGTGCAGATGGAAAAAATCGTCGTATGACGGAAGCTTGAGGAACCTGCTTATGCTTATAAGGATTCCTATGACTAGAACTGGTAGCATAGCCTAGTCCGGCTGTCCCAATTTAACTAGACACTTGAATAGGGTGCTTAATACCCTGCTGATTTTTACCAAGCCCTTGTCCTGGCTGATGACCCAATGACATCATTTCTTGAGTGGCCGACATAATCTCTGCTGAAATCTTGGGTATGGGAAGTGGTGCTCCAATAGGTTGGTATTACGTGTTACTCACTTCCAAAGTATGAAAACTGGCAGGCTCAACTTCTGAGTTGAAACTGATGATTGGCAGATCTCCTTATTCAGGACATTCTGGCTTAGCATTGACAGTGACTAGACTATTGTTAATAATGTATTTGAGTTGTTGATGTAGTGTGGAGGGAACAGTTCCAGCCATGTGAATCCATGGTCTCCCAAATAGCAGGTTGTATCCTGAGTCTATTCTGAGGACGTGGAAGGATACATTGAATGTATTTGGACCAATCTCAATTGGCAGCTCAATCTTTCCGATGGAATTTCTTCGGGATCCATCAAAAGCTTTGATAACCGTATGGCTGCTTTGGATCCTTTTGAGATTGACATTCACCTTAACCAAAGTGGCATAAGGACAGATATTTAGAGATAAACCTCCATCTATCAAAACTCCAGCTAGCATATACCCAGAGGACAAAACTGCAATATGCAATGGCTTGCAATGACCGGTTCCTTCGGGCGGTATGTCGTCATCAGTGAAGGATATCACATTGTTGTTGAAAATGTGATCAAACATATGTTGAAATTTTTCCACATCCACTGATTTCGGTAAGTAGGCTTCTTCCAAAACCTTCAATAAGATCTTCTGGTGATCTTCGGAATAGAAAACCAAGTCCAGTATTGATAACTGATGTGGAGCTTCTCTTAAGCTTAAAACCTCCTTGGCTTCATTATGACCTATAGTGCGGAGGAATTTTTCAATCTTCTCCATGGGAATCTTCCCCTTTGCTCTAATGGCAGGCTTCATCACCCTCTAAAGAAGATACAGTGGATTTTCCTTCGACACTGTAGCAGTAGTATAAGACGTGGATCCTTCAGCTTCTCCATAATTCCATGGAACTTTGTGTAAGTTGACAACAGGATATTGTGGTCTGAAAGGTAAAGAAATTGGCTCTGGTGCAGCCACTTTCAAAGGATTGTCAACTCCTTTGAGTTGAATTGTTTGTATGGAAAATACTTTGACAGTCTCATCATCCTCAGCGGATATAACTGCTACTAATCCCTTCTATTTGGTAGGACAGGTATTCCCACTCTCAAGTTGCACAGTGTCGTTGTCTTCCATCTATAGGACACCGCTATCAATGAGATTTTGAATGAGATGGCGGAGTGCCCAACATTCTTCTATGTTGTGACCGCGAGAATGTGAATGATATTGACATACTCCATTGGAGTTGAACCATCTTGAACGGGGATTGATTGGAGGTAGAAGGGAGGTAATTCTTCCTTCATTGATCAACATTTGAAATATCTCTTCCATAGATTGGCCCAGATAGGTAAATTCCCTCTGATTGGCAAAATCTTGACGGGCTTTAGCATTTGCTCTCTTTGTAACCTTATCCTCCATAGCTTCGCTTTTTGAAGGTGGTGGTGGAGCATTCATAACAAAAGGAAGAAGATAGGCATGCTCCTGGCTGATTAATTAGCGTATGACTTGATGCTGGTGGGTCACCAGTTCTACCAATTGCTCAATTTGCTTGCAAAGAGCTTTCATCTTTCGTTCCACAGCAAATTGGAACTTTGCATAATCCCATCTGTCAACACCGTCTTTGATGGTCTGAGATGATTCACCATTAAAATGGGAACTCTGTCCAGTGCTCCAACTAATTATGTTGACCTCTTCTTCTTTGTATTGAGGAAGAGGGCTGTCTTGCACATGAGGTTGATCTAGTTTGGCAACCACAATCTCACCATTGTCTATTAAATCTTGGATCTTATGTTTCAAGGCCCAACAATCTTTAGTATCATGTTCAAGTGATCCGGCATGATAAGCACACTTTCGAGTAGCATTAAAACCCCTCCCATTAGGGTTGGCTGGTGGAAGAAGACGTGTAATTTTCTTTTGAGTAGTCAGAAGAGCAAGAATATTCTCGAGCGAGTCCCCTAAGGGTGTGAATATTCGAGGGTGCTTTACTTCTCCACTTTTAGACAATGGAGGGTTTGAAGACTGTGCTTGGAAAGGGGAGTAGCTTCTCCTCTGCATAGGCATGTTCTGGTTGCCTTTTTGATCTTGTAGTATCAAGGAAACATCCTTCTCTTTCTTTTTATGGACCCTCCGGGGGTTGTTTCCATATGATCCGGATTGGATGTGCTCAGCAACTGCTTTAAGAGCAGAGAGGTCTTGAATTTTTCCTGACTTCAATCCCATCTCCGCCATCTCTCCGTGTTTGATCATTTCAGAGAATGGTTTGACAATACCAGCTAAGACTCTTTCATAGAAAGGAGCTTCATGTATGTCTATAAAAGTCATGACCATTTCTGATTCTGTCATGGAATGAATAACTTGAGCAGCAAGGCACCTCCACCTTTGAGCATACTCTCTGAAAGACTCATTAGACTGTTTCTTGACCTTGGTAATCTTAAAATTGGGGCCAGAGCCATCCGAGATTGAAAACTCAGTATTGAGTGAGGAAGGCGGCGCTAGCTCTTCCCAACAATGGATCTTGGAGTTGTCTAATCTGGTATACCATGAACGGTTTTTCTCAAATCAGACTCTTCGAACAATTTTGATTCGAGCTTCTCATTTTCCGCATAAGATCCAAGTTCTCAAATGAACACCTTTAAATATGTATAAGGATCCCCTAATCCGTCATACTTTTCAAAATCAGGGGTTTTGAATTTCTCTAGATAATGAACACCAGGGAATATGCAAAGGTCAGTATATGAGACACTTTCATGTGTTCCAATCCCTTTGAGAACATGGATAGTTTCCTCCATTTGGAGGACCTTCTTCCTGATATCACCAATGTCTGGATCTCCTCTGAGATGGGTGTTTTCAGGGTCTTTGTTGGTCGTATCCAACTGAGGTTCTGGAATTGTTTTTTCCAAACCTTGAGCTCCTCCTTATGAAGAGGATTCTGTATGTGTAGGCATCTTTGTACCCTGAGTAGACTGATGCAATTCTTTAAGCAGAACAACCAGATCTGTGATTTGTTTACTCAATCCGTCAAATTCTTCTCGAGAAACAGGATTAGACTGGTCAGAAGAAGACATGATTGGCTGTAGACTCGTGGCCTTTTTTGGATTTTAAGCGGGTAATAGGCCCAATTGTTTCCCTAGAAAAGATGTATGTAGTTTAGTCTTAGGGATAATGTAAATGCTATCATAATGTGTCCGTTTTAGGAATATTGTCCTGCAAAAATGGGTGTTAATTGATAACATGTCATGTATGCACAGATATTCTTTATATTTTCCATTACATAAAGATGAGCATGGAATGAAATTACAAGTAAATGCTTTTACAAGTAATTGAAAATGGAAAGCATGAAGAGACTTTCCTCCGCGTTTGGTTTATCAGAGGTTGACTTATCTTAGGGTTACTCTCGCGGCTTTTGGCATGAAGGTTCCCAAATCATCGCAATCTACTTGATGGGAAGTTAATCCGGTCTTTCAACTGGAGCGAATCTGGGTGGTGCCTTTCCTGAGCCTTGTTGGAATTAGTCTTCCTACGAATCCAGTAATCAAACACCGACAGGATAGCCTCCTGGTGGAGGAATCACACAACATACATTCACATACAATGTGTCTCACCGAAAATGATGACATATGTGAAGCGCTAATATCACAGATAGATATTTTGCAGTGCAGTAAGTAAAAATGCATTCGTACACATTCATCATAAATATAAATGCAACATTCACACACAAGCATATAACAGTTTTGAAAAGCTTGTAATAGCGGCTTAAGCCCTCTTACTGGAATCCCCAGCAAAGTCGCACCTGTCGACGTCGGGATTTTTAATTGTCCCTTTTCGTCACTTGTTCTTTGGTGTTCTCATGTTAATGTGAGATTTGTTTGAAAAAACAAGTGAAAAAGGTCTGACAAGTGTAATTTTGACGATTTGACTTTAAGAGTCGTCAGTTGGTGTTTTTAATTGGTTGGACCAACGCAACCGGAAAAGGTTTGCACATTGACCCAGTGATATGACACTGCTAAACGGGTCTATGAAACTGAGATTCATTTGGGTTCGGGGGCTTGATTATGCGAAGGGAAGGTGTTAGGCACCCCCCGACATCCGTGTTGCCATGGTGACCGCCACTTTTCAGGAAACTGTTATATGAATGTGTGTGTGTGTGGATCAATGTGTAATTATTTAAAAGTAGTGCGAGGCCTCGTTCGCACCTATATACAAAGGGTTTGAATTTATAGAAAAATTTATTTTTAAGCAATATATAGTAATGAAGTTTTGTGAAAAGGGGTTTTTAAAACCCTATGCTCAATAGGAATTGAGACCTTTTCATACTTCCATTTTATTATTAAAATGTTCGGCTTGTTTGCTTTTATTTTAGAGATGCGAGACATCTTTGAGAAAATAATATACAGCAGTGTCGAACTCCTTATGGGCATGACAGCCATCCAAGAAAATTCAGACACCGTAAATAATGTACAAGCTGCTTACAGCTGAAAATGTCCATCACGGGAACTGAATCTAGACTCAGTAGATTGAATCTATGATCACATGATTCCTAGGCTCACATGATACTGTAGTTTGTATGGAAAGCAGTAAGCAGTTATATATATAAAAGCTGTAAATATATATACACAAACATGATCAACCACCACGAAGCAAGTCCATGGGGGATCGGAAATGTAAATATATAAAGCGGTAAATATATATATATATATATATATATATATATATATATATATATATATATATATATATGGACATGATCAACCACCATGAAGCGACTCCATGGGGATCGAGAAAAGTAAATAAAGCAAGAATGCGATCATCCGCCACGTAAGTAAACTCAGACGGGACTAAATATAAATAAAGCAGTAAAGACGATCAACCGCCACGAAGTAAACTCCAGGCAGGACTAAATGTAAATAAAAAGTAAAAGGCCTCAAGTAAACTCCGGCACGACAAAAATGTAAATATATATATATATATATATATATATATATATATATATATATATATAAGTAAGTAAACGCTCCAGGCATAAGTCTAGGCTTAATCGAGGCATAACTCGATAATGTTAGTCCATATATAAATATATACATATATAAGTATATATATACAGACTGAAATGAAAACCACGAACCAAAGTCCGGGCATACGCACACAACACGACTCTCAATGTGTAGAATAGTGTGTGCAAAGATGAAGAGAAAGGCTTTATAGAGTGTGAGAAGGCTTACAGTGGGCTGCCAATACAGATTTCTATGACCTTATATGGATAAACACTCAGCTCCCGCCGGTAAATGTATAGCTATATGTGACTTAACAGGTGTTTAAAAAGAGCAAGCACTCAATATAGGTGTGTACAGAGCAAATTGGACAGGGCTTCCTCCTTTTTCTTCTTTTTAAATGGCCACCCCAAGCCCTCTATTTATAGAGGGGAGCCATAGTGTACCTATGGCGACATGCATGAGATGCACTTGGGTGCCCGGGGTGCCCCAAGTTCTGTGGGTCCCATCGTCTCGAAGTACGTGCACTCGTGCACTGTAATGTCTGCTCGAACTTGCAAAACTTCAATCCAAGCATCCGAACGAGGTATATAAGACCTTCTTCGGACTGCTTGTTTCGAGAGTTACGCAATGACATGGATTAGAGGTTGTATGAAGTCAAGAAGAGGGGACCATGCCCATGGTCTTCAAGCTTCAAATTCTATCCGGTGTGCTGCCACGCGTAATAGTCACTCGGGATTGGAACTCCTTGGTTCTTGTAGAACATTGTTAAATGTATGTATGTATGAAGTGTTGAGACAATGCGCAGGTGTTGAGGTGGCAAGATGACATTTGACTCCTCACCGGGGTTATCTTCGGTTTGAGTTGAAAGCAGACGTTGCTCAGGGTTACATCTGAGATTAGACTGCTGCAGGTGTTTGAATGCCGCAAGGTCATCTATAAGAGTGCTTGTCTGCCCGGTGTTAGATCCGGGTCTGAGGTATGAGTGCCTCGGTAGGAGGTCTGATTGAAGCTGATCGCATGCATTTGAAACAAGCATTTCCGGAGTTATCGCCGGAACTACAACGACATTCGTTGGTGTTATCGCCAAGGACGAAACTCGGGGTTATCTCTGAGGTTAGAAATAATCCTTCCAGTGTGTGTTCCGGGGTTGGAAATGATGTTCCCGGTGTGTGTTTCGGGGTTGGAACTGAACTTCCGATAGTATCCGGAATGGATGTGAGCTGCCTTCCAGGGTTATCTCCGAAAGACGAATCTGCCCTCCTGCAATGTTAGTAACAGGTATGCAGAAAATTTCGAGTGTTTACATTAGCCACCCAAGTGTATGGCCTCTACAGGTGATCCACCAAGGAAGAAGAATTTTTAAGAAGAATGGTGTATTGGCTAAACCCTAGTTTTTCCTATCTCTATAGAAAAGGGGTGTACTCTCCAACAATTGGAATTACGTATATTTGATATCTAATATAAGATTCCACTTATAAAGATATCATGTAACCCTATTTAATTAAAATAAGGAATTATTTATTTAATTACAATCCTTTAAGTAAATAGGCTCCCTAATCTAATTATGGATATTTAATTAAACTCCTTTAACTAATTTTGCATCATAATCCTATTAGGAATAAATGAGAGTACTTATATGAAATTAATTTCTAAACTCTTTTAGAAATTAAAATAATAATAATTGTAATAATATTAATAAGACTACTCTTATTAATTTATATTTAATATTTCTAAAATATTAAATAATAAATATTGAGCTATTTAATTTATTCTATCACCATAGATTAAATTAAATATACTTAATATATTATTACAATTATGCCATTAACTTCTTAAATAATTATTCTCCTTTTATGGTGTGACCATTTAGGTTCTCCATATTAAATCGATTATGAATAAATCAATTAGAACAATTTTAATCTTATTTAAATAAATAAATTAAACTATTAATTTATTTAAATAAATAATATTTATTCTATAATAGGGATAAGCCTCCCTAGCGATCAATGACTTTCCAGATAATATAGATTTTAACATTAATCATAAAAGAACTTTTGAGTAAATAGTTACTGTACAATTTAATCATTTCACCATATAATGTCCCAATTAAATATAAGACATGGAATTACTGTCAAGTCTTATTTTATTTAATTATATGTATTTCGATTCATAAATGCACAACTCTTAATGAATGTAAATTAGAAACTACTTTCTAATTTTATTCCACCTTGGCCAAGGATTCCTGGGTTGTCATTTATCGAATCACATAGGATATTTCTCTTATTTTACTAGAAGTGATAGATTCTTTATTGATCATTCATTATCTCCATATATAACTTATTACACCCAAGCATATCTTTTGATATACCCTAAGAGTCTTAAGGAATAAGTCAAAGTGTAATTCATTATATATAAGATACTATAATGATCTCAAGTCTAAGGATCATTTGTACTACTATCACTACAAGAATTCCTATTGACAGGCAAGTAAAACTCTATTAGGTATTCCTTAGCGAGTCACGTTCAATGAACTTATTCTCCAATAAGCACCTACATACTTGTTTTAGTGTCTCCACACAAATGATCATGAGATCAATCATCCTTATCCAATGAGCAAGTAACGTATGTACCAATCTATCTGGATTCATTAATCCCCTTTTTAGTAATTCATTGATTGAGAACATTTTAGTTTTAAGCTATCTAAGAATTTAGATCTCATTAGCATGATCTAATCATGATTATAAAAGCATTGCTTAAAACTATGGGTTTATCACATATTATTACAACAGCACCATGTAGATAATTAAATGCCTTTAATAAATAATTCTTTTATTAATAAATAAATAAGATTGATTACAAAGTATATGCTTTATCATCATACATGATTGACTTATGCATATTACTTTTAATCTCCCACTTGCAATAAAGTCAATCGTCGTGGTATCTCATACCCATCTTCTCTAAGTGACGATCGAATTGTTGTTGTGTTAACGCTTTAGTAAATAGGTATGTTATATTGTCTTGAGAGTCCACACGCTCTAGGGTGACGTTTCCTCTTTCAATGATCTCTCTAATCAAATGAAAACACCGCAACACGTGTTTGGATTTCTGATGAGACCTGGGTTCCTTAGCCTACGCAACAGCTCCAGTGTTGTCACATAATAAAGGTAGTAGTCCTGTAATGCTAGGAACTACACCAAGTTCGGTTATGAACTTCTTCATCCAAACAGCCTCCTTTGCAGCTTCACTTGCAGCTATGTACTCTGCCTCTGTCACTGAATCAATAACTGTTTGTTATTTAGAACTATTCCAACTCACTAAGCCACCGTTTAAGGTAAACACATTTCCCAAACTGGATTTACTGTCATCTTGATCTATTTAAAACCTTGAGTCTGTGAAGCCCTCTAGTTTCAATTCAGACTTACCGTAGACAAGAAACACATCCTTAGTTCTTCTTAAGTACTTTAGGATATTTTTCACTGCCTTCCACTGTTCTTCTCCTAGATTCAACTGATATCTGCTTATTACACTAAGTGCATGAGCGACATCGGGTCTAGTACATATCATACCGTACATGATAGATCCTATTACTGAAGCATAAGGAATCTTAATCATACGGTCTCTCTCCTTAGGTGTCTTTGGGGCTTGTTTCTTAGAGAGATGCATTCCATGGCTCATCGGCATGAGACCATTTTTGGAATCTTCTATGCTAAACTTCTTTAACATCAAGTCAATGAATGTTCCTTGGGACAAGCCAAGCATCCTTTTATATCTATCTCTATAGATCTTTATCCCCAAAATATAGGATGTTTCTCCCAAGTCCTTCATAGAGAAGTGTTTAGATAACCAGATTTTAATTAATTGTAACATAGGAGTATCATTCCCTATCAGTAATATATCATCAACATATAATACAAGGAATAAAATAGCACTCCCACTAACCTTCTTGTACACACATGGTTCATCCTCATTTTTCATAAAATCAAACTCTTTGATTGTCTCATCAAAATGGATGTTCCACCTATGAGAAGTTTACTTTAATCCATAAATGGATCATTGTAGCTTACAGACTTGATTTGTTCCAACCTTTGAAACAAATCCCTCTGGTTGTGTTATATACACATCCTCCTCAAGTTTCCCATTGAGGAAGGCCATTTTCACGTCCATCTGCCAGATTTTGTAGTAATGGTAAGCTACAATCGCAAGCAAAATCCGAATAGAATTGAGTATCACTACTGGTGAGAAGGTTTTGTCATAGTCAACTACTTGTCTTTGTTTGAAACCTTTTGCTATCAGTCGGGGCTTATAGGTCTCTACCTTACCATTTGCTCTAGTCTTTCTTTAATAGACCCATTTACACCAAATAGGCTTAATGCTTTTAGGTGGTGAAACCAAAGTTCATACTTGGTTTTCATATATGGAGTCCATTTCGGATTTCATGGCTTTTTGCCACTTCTCCGAGTCATTACTACTTATAGTATGTTCGTAATTCAATGGATCATCATCTATGATGCGTACCTCATTATCATATTCTACGACAAATCCATACCTATCATGTATCTTCGGTACTCTTCTAGATTCACAAATAGGGTGTTGTATAGAAGGTATCTCTACTTGGACAGGTTCATCCATTTGATCTGTAGTGGTTTGTGGTTCTTGAATTTTTTCAAGATTTATTTTCCTCCCATTGGCCCCTTCAAGGATAAACTCATTTTCCTAGAATGCAGGATGTTTGGCAACAAACACCTTTTGTTTAGTATGATTTTAGAAATAATATCCTAAACTTTCTTTAGGATATCCCATAAAAGTACACTAATCAGATCTTGTCCCAAGCTTCTCATTCTGAAACCTTTTCACATAAGCTGGACATCCCCAAATCTTAATATGCTTAAGACTAGGTTTTCTCCCTGTCCACATCTCATATGGAGTCTTAGGGACATATTTCGAGGGAACCTTATTGAGTATATATATAGTCGCTTCCAGGGCATATCCCTGGAATGACACCGAAAGATCGATAAAACTCATCATGGAACGAACCATGTCCAACAGTGTTTGATTTCTACGTTCAGATACACCATTCAGCTGTGGCATACCTGGTGGATTCCATTGTGAGATTATACCATTTTCTTTAAGGCAATTGAGAAACTCACTACTTAAGTATTCACCTCCTCGATTAGATCGAAGAATATTAATACTCTTGCCAGTTTGCTTCTCTACTTCACTTCTGAATTCTTTGAACTTTTCAAATGATTAAGATTTGTATTTCATTAAATACACATATCCAAATCTTGAGTGATCATCAGTGAATGTAATAAAATAAGAATACCTTCCTCGTGCATTTGTTATCATAGGTCCACATACATCTGTGTGAACCAACGCTAACAACTTTGTAACTCTTTCTCTTTTCCACTAAAAGGAGATTTAGTCATTTTGCCTATGAGACAAAATTCACAAGTTGGATATGATTCATAATCAGATAGCTCTAAGAGCCCATCTTTATGCAACTTGAATAATCTTGTTTCGTTAATATGACCGAGTCTACAATGCCACATGAAGGTATAATTTACATATTCTCTTTTCCATTTCTTATTTTGTTCAATTTGAAGTATATTTTCATGCAAGTCAAATATGTAAAGTCCATTCAATAATTTACCAATATCATATAAAATATTATTATTATAAATAGAACAACTATTTTTCTTTGTTATAATGTCAAAACCATCCATATCCAATACATAAATTGAAATAATGTTTCTAATAAGTGACAGAACAAAATAATAATTATTTAAAATAATGGACTTACCCGTAGGTAGTGCTAAACAGTAAGTCCTTATAGCTAATGCAGCAACCTTTGCTCCATTTCCCACTCGTAGGACGACCTCATCCTTGCTTAGCTTTCTACTTCTGACCAGTCCCTGCATATTATTATATATGTGAGAACCACAGTCGGTATCCAATACCTAAGTAGAAGATTGATTTTTAGAAAAATTAATTTCAATCATAAACAAACCTTGATTAGGATTTGAAGCTTCTCCAAGCTTCTTCTGCTTTTGTTCCGCAAGATAATCCTTACATTTCCTCTTCTAGTGACCTGGCTTGTTGCAATGGAAGCAAATTTCTTTGCTACCTGGATTAGGTTTCTTTTGATCCTTCACTTTTGCCTTTCCCTTAGCCTTCTTGGATTTCTTCTTTTCAGAAAATACCTTGGGCCTCTTCCTTTTCTTGGAAGAATCATCCACCAGTAAGACATGGTTCTTTTTGGATGGGAAGTGACTTTCAGCAGTTTTCAACATGTTAAGTAACTTAGGCAAGCTGATGTCAAACTTATTCAAGTGAAAATTCACAATAAATTATGAGAAGGTGTCAGGGAGTGACTGCAAGATCAAATCTTGACTCAACTCCCCAAACATGACGAACCCAAGCTGTCCAAGACGTTCAATCAAATTGATCATCTTTAAGACATGAGTCTCAATGGTAGTACCCTCGGTCATCTGAGATCGGAAAAGCTCCTTAGATATTTAATATTTAGCAGTCCTACTTTGCTCACCATACAACTCTTGCAGGTGCAGCATCATAGTAGGAGCATCCATGGTTTTATGCTGACGCTGAAGCTCGTTACTCATGGATTCCAGCATGATGCATTAAGCCACAGATTCATCATCTTTCCACTATTTAAAAGTAGCAATCTCTTCCTTAGAGGCTATTTCTACAACTTTTGCAAGTATGGATGAATTTAGGACATAAGAAATCTTTTCAGCAGTGAGAACAATTCTCAGATTCCTTAACCAGTCCGTGTAATTCGGTCCAGTCAGTTTGTTAGCATCTAGTATGATACGTAGTGAAATTAATGAGTGTGACATTTTCAAATTTCTGCATGTGAAAAGATAATATTTTAGCAAACATTCATTTATTAATTTATTTTACCAAAATAAATTAGGTCTTATTTTATATTGGTATCTCTCACTATTTTCTTCAAACTATATTACCCTCATTATATAGTTCGGCAATATCTAATTAAAGATTTGCTAGTGAGAATAAGGATCTCATTTTAAATGTATATAGCCTTGTGTGTGCAGAACAAACTATATATAAAAATATAAGTAGACAACTCTTGTCAATTACATCATCATGTAACTCCTTATATTTTGCCTCTTAAATCATAATGGTTAAGTGTGTGCACATCCGAACTAAGATGATTTAAGTTAAGTCATACACAGCATTTCCATATAAGTGAAGAGAAAAATACAGGCCTTCTGTGTGCACAACAAAGCGATAATGTTCAATTACTTATAAACATCATATGTAATAAAAATATCTAAAATATTTAATACTCGCCTTACGTGTGCATAACAAACTCATATTAAATATTCAATGCTTTATTGTTTTTATCATGCTAGAAGGCGACACTCGATATTCCAAATATCTTTGAACGTTACAACTTAATATAATTTTATTGAGGGGTTTGTTATTATTAGTCTCATCTTGTTTAGCGCACATGCAAATATATATATAAAATACACGTCATATTATTAAACATGTGAAGCTTGTTTGCATAAAATATAATATATAAAATACTAGCATGCACATATAGAATACAATATTCTACCCGGATTGATTATGGACTTTTATTCTAGTTTGGTTCACTAGAGCCACCAAGTGAACCAAAAAGTCAAACCCTAGGGTGCAAGAATAAACATTTAAATATAATTATTACATTTAAATCTGGGCTCCATTACAAACCGGTCTTCGAGTGCTCCTTGCTCCTTAATCTTCGGTTCTTTGAAAAAATTCTAACTAATCCTATTACAATTAAAATATTTAATTTAAATAGAAACCTTGATCAACAGTCAAGGGGAAGTACATAGGAGAGAGATAAATTTTACATCAAGAATAAAACCAGAAAAGACGAGGTACGCAGACCCCATTTAATAAAACTCATTCATTCAAACATCCAACCAAAATAAATCCAATAATATTGGTCAATAGTCCATAATTAATCCCATTTATTATTATACATATTATCATATATATCAATAAATAAAACATTAATCTCATGAATAAAATCATTCCATATATATATATGAATATCATTTAATGGGCATTTTTTAAGTTTCATGGAATTTAATTTCAAGATTAAAATAAACTCTTTATTTTAATTATAAAATTATTAAGGATATTATATATATATATATATATATATATATATATAGAAGTAATCACTGATTCGCGCACCAGCATGGAAGTGAGGCATGATCCTGTTTATTTTTGTAAAATAAATTTTATATAACAAATTATGCCCAATAAATTTTTCTAAATACATACTCATACATATATGGAATTAAAATAATTAATAATTTGCATAAAGTTTGGCTCTGATACCATTATAAGGTTTTGTGAAGATTAAAGACGCAATCAAATTGCAAAATTAGCGAAAGCAAAATAAAATTACATTTTAAAATTTTTCACAAACCAATTAACCGGATCATTCTTTATACATATTATTAATTAAAACGAAGAACAAGAAGTTATGGAATCATACACTTGTAGATATGAGCTTCCACAGGTATGAGTTCAACTACTACTTCTCCGTGATTTCCTTGAATCTTCTGGTAGATTCCTTCCATTGATCAATGTTAGCCACCCAAGTGTATGGCCTCTACAGGTGATCCACTTAAGAAGAAGGGTGTATTGGCTAAACCCTAGTTTTTTCTATCTCTATTGAAAAGGGTCGTACTCTCCAACAATTGGAATCACGTATATTTGATATCTGATATAAGACTTCATTTATAAAGATATCAGGTAACCCTATTTAATTAAAATAAGGTATTATTTATTTAATTAAAATCCTTTAATTAAATAGGCTCCCTAATCTAATTATGGATATTTAATTAAACTCCTTTAACTAATTTTGCCTCATAATCCTATTAGGAATAAATGAGAGTACTTATATGAAATTAATTCCTAAACTCTTTTAGAAATTAAAATAATAATAATTGTAATAATGTTAATAAGACTCCTTTTATTAATTTAAATTTAATATTTCTAAAATATTAAATAATAATATTAAGCTATTTAATTTATTCTATCACCATAGATTAAATTAAATGTACTTAACTATATTATTACGATTATTCCATTAACTTCTTAAATAATTATTCTTCATTTTATGGTGTGAACCTTTAGGTTCTCTATATTAAACCGGTTGTGAATAAATCAATTCGAACAATTCTAATCTTATTTAAATAAATAAATTAAACTATTAATTTATTTAAATAAAAAATATTTATTCTACAATAGGGATAAGCCTCCCTAGCGATCAATGACTTAATAGATAATATAAATTTCAGCATTAATCATAAAAGAACATTTGAGTAAATAGTTACCGTACAATTCAATCCTTCCACCATACAATGTCCCAATTAAACATAAGATATAGAATTACTGTCAAGACTTATTTTATTTAATTATATGTATTTTGATTCCTAAATGCACAACTCCTAATGAATGTAAATTAGAAACTACTTTCTAATTTCATTCCACCTTGGCCAAGGATTCCTGGGTTGTCATTTATCGAATCATATAGGACATTTCTCTTCTTTTACTAGAAGTGGTAGATTCTTTATTGATAATTCATTATTTCAATATATAACTTATTACACCCAAGCATACTCTTTGATATACCCTAAGAGTATTAAGGAATAAGTCAAAGTGTAATTCATTATATATAAGATATTATGATGATCTCAAGTCTAAGGATCATTTATACTACTATCACTACATGAATTCCTATTGACATGCAAGTTAAACTCCATTAGGTATTCCTTAGCGAGTAACGTTCAGTGAACTTATTCTCCAATAAACACCTATATACTTGCTTTAGTGTCTCCACACAAATGATCATGAGATCAATCATCCTCATCCAATGATCAAGTAACGTATTTACTAATCTATCCGTGTAGACACTCGAAATTTTGTTTTTCTGTTACTAACTATGCAGGAGGACAAAAGCGTCTTTTTCACACTCTAGAAATAACCCTAGAGGACCACAACATCCATTCTAACCCCGGAGATAGCCCAGGAAATAGATTTTCCAACCCCGGAGATAACCTCGAGAAATCAGTTACCAACCCCAAAAATAATCCCGGGGAAAGTCAGTTCTAACCCCGAAAATAACCTCGGGAGATCACGTGAAAAGCCCGAATTCAACCCCGAGAGGTCAAGCTAACCTCAGAGATAACCTTGAGAACATTCAGAGTCGACAGTAGGCCAATCTCAAAGATAACCCTGAGAAAAGACTGCTACAACGGTACGAAAATCAGAGATAACCCCAAGAGGGGCAAAATGGTCATTTTACCAACTCAACTTCAACTCAAATCAAATAAACTCATCTCAACTCATATTGCTCCATAAGAACCATATCTCAACTTTTGAGCACAAACTACACAAAATAGCTCAATGGACTGCTTGATGGAGACCTGAAAATGCTATTTCAGTCATGGACCCATATTCCTAGAATCAAAAATGGGCAAATCCTATGTCATTGCATAGCTCTCAGAAAGAGAATTTTGGAATGGTATGGCATGCTTCCATCGGACTCCCGGATTAAAAGTTATGAACGTTCGAGAGAACAGCACGTTGTCCGAGTGCACGTACTTCGAGACGACGAGACCCACATTGCCCGGCACTGAAAGAGTAGCCACAGTACACCATTGCTTGTTGCATAGTACACTATTCTGTCGCCGCAGTACACTCTGCTGCCCCTCTATAAATAGAGGGCTTGGGGTGGCCATATTTGCAAGAGAAAAAAGGAGGCAAGGAAGCCATATCCAATTTGCTTTGTACACACCCCATATTGAGTGCTTTCTCATTTTAAACACATGTTAGCTCACATATAGCTATATTTTATCGGCGGGAGCTGAGTGTGTATCCAACTAGAGTCATAGAAGCCTGCTTTGGCAGCCCACTATAAGCCTTCTCATACTCTATAAAGCCTTTCTCTTCATCTTTGCACACACTATTCTTCACATTGAGAGTCGTGTTGTGTGTGTATGCCCGGACTTCAGTCCGTGATTTTTATTTTTGTGTGTATATATATACTTATATATGTATATATTTATATATATGGACAAACATTATCGAGTTATGCCTCGATTTAGCCTAGACTTATGTCTGGAGCGTTTACTTAGTTATATATATATATATATACTTATATATATGAACTGTTGTCGGATTATATCCGATGAGCCTGGATTTTACATCTGGATCGTTTACTTGCTTTTATATATATATATGAACTGTTGTCGAACTTTGTTCGATGAGCACCGAATTTATATATATATGCGTTTATCGCTTTTATATATATATATATATAGCGACAAATCATTTGAAATGATAAACCGAGTGGGATTGAGAAACATCTCGTCGTTTACCTCTATATATATATATATATATATATATATATATATATATATATATTTTTGTCAGTTCGGAGTTTACTTGTGGCCCTTTCTTTACTTTCTTTACATTCGATCCCACTCGAGTTTACTTCGTGGCGGTTGATCGCATTTATTGCTTTATTTACATTTCTGATCCCCCATGGAGGTGCTTCGTGGTGGTTGATTCATGTCTGTATATATATATTTATTGTGACGCCCCCAAAATTGGTATACATCACCCATCTTGAGTCGCCAAATATATGGTACAAAAATACAAAATACAACTTAATAATACAACTGTCGTGTAACATACGACAAAAAATAAGCTGAGAGTTTAAACAAGAATATTGCCTTCTAGACAATATCCACTCTCAATGGAGTCCTCATCACATTTATTGTCACACTATTTAATACAATAGTGAGGACTACTAATGCTATCATCTGGACCGTCACTCCGTTCCCCGACTCGTCCCAGCTATATTCTCATTTCTTGAAGAGAACAGTGAAAGAAAGGGTGAGCTCAACTAGCCCAGTAAGAAATATTATGACTAAGATAATGCAGAATAAATTATCATTAGTCTTCAACAATGTTAAACTGATAAAATACAATAGACATCAAGTTTAACTGTAGCGGAATAAACAATCCATTAGAAGAGTCAAGTAGAGAATAAAATCTACTATCTTCTATGTTTTAAAAGTTTTTCATCACTTTTATCATTTGAGACTCAAATTTTAATAAATAATCCACATCCTCAAATCATCCCCGCACTCTGTGCCAAGGATATTCTTTAAATCATCAATGGTCATGACTATACCGAATAATCCCTGGTCATAATCATACCAAGTCCATCTCTGTACGTAAGCCAAATATATACAACAATAAAACCAATAATCAATAATCCATCTTTGCACGTAAGCCAAAGGTATATAATTTAATAAACAACAGTCCCTCTTCGCACGTAAGACAAAGATAATTTTCATCACCATATAAGCATGAGGATGATGACAATGATATAAGCATTAATCAAACTAAAACAAGGATAAATATTACAGACTTTAAATTTATCCAAATATTATCAATCACTTAATAAACTCATAATCTAATATTATTAATATTATAACAATATTTTAATCACTTCTTAAACTTATAAACAATCTATTTCAATTGTTTACACTTTATCAAATAATGCATTTAATCATTCAAAAATGCCATACTCATAAGATTTCATCACCAATGATCAAATCCCTTAACAAAAATCTGCATATACCTTATATAGGATTCCCAAGCCATAAAATCCTATTTTCCAACTTTGTTACTTCACATAACACATTTAACTCATATACTCATAACTAGTGCATTTTCATGAAAAATACCAAATCAGTCCCAAAAATATTTCTTTTCTGGGATCTAGCAGAATATAGTCCCATATTGAACATATATTTTTCTCAGAATTTTTAAAATTCATTTATTATTTTTCAAAAATCAATTTCTAATTAATCACTTAAGAAATTAGCTACCTCAAGTTTAACTCCAGAAATTTCCAAATCTTGCCAGGATCTTACACATGTTAACGTGATCTTCCAGTTTAAATTTCAAGGTCATCGGAGCTATAGAACTCCGGTTATAGCATTTTTCATCGGAAAAACCTAAATATTGAAATAGTCATAACTTGCTCATTTTAAGTCGAAATGAGCTCATTTTTGGACAGGAGGTAGTTTATGCCATATATTTTCATGTCCCAAAAGGCCAGAATTTTTCTCACAAATTAAGTGGCCTAAAATTCCCTTTTAAAATTCTAGACATTAGCTTTTTAAAAATTTACAGCTTTTGACTCCTTTGCTAAAATCAGTCCACACGAAAATCTACAATACCTTTTCCAGTGATTCCACTTGGATAAGTTAGTAAACTCATAGATCTAACTCTAGAACTTGACCACACTCAAAAATTTGAAATATAATAGGAGATATGGTCAATTGAATTTCATGTTCCATTTTTACCAAAATCTATATTTTCAATTTTTTGTGATTTCTAAGAAACTTTCATGTTTTCACATAATAACCAAATAACTTATCATAACACTTACTAATACTACATATACCCATGGTTTTCATCAATCCATTGCTTTTATTATTACGTTCTTCATAATCTACGTAAACAGATCATTTCCACAATTTAATAAGGAATGAATACAAAGGATCAATCACCATGCATGTGGTAATCCACATAGATAGGTTATTCCAATGTAATAATAAAGAATGGAATAATGAAGGATTCACCATGCATGCGATAGAAACCAAGACACACAAAAGTTATTCCTAACGAGAATAATAAAGAAGCGGAACTGAGTCAAAGTAAATTGCAAGACCAAGATGAGGATATTCCAACAGAATAATAAATAATAGAACCAGGTCCGGCATAAACGTACAGACAGGATATTCGGACAGAATAATATATAATGGAACTAGGTCATGCGTAATTCGCATAGACAGGATATTCCAACAAAATAATAAATAATGGAACCGAAGTCCCGGCGTAAACGTTATATGCAGCGTGATATTCCAAATGTAATAATAAAGAATGGAATAATAGAAGAATTTCACCATGCATGCGGTACTTCGTATAAACAGGTTATTCCAACAGAATAACAAAGAACGGAATAATAGAAGAATTTCACCATGTATGCGGTACTTCGCATAAACAGGTTATTCCAACAGAATAATAAGGGATGGAATAACAATATCTCTCTTCATGAATACGAAAGAAATAATATCCCTTACGGTACAACAAATAATATCCCTTGCCTCAAAAGAAGACTGGATATTGGAGTAGAGAGGTAGCAGACTTTTCTTCTTCTTTCTCTCTATAATTTCTCTCTATAATAATGGCTCTAAAGCTTTAATGAATTGGTGAGAAATGAAGGAAGAATGAGCTTCTATTTATAGGAAAATATACTTTCGATAATTGCACGTTTTGGGGCTCGAAATATTACAGTAAAATACCTCCAACTTTTCTTTCATTTTTAATTCAGTCATCCAAGTATTATCAAACTTGCACCACCTCCCCTAATAGTAAATCATGCGGAATAATAAATAATGGAACCAAGTCAGGCGAAATTCGCACCGACAGGATATTCTGACAGAATAATAAAGAACGGAATAATAGAAGAATTTCACCACGTATGCGGTACTTCGCATAAACAGGTTATTCTAACATAATAATATAGAATGGAATAATAGAAGAATTTCACCATGTATGTGGTACTTCAGATAAACAAAGTTATTCTAACATAATAATATAGAATAGAATAATAGAAGAATTTCACCATGTATGTATGTAATTAGATAAAGAGGTTATTCAACATAATAATATGGAATGGAATAATGAGAGGATTTCACCAAGTATAGTGTATGTCAGCGTATACAAGTTATTCCAAATGAATAAATAAGAATGGAATAACATAAGGATTTCACCAAGTATAGGGTATGCCTCAGATACAAAGTTATTCAAATGAATAATAAAGAATGGAATAACTGAAGTTCTCTTCATGAATAAGAGAGAATAACACCCCTTACGGGTACAACAAATAATATCCCTTAAAGTAAAAGACTTTGGATATAGAAGTAGTGAAGTATAAAAATATTCTTCTTCTTTCTCTATAATTCTCTCTCTAGAGTTTGGTGAATTCGTAAGAAATAATGAAGGAATGAGCTTCTATTTATAGAAGAATGGAATGAATAGTAACTAATTCATGAATGTAGTCGAGATCAATTTACTATTAAAACTTACAACAATGATGGTCCATACCGATTCACTATTAAAACTTTTTAACCAAATGATCCATATTGATTTACTATTAAAACTTTAAACCAAATGATCCATATTGATTCACTAATATAACTTCAACCAACTGATTCGAAAAATTAGCACATCTCCTCATGGAATAATATTGTACCCAAATATTGAATGCACAATACTAGAGTGAATAGTAACGGTGAATAGTAACTTTCGTGAATAGTAACTCGTAAATAGTAACTCATGAATAGTAACTTACGAATAGTAACTCGTGAATAGTACTCGACACTAAAGGTTCCCGAATACCGATTGAACAATATAACCTCCGGACATCAATTATCGCCGGAATAGATGTCGATTTCTACTAACACAAATAATCCCAACATAATGAAACTATCAAATTCATCTTTAATCAACACGAATTTATTCATCATTAATATTATAACTCACAATATTTAACAAACGTGTAGTTCCTGGAAAAGGGTCTTTCCAATAAGGATTTCTCCCTATTGGCAATTATGATTAGATTATCTAACCTCTCATTGACAGAACTTCTAGACATTGTAAATATTGCAATTTAATAATATGAATAACTTTGTCGTCTCAATTATTGATTTAATAAAATAACCTATTATGCACATGATACTGTGACAATAATCGAATCAATAATATGAGAGATATGATGTAGCAATTATTGTAGCAATAATTGAGTAAAACTGAGTGACTTCTCACGTAAGCATCAATAATCAATACCGTGTGCTACTATGCAACCACGCATATTACTGTACTTTTACTACCGGGTAGTTCAACAGTATTAACGGTAAAACCTCCGCCGTTATTTTCATTAAATGATAATTCTGTCGTTTTCTAAATACGACAATACTTTGCGTCGTGGGGTCCACCAATGATTGTGCCGTCATACGAATATTCCCCGACAAAAAGAATATTCCCCGACCAATCGAATATTTTATAACAACTCGCATACTTTGCAAAATTTATAAATATTACCCACAATTATAACATTATCTCAAATCCACACCATAATATTCAAAGAAATATTTCGAGAAATTTAAATCTTTATTCGTAAAATCTGGGGTCTCAAAAAATATATATATATATATATATATATATATATATATATTCCTGTCTGGCCTGGAGTTCATTTCGTGGCCTTTTACCCCTTATGTATATATATTAATTTACTGCTTTTATATATATCTGCTTTAATAGCTTTCGCAATGTAGATATTTAATCTTCCAACCCGTGGACTAGATTTTATCTAAATCTAGCTACATCTAGCTTTTAACCGGTTCAAAAGTGACTAAATTGGAATCATTAAAGCTAGAATGGCTTAGATTTATGTAAATCTAGTTTTCTTTTTAGCTTTTGTACATATTAATTAATCATGTGAGCCTATGAGGCATGAGGTCTGAGATTCTGCCTGTGAATCTAGATTTGGTTCCCACAATGGACAATTTTCTGCTGCAGCCAGCTTGTAAATTATCTATGGTGTCTGGACATCCTTGGATGGCTCGCATGCCCATGAGGAGCCCGATATTGCTATGTATCTTATTTTCTCGAAGATGTTTCACATCTCAAAAATAAAATCAATCAAGCCGAATACAGAATAAAATGGAAGTATCAAAGGCCTCAATTATTATTGAGCATAAGGGTCTGAAAACCTGTTTTCCAAAACATCAATGCTATATCTTGCCTAAAACTGAACTTTTATACAAGTCAAACCCTTTGTATATAGGTGCAAACGAGGTATATCACTACTTCTAGATAATTAGGGAATTAAAAAGTCAGAGGATTCCTAACACCTTCCCTCCGCTTAATCAAGCCCCCAAACTCTACGAATCTCAGTTTCCAAGGCCAGTTAAACAGAGTCCAACCATTGGTCCTTCGTGTTAACCTTTTCAAAATCGGTTGAGTTGGTACAACCATTTCAAATCTACCAACTAGCGACTCTTATTTTCAAATCGTCGACATTTTATGTCGGACCCTTTTCAAACATGCCTTTTCAAACAAAACTCAACAAAAATAGAGAACATAAAAGGTAGAAAAGAAAAGAGTAAATTTTTCCGACGTCAACAGTAGGACTGCAAGATATGAGATATCTAAGGAGCTCTTTTGATCTCGGATGTCCGATGGCACTGCTATTGAGACTCATGTCCTAAGAATGATCTATCTGGTTGAACGTCTTGGACATCTTGGGTTCGTCATGAATGGGGAGTTAAGTCAAGATCTAGTCTTGCAGTCACTCCCTAACACCTTCTCACAGTTGTGACTTTTCACATGAATAAGTTGGATGTCAGCTTGCCTGAATTACTTAACTTTCTGAAAATTACTGAAGGTCATTTCTCATCCAAGAAGGACCAAGTCTTAATGGTGGATGATTCTACCGAGAAAAGGAAGAGGCCCAAAGTATCTTCTGAAAAGAAGAAATCTAAGAAGGCTAAGGGTAAGGTAAAAGTAAAGGACCAAAAGAAACCTGATCCAGATAGCAAAGGAATATGCTTCTGTTGCAACAAGCCGGATCACTGGAAGAGGAACTACAAAGAGCTCCTTGTGGAACAAAAGCATAAGAATCTTGGAGAAGCTTCGACTCCTATTCAAGGTTTTTTTATGATTGAAATTAATTTTTCTGAAAGTTGAAATTTTACTGGGTATTGGATACCGACTGTGTTTCTCATATATGTAATACTATGCAGGGACTAGTCAGAGGTAGAAAGATGAACAAGGATGAGGTCGTCCTACGAGTGGCAAATGGAGCAAAGGTTGCTACGTTAGCCATAGGGACTTATTGTTTAGCACTGCCTACGGGAAAATCCATTAGTTTAAATAATTTATATTTTTTTCCAACACTCATTAGAAACATTATTTTAATTTATGTATTGGACATGGATGGTTTTGATATTATTATAAAAAACAATAGTTGTTCTATTTATAATAAAAATGTTTTATATGATGTTGGTAAATTATTGAATGGACTTTACATATTTGACTTGCATGAAAATATACTTCAAATTGAAGAAACTAAGAAATGGAAAAGAGAATATGTTAATTATACCTATATGTGGCACTGTAGACTCGGTCATATAAATAAAACAAGATTATCCAAGTTGCATAATGATGTGCTATTAGAGATATCTGATTTTGAATCATATTCAACTTGTGAATCTTGTCTCATGGGAAAAATGAGTAAATCTACTTTTAGTGGAAAAGGAGAAAGAGTTATAGAGTTGTTAGCGTTGGTAAACACAGACGTATATGGACCTATGACAAAGAATGCACGAGGAGGGGTATTCTTATTTTATTACTTTCACTGATGATCATTCAGGATTTGGATATGTGTATTTAATGAAATACAAATTTGAATCATTTGAAAAGTTCAAAGAATTCATAAGTGAAGCAGAGAAACAAACTGGCAAGAGTATTAAGATTCTTCGATCGGATCCAGGAGGAGAATACTCAAGCGGTTAGTTTCTCAATTGTCTCAAAGAAAGCAGTATAATCTCACAATGGGCTCCACCAGGAACGCCACAATTAAATGGTGTATCTAAAAGAAGAAATCGAACATTGTTGGACATGGATCGTTCCATGATGAGTTTTACTGATCTTCTAGTATCATTATGGGGTTATGCCCTAGAAACGGCTATATATCTACTTAACAAGGTACCTACCAAATCCGTCCCAAAGACCCCATATGAGAAATGGACAACGAGGAAACCAAATCTTAAGTTTGTTAAGACTTGGGGTTGTCAACTTATGTCAAAAAGTTTGACAATGATAAGCTATAGACTAGATCTGACAAGTGTAGATTTTTGGGATACCTTAAAGAAACTGTATGGTATTATTTCTATCATACTACTGATCAAAAGGTGTTTGTTGCGAAATATGTTGCCTTCTTGGAAAAGGAGTTTATCTTTAAAGGGTTCAGTGTGAGTAAGATATATCTGAAAAAAATTCAAGAACCACAAAGCACTACTTAATAAAGTCAGGTACCTGACCAAGTGGAAGAACCTACTGTATCACACCCTATTCGTTAATCTGGAAGAGTACCAAAGATACATGAAAGGTATGGATTCGTCATAGAGGATGACGATGAGATACGCATTATAAATGTTGATGATCCATTGAATGACGAATAGGCTATGAGTAGTAAAGACTCAGAGAAATGGCGAGAAGCCATGAAATTCGAGATGGACTCCATGTATAAGAACTAAGTATGGACTTTGGTTTCATCACCTGAAGGCATTAAGCCTATTGGGTGTAAATGGGTCTCTAGGAGAAAGACTGAAGCGAACGGCAAGGTAGAGACCTATATGGCCTGATTGGTTGTAAAAGGTTTCAGACAAAGACAAGGAGTTGACTATGATGAAACCTTTTCACCAGTAGCTATGCTTAATTCCATTCAAATTTTGCTAGCGATTGCAGCTTATTATGACTACGAAATTTGGCAGATGGACGTGAAAATGGTCTTTCTCAATAAGAAACTTGAGGAGGATGTGTATATGACACAGCAAGAGGGTTTCGTTTCAACGGTTGGAACAAATCAAGTTTATAAGTTGCAACGATCCATTTATGGATTGAAGCATGCTTCTCATAGGTGGAACATCTGTTTTAATGAGACCGTTAAACAGTTTGATTTTATTATAAATGAGGATGAATCATGTGTACAAGAAGATTAGTGGGAGTGATGTTTCATTCCTTGTATTATATGTCGATGATATATTAATGCTAGGAAATGATATTCTATGCTACAATCGATAAAAATTTAAGTTATTTAAACACTTCTCCAAGAAGGACTTGGGAGAAACATCATATATTTTAGGGATAAAGATCTATAAAGATAGATCTAAAAGGATGCTTGGCTTGTCCTAAGGAACGTACATTGACTCGATGCTAAAGAAGTTTAACATGGAAGATTCCAAGAGAGGTCTCATGCCGATGAGCCATAGAATACATCTCTCCAAGAAATAGGCCCCAAAGACACCTGGGGAGAGAGACCGTATGAGTAAGACCCCTTATTCTTCAAAAATAGGATCTATCATGTATGGTATGATATGTACTAGACCAGATGTTGCTTATGCACTTAGTGTAGTAAAAAGATATCAGTCGAATCCAGGAGAAGAGCACTAGAAGGCAATGAAAAACATCCTAAAGTACTTAAGAAGAACTAAGGATGTGTTTCTTATCTATGGTGGGTCTGAATTGAATCTAGAGGGTTACATATACTCAAGCTTTCAAACAGACCAAGATGACAGTAAATCCATTTTGGGGTATATGTTTACCTTGAACGGTGGCGCAGTGAGTTGGAAGAGTTCCAAATAGCAAATAGTTGTTAATTCAGTGACAGATGTAGAGTACATAGATGCAAGTGAAGCTCCAAAGGAGACTGTTTGGATGAAGAAGTTCATAACCAAACTTGGTGTTGTTCCTAGCATTAGAGGAACAATACCTTTATCTCGTGTGACAACAACAGTCAAGTATGTTATGCGAGCTAAGGAACCTGTGTCTCATCAAAAATCCAAACACGTGTTCATGGCGGTTTTATTTGTTTATAAAATCATTGAAAGATGAGATGTCACCCTAGAGTGTGGACTCTCAAGAAAACATTTTCGATCCATTTACTAAATCTTTAACACAACGAAGAATTCGATCATCACATAGAGATTATGTGTATGAGATACCATGGTGATTGGATTTAGTGCAAGTGGGAGGTTGAAAGTAGTATGCATAAAAGCCAATCATGTTTGATGATAAAATATATACTTTGTAAACAATCTTATTCATTTATTAATAAAAGTATTTATTTACTAATGGCATTTAATTATCTACACAGTGTTGTTTTAATAATATGTGATAAACCCATAGTTTTAAGTAATATTTTTAGAATCATGATGAGATCATGCTAATGTGATCTAAATTCTTAGATAACTTAAAAACTAAAATGTTCCCAATTGATGGATTAATAAAAAGAGGATTAATGAATTTGGATAGATTGGTGCATACATTGTTTGCTCATTGGATTAGGATGATTGATCTTATGATCATTTATGTGGAGACATTAAAGGAAGTATATAGGTGTCAATTGAAGAATAAGTTCACTGAACGTCGCTTACTAAGGAATACCTAATTGAGTTTTACTTCCTGAAGTGATAGTAGTACAAGTGATCCTTAGACTTGAGATCATCATAGTATCTTGTGTATGATAAGTTATACTTTGACATATCCCTTAAGACCCTTAGCGTATATCAAAGGGTATGCTTTGGTGCAATAAGTTATATATGGAGATAATGAATGATCAATATAGAATCTACTACTTCAAGTAAAAGAAGAGAAATGTCATATGTGATTCGATAAATGACAACCCAGGAATCATTGGCCAATGTGGAATGAAATTAGAAAAGAGTTTCTAATTTGCATTTATCTGAGTTGTGCATTTGTGAATCTAAATACATATAATTAAATAAAATAAGATTTGATAGTAATTCCTTGTCTTATATTTAATTGGGATATTGTATGGTGGAACAATTGAATTATCACGGTAACTATGTACTCAAAGGTTCTTTTATGATTAATGTTGAAATCTAAATTATTTGGAAAGTCATTGATCACTAAGAAGGCTTATCCATATTGTAGAATAAATATTATTTATTTAATAAATTAAGAGTTTAATGTATTTATTTAAATGAGATTAGAATTTTTCTAATTGATTTATTCACAACCGAGTTTAATGTGGAGAACCTAAAAGGTCACACCGTAAAAGGAAGAATATTTATTTAAGAAGTAAATGACATAATCGTAATAATAAGTTAAGTGTATTTAATTTAATCTATGGTGATATAATAAATTAAATAGCTTAATATTTATTATTTAATATTTTGGAAATTTTAAATATAAATTAAGAAAAGGAGTCTTCTTATTATTATTACTATTATTATTAAGTTAATTCCTAAAGAGGTTTGTGAATTAATTAATAAAGCACTCTCATATATTCCTAATAAGATTAGGAGGCTAATTAATTAAAAGAGTTTAATTAATTATTCCTATGAGATTAGGAAGCCTAATTAATTAAAGGAGTTTAATTAATTAAATAAAATCATATTCTAAATAGTTTAGAAAGGGTCCCTACATATATAAATAAGAAAGTCTTTTTTATGGAGAGAGGGTGACACAAGCTACACACTTTATTCTAAAAGTTAGGAGAGTACACCTTTCATCGGAGATAGGAAAAACAAGGGTTTAATCAACACCCTTCTTCTTGGGTTTTGTTCTTCCTTGGTGGATCACCTCTAGAGGGCAAACGCTTGGGTGGCTAACGTTGATCAAAGGAAGGAATCCAATCTCGCGTATTCAAAGAGACCACGAAGGTGTGACACCCCCAAATCTGGGAACTCCATTCCCACAGACTTGGTGTTCACTATCCAATAAAATCTTATCTATCTACCTATGAATATAATAAAACTGATAAACTTAATTTAATCCTCCCATTAAAGGGTTACATAGTTATAAACAAATCCCAGGTTAATTATCTAATCTTTAATTACATCATTGCGGAATAAAACATAATAATAAAGTCTGTCTACGTAAGCTTCTTAGCATAATCAAAATATTATACACTTTTCTTTTTTCGTCCTTTGCTCGTCAACGACTCCTCAGGTTTAACTTGAATAGTATCCATGCATTACGGGCCAAGGATATTCGTGTATTCATCAATGGTCATGATCATGCCAACAACTGTCCATCAATGCACTACGGGCCAATGAGGACTTTTATCACATCATTTGTAACATTACGGTCATGATTATACCAAATAATCCCTGGTCATAATCATACCAAGTCCATCTATGCACTACAGGCCACAGATGACTTTCAAAAATATAAACATAAGGATGATGACAATGATATAAGAATTCAATAAAACAAGTTCACGAATGAATTTATCCAGGAACTAATAACGTCCAATTTGTCAACATGATACTTCTTTGTAGAGTAAAATTCAAGAATGCTCAGAAGAATATTTCCATAAAAAGATATTGGATGAAGCGCAAATATCAAGGATATTTCACTAATTTCATGGAGTATAGAAGTCAAAACTTTAACCAACTGAGTATAATAAAGAATGGAATAACAAAAGAAATCACCAGGCATGTGATAGATAACACATGCAGGTTATTCCAACAAAGATAATAAATATGGAACCCGGTCCCACGTAAAACACACTGCAGACGGATATTAAAATGTAATAATAAATGCGGAATAATAAATAATGGAACCAAGTCAGGCGAAATTCGCACCGACAGGATATTCTGACAGAATAATAAAGAACGGAATAATAGAAGAATTTCACCACGTATGCGGTACTTCGCATAAACAGGTTATTCTAACATAATAATATAGAATGGAATAATAGAAGAATTTCACCATGTATGTGGTACTTCGCATAAACAGCTTATTCTAACATAATAATATAGAATAGAATAATAGAAGAATTTCACCATGTATGCGGTAATTCGCATAAAGAGGTTATTCCAACATAATAATATGGAATGGAATAACAGAGGGATTTCACCAAGTATAGTGTATGCCGCGTATACAAGTTATTCCAACAGAATAAATAAGAATGGAATAACATAAGGATTTCACCAAGTATAGGGTATGCCTCGTATACAGGTTATTCCAACAGAATAATAAAGAATGGAATAACAGAAGTTCTCTTCATGAATAAGAAAGAATAACACCCCTTACGGGTACAACAAATAATATCCCTTACAAAGAAAAGACCTTTGGATATAGAAGTAGTGAAGTATAAAATATTCTTCTTCTTTCTCTCTATAATTTCTCTCTAGAGTTTGGTGAATTCGTAAGAAATAATGAAGGAATGAGCTTATTTATAGAAGAATGGAATAAATAGTAACTAATTCATGAACAGTCCAGATCAATTTACTATTAAAACTTAAAGCAGCGGTCCATACTGATTCACTATTAAAACTTTTAAACCAGCGATCCATATTGATTTACTATTAAAACTTTAAACCAAGCGATCCATATTGATTCACTAATATAACTTCAACCAACGTTTGGAAAAATTAGCACATCTCCTCATGGAATAATATTGTACCCAAATATTCGAATGCACAATACTAGAGTGAATAGTAACCAGGTGAATAGTAACTCATGAATAATAACTCGTAAATAGTAACTCATGAATAGTAACTTATGAATAGTAACTCGTGAATAGTACTCTGACACGAAAGGTTCCCCGAATACCCGATTGAACAATATAACCTCCAGACATCAATTATCATCGGAATAGATGTCGATTTCTACTAACACAAATAATCCCAACATAATGAAACTATCAAATTCATCTTTAATCAACACGAATTTATTCATCATTAATATTATAACTCACAATATTTAACAAAGGTAGTTCCCAGGAAAAAGGGGTCTTTCCAATAAGGATTTCTCCTATCATTGGCGCATTGATTAGATTATCTAACCTCTCATTGTGTAACTTCTAGACATTGTAAATATTGCAATTTAATAATATGAATAACTTTGTCGTCTCAATTATTGATTTAATAAAATAACCTATTATGCACATGATACTGTGACAATAATAGAATCAATAATATGAGAGATATGATGTAGCAATTATTGTAGCAATAATTGAGTAAAACTGAGTGACTTCTCACGTAAGCATCAATAATCAATCTGGTGTGCTACTATGCAACCACGCATATTCATCGTATTTTTTTACTACGGGTAGTTCAACAAAGATAACGGTAAAACCTCCGTAGTTATTTTCATTAAATGATAATTTGCCGTTTTCTAAATACGACAATACTTGCGTCGTGGGTCCACTAATGATTGTGTCAATACGAATATTCCCCGAAAAAAAAGAATATTCCCCACCAATCGAATATTTTATAACAACTCGCATACTTTGCAAAATTTATAAATATTACCCACAATTATAACATTATCTCAAATCCACACCATAATATTCAAAGAAATATTTTAGAAATTTAAATCTTTATTAAGTAAAATCGGGGTCTCACAAAAATATATATATATATATATATATATATATATATATATATATATATATATTATATTACGGCACCGGAGTTCATTTCGTGGCCTTTTACCCCTTATGTATATATATTAATTCTTTGCTTTTTATATATATACGCTTTAATAGCTTTCATAATGTAGATATTTAATCTTCCAACTTAGTGGACTAGATTTTATCTAAATCTAGCTACATCTAGCTTTTACTTAGGTTCAAAAGTGACTAAATTGGAATCATTAAAGCTAGAATGGCTTAGATTTATGTAAATCTAGTTTTCTTTTTAGCTTTTGTACATATTAATTAATCATGTGAGCCTATGAGGCATGAGGTGCGAGATTCACTGTGAATCTAGATTTGGTTCCCTGATGGACAATTTTACTGCTGCTGACCCGACTTTGTAAATTATCTATGGTGTCGGACATCCTTGGATGGCTCGCATGCCCATGAGGAGCCCGATATTGCTATGTATCTTATTTTCTTGAAGATGTTTCACATCTCAAAATAAAATCAATCAATAGAATACGAGAATAAAATGGAAGTATCAAAGGCCTCAATTATTATTGAGCATAAGGGTCTGAAAACCTGTTTTCCAAAACATCAATGCTATATCTTGCCTAAAACTGAACTTTTATACAAGTCAAACCCTTTGTATATAGGTGCAAACGAGGTATATCACTACTTCTAGATAATTAGGGAATTAAAAAGTCGGAGGATGCCTAACACCTTCCTAAAAGCTTAATCAAGCCCCCAAACTCTCTACGAATCTCGGTTTCAAGGCCGGTTAAAGCAGAGTCCAACCATTGGTCCTTCGTGTTAACCTTTTCAAAATCGGTTGAGTTGGTACAACCATTTCAAATCTACCAACTAGCGACTCTTATTTTCAAATAAATCGACATTTTATGTCGGACCCTTTTCAAACATGCCTTTTCAAACAAAACTCAACAAAAATAGAGAACATAAAAGGTAGAAAAGAAAAGAGTAAATTTTTTAAGCGTCAGCAAGTGGGATGCGCAAGATATGAGATATCTAAGGAGCTCTTTTGATTTCGGATGTCAAATGGCACCGCTATTGAGACTCATGTCCTAAGAATGATCTATCTGGTTGAACGTCTTGGACATCTTGGGTTAAATCATGAATGGGGAGTTAAGTCAAGATCTAGTCTTGCGGTCACTCCCCTAACACCTTCTCACAGATTGTGACTTTTCACATGAATAAGTTGGATGTCGACTTGCACGAATTACTTAACTTTAAAAAAATTATGAAGGTCATTTCTCATCCAAGAAGGACCAAGTCTTAATGGTGGATGATTCTACCGAGAGAAAGGAAGAGGCCCAAAGTATCTTACAAAAAAGAAGAAATCTAAGAAGGCTAAGGGTAAGGTAAAAGTAAAGGACCAAAAGAAACCTGATCCAGATAGCAAAGGAATATGCTTCTGTTGCAACAAGCCGGATCACTTGGAAGAGGAACTACAAAAGAGCTCCTTGTGGAACAAAAGCATAAGAATCTTAGAGAAGCTTGACTCTTATCCAAGGTTTTTTATGATTGAAATTAATTTTTACGAAAGTTGAAATTTTCTTTGGGTATTGGATCTGAATTGTGTTTCTCATATATGTAATACTATATCGGGGACTAGTCAGAGGTAGAAAGATGAACAAGGATGAGGTCGTCCTACGAGTGGCAAATGGAGCAAAGGTTGCTACGTTAGCCATAGGGACTTATTGTTTAGCACTGCCTACGGGAAAATCCATTAGTTTAAATAATTTATATTTTTTTCCAACACTCATTAGAAACATTATTTTAATTTATGTATTGGACATGGATGGTTTTGATATTATTATAAAAAACAATAGTTGTTCTATTTATAATAAAAATGTTTTATATGATGTTGGTAAATTATTGAATGGACTTTACATATTTGACTTGCATGAAAATATACTTCAAATTGAAGAAACTAAGAAATGGAAAAGAGAATATGTTAATTATACCTATATGTGGCACTATAGACTCGGTCATATAAATAAAACAAGATTATCCAAGTTGCATAATGATGTCTTTATTAGAGATATCGATTTTGAATCATATTCAACTTGTGAATCTTGTCTCATGGGAAAAATGAGTAAATCTACTTTTAGTGGAAAAGGAGAAAGAGTTATAGAGTTGTTAGCGTTGGTAAACCTGGGCGTATATGGACCTATGACAAAGAATGCACGAGGAGGGTATTCTTATTTTATTACTTTCATTGATGATCATTCGAGATTTGGATATGTGTATTTAATGAAATACAAATTTGAATCATTTGAAAAGTTCAAAGAATTCATAAGTGAAGCGGAGAAACAAAGCGGCAAGAGTATTAAGATTCTTGATCGGATCCGGGAGGAGAATACTCAAGCGGTTAGTTTCTCAATTGTCTCAAAAAAGCGATATAATCTCACAATGGGCTCCACCAGAACGCATACAATTAAATGGTGTATCTAAAAGAAGAAATCGAACATTGTTGGACATGGATCGTTCCATGATGAGTTTTCTTGATCTTCTAGTATCATTATGGGGTTATGCCTAGAAGCGGCTATATATCTACTTAACAAGGTACCTACCAAATCCGTCCCAAAGACCCCATATGAGAAATGGACAACGAGGAAACCAAATCTTAAGTTTGTTAAGACTTGGGGTTGTCAACTTATTTCAAAAAGTTTGACAATGATAAGCTATAGACTAGATCGACAAGTGTAGATTTTGGGATACCTTAAAGAAAGCTGTATGGTATTATTTCTATCATACTCTTGATCAAAAGGTGTTTATTACGAAATATGTTGCCTTCTTGGAAAAGGAGTTTATCTTTAAAGGGTTCGGTGTGAGTAAGATATATCGAAAAAATTCAAGAACCACAAAGCACTACTTAATAAAGTCGGTGCACGACCAAGTGGAAGAACCTCTTGTATCACACCCTATTCGTTAATCCGGAAGAGTACCAAAGATACATGAAAGGTATGGATTAAATCATAGAGGATGGCGATGAGATACGATTATAAATGTTGATGATCCATTGAATGGCGAATAGGCTATGAGTAGTAAAGACTCGGAGAAATGGCGAGAAGCCATGAAATTGAGATGGACTCCATGTATAAGAACTAAGTATGGACTTTGGTTTCATCACTGAAGGCATTAAGCCTATTGGGTGCAAATGGGTCTCGAGGAGAAAAGATCAAGCAAAGCGGCAAGGTAGAGACCTATATGCTTTGATTGGTTGCAAAAAAGGAGACAAAGACAAGGAGTTGACTATGATGAAACCTTTTCACCAGTAGCTATGCTTAATTCCATTCAAATTTTGCTAGCGATTGCAGCTTATTATGACTACGAAATTTGGCAGATGGACGTGAAAATGGTCTTTCTCAATAAGAAACTTGAGGAGGATGTGTATATGACACAGCAAGAGGGTTTCGTTTCAACGGTTGGAACAAATCAAGTTTATAAGTTGCAACGATCCATTTATGGATTGAAGCATGCTTCTCATAGGTGGAACATCTGTTTTAATGAGACCGTTAAACAGTTTGATTTTATTATAAATGAGGATGAATCATGTGTGTACAAGAAGATTAGTGGGAGTGATGTTTCATTCCTTGTATTATATGTCGATGATATATTAATGCTAGGAAATGATATTCTATCTTCAATCGATAAAAATTTGGTTATTTAAACACTTCTCCAAGAAGGACTTGGGAGAAACATCATATATTTTAGGGATAAAGATCTATAAAGATAGATCTAAAAGGATGCTTGGCTTGTCTAAAGGGCGTACATTGACTCGATGCTAAAGAAGTTTAACATGGAAGATTCAAGAGAGGTCTCATGGATGAGCCATAGAATACATCTCTCCAAGAAATAGGCCCCAAAGACACACGGGGAGAGACCAAGTATGAGTAAGACCCTTATTCTTCAAAAATAGGATCTATCATGTATGGTATGATATGTACTAGACCGGATGTTGCTTATGCACTTAGTGTAGTAAAAGATATCTGTCGAATCCAAGAGAGAGAAGAGCACTAGAAGGCAATGAAAAACATCCTAAAGTACTTAAGAAGAACTAAGGATGTGTTTCTTATCTATGGGTGAGTGCGAATTGAATCTAGAGGGTTACATATACTCAAGCTTTCAAAAGCAGACCAAGATGATGATAAATCCATTTTGGGGTATATGTTTACCTTGAGTGGTGGCGCGATGAGTTGGAAGAGTTCCAAATAGCAAATAGTTGTTAATTCAGTGACAGATGTAGAGTACATAGATGCAAGTGAAGCTCCAAAGGAGACTGTTTGGATGAAGAAGTTCATAACCAAACTTGGTGTTGTTCCTAGCATTAGAGGAACAATACCTTTATACTGTGACAACAACAGTACATTTATGCAGGCTGCTAAGAACCAGTCTCATCAAAATCCAAACACGTGTTCTTGGCGGTTTTATTTGTTTATAAAAATCATTGAAAGATGAGATGTCACCCCCTAGAGTGTGGACTCTCAAGAAAACATTTACGATCCATTTACTAAATCTTTAACACAACGATGAATTCGATCATCACATAGAGATTATGTGTATGAGATACCATGGTGATTGGATTTAGTGCAAGTGGGAGGTTGAAAGTAGTATGCATAAAAGCCAATCATGTTTGATGATAAAATATATACTTTGTAAACAATCTTATTCATTTATTAATAAAAGTATTTATTTACTAATGGCATTTAATTATCTACGGTGGTGTTGTTTTAATAATATGTGATAAACCCATAGTTTTAAGTAATATTTTAGAATCATGATGAGATCATGCTAATGTGATCTAAATTCTTAGATAACTTAAAAACTAAAATGTTCCCAATTGATGGATTAATAAAAAGAGGATTAATGAATTTGGATAGATTGGTGCATACATTGTTTGCTCATTGGATTAGGATGATTGATCTTATGATCATTTATGTGGAGACATTAAAGGAAGTATATAGGTGTCAATTGAAGAATAAGTTCCTTTGAGCGTAAACTTACTAAGGAATACCTAATTGAGTTTTACTTCTGAAGTGATAGTAGTACAAGTGATCCTTAGACTTGAGATCATCATAGTATCTTGTGTATGATAAGTTATACTTTGACATATCCCTTAAGACCTTAGCGTATATCAAAGGGTATGCTTTGGTGCAATAAGTTATATATGGAGATAATGAATGATCAATATAGAATCTACTACTTCAAGTAAAAGAAGAGAAATGTCATATGTGATTCGATAAATGACAACCTGGGAATCATTGTTAATGTGGAATGAAATTAGAAAAGAGTTTCTAATTTGCATTTATCTGAGTTGTGCATTTGTGAATCTAAATACATATAATTAAATAAAATAAGATTTGATAGTAATTCCTTGTCTTATATTTAATTGGGATATTGTATGGTGGAACAATTGAATTGTCTGATAACTATGTACTCAAAGGTTCTTTTATGATTAATGTTGAAATCTAAATTATTTGAAAAGTCATTGATCACTAAGAAGGCTTATCCATATTGTAGAATAAATATTATTTATTTAATAAATTAAGAGTTTAATGTATTTATTTAAATGAGATTAGAATTTTTCTAATTGATTTATTCACAACCAGTTTAATGTGGAGAACCTAAAAGGTCACACCGTAAAAGGAAGAATATTTATTTAAGAAGTAAATGACATAATCGTAATAATAAGTTAAGTGTATTTAATTTAATCTATGGTGATATAATAAATTAAATAGCTTAATATTTATTATTTAATATTTTGGAAATTTTAAATATAAATTAAGAAAAGGAGTCTTCTTATTATTATTACTATTATTATTAAGTTAATTCCTAAAGAGGTTTGTGAATTAATTAATAAAGCACTCTCATATATTCCTAATAAGATTAGGAGGCTAATTAATTAAAAGAGTTTAATTAATTATTCCTATGAGATTAGGAAGCCTAATTAATTAAAGGAGTTTAATTAATTAAATAAAAATCATATTCCTAAATAGTTTAGAAAGGGTCCCTACATATATAAATAAGAAAGTCTTTTTATGGAGAGAGGGTGACACAAGCTACACACTTTATTCTAAAAGTTAGGAGAGTACACCTTTCTATCAGAGATAGGAAAAACAAGGGTTTAATCAAACACCCTTCTTCTTGGGTTTTTGTTCTTCCTTGGTGGATCACCTCTAGAGGGCAAACGCTTGGGTGGCTAACGTTGATCAAAGGAAGGAATCCAATCTCGCGTATTCAAAGAGACCACGAAGGTGTGACACCCCCAAATCTGGGAACTCCATTCCCACAGACTTGGTGTTCACTATCCAATAAAATCTTATCTATCTACCTATGAATATAATAAAACTGATAAACTTAATTTAATCCTCCCATTAAAGGGTTACATAGTTATAAACAAATCCCAGGTTAATTATCTAATCTTTAATTACATCATTGCGGAATAAAACATAATAATAAAGTCTGTCTACGTAAGCTTCTTAGCATAATCAAAATATTATACACTTTTCTTTTTTTCGTCCTTTTGCTCGTCAAGCGACTCCTCGAGTTTAACTTGAATAGTATCCATGCATTACGGGCCAAGGATATTCGTGTATTCATCAATGGTCATGATCATGCCAACAATCATCCATCAATGCACTACAGGCCAATGAGGACTTTTATCACATCATTTGTAACATTACGGTCATGATTATACCAAATAATCCTGGTCATAATCATACCAAGTCCATCTATGCTTCACAGGCCCACAGATGACTTTCAAAAATATAAACATAAGGATGATGACAATGATATAAGAATTCAATAAAACAAGTTCACGAATGAATTTATCCAGGAACTAATAACGTCCAATTTGTCAACATGATACTTCTTTGTAGAGTAAAATTCAAGAATGCTCAGAAGAATATTTCCATAAAAAGATATTGGATGAAGCGCAAATATCAAGGATATTTCACTAATTTCATGGAGTATAGAAGTCAAAACTTTAACCAACTGAGTATAATAAAGAATGGAATAACAAAAGAAATCACCAGGCATGTGATAGATAACACATGCAGGTTATTCCAACAGCATAATAAATATGGAACCAGGTCCGGCGTAAAACACACAGACAGGATATTCCGACAGAATAATAAATGCGGAATAATAAATAATGGAACCAAGTCAGGCGAAATTAAGACCGCAAGCGGGATATTCATGAGAATAATAAAGAAGCGGAATAATAGAAGAATTTCACCACATTATGCGGTTACCAGCATAAGCAAAAGTTATTCTAACATAATAATATAGAATGGAATAATAGAAGAATTTCACCATGTATGTGGTACTTCGCATAAACAGCTTATTCTAACATAATAATATAGAATAGAATAATAGAAGAATTTCACCATGTATGCGGTAATTCGCATAAAGAGGTTATTCCAACATAATAATATGGAATGGAATAACAGAGGGATTTCACCAAGTATAGTGTATGCCGCGTATACAAGTTATTCCAACAGAATAAATAAGAATGGAATAACATAAGGATTTCACCAAGTATAGGGTATGCCTCGTATACAGGTTATTCCAACAGAATAATAAAGAATGGAATAACAGAAGTTCTCTTCATGAATAAGAAAGAATAAAACCCCTTACGGGTACAACAAATAATATCCCTTACAGTAAAAGACACTGGATATAGAAGTAGTGAAGTATAAAAATATTCTTCTTCTTTCTCTCTATAATTTCTCTCTCTAGAGTTTCAGTGAATTCGTAAGAAATAATGAAGGAATGAGCTTCTATTTATAGAAGAATGGAATAAATAGTAACTAATTCATGAACAGTCCAGATCAATTTACTATTAAAACTTAAAGCAGCGGTCCATACTGATTCACTATTAAAACTTTTAAACCAGCGATCCATATTGATTTACTATTAAAACTTTAAACCAGCGATCCATATTGATTCACTAATATAACTTCAACCAACGGTCTGAAAAATTAGCACATCTCCTCATGGAATAATATTGTACCCAAATATTCGAATGCACAATACTAGAGTGAATAGTAACCAGGTGAATAGTAACTCATGAATAATAACTCGTAAATAGTAACTCATGAATAGTAACTTATGAATAGTAACTCGTGAATAGTACTCTGACACGAAAGGTTCCCCGAATACCGATTGAACAATATAACCTCCGGACATCAATTATCATCTCGGAATAGATGTCGATTTCTACTAACACAAATAATCCCAACATAATGAAACTATCAAATTCATCTTTAATCAACACGAATTTATTCATCATTAATATTATAACTCACAATATTTAACAAAGGTAGTTCCCAGGAAAAAGGGGTCTTTCCAATAAGGATTTCTCCCTATTGGCGCGCAATTAGATTATCTAACCTCTCATTGACAGAACTTCTAGACATTGTAAATATTGCAATTTAATAATATGAATAACTTTGTCGTCTCAATTATTGATTTAATAAAATAACCTATTATGTACATGATACTGTGACAATAATAGAATCAATAATATGAGAGATATGATGTAGCAATTATTGTAGCAATAATTGAGTAAAACTGAGTGACTTCTCACGTAAGCATCAATAATCAATACCGTGTGCTACTATGCAACCACGCATATTACTGTACTTTTACTACCGGGTAGTTCAACAGTATTAACGGTAAAACCTCCGCCGTTATTTTCATTAAATGATAATTCTGTCGTTTTCTAAATACGACAATACTTGCGTCGTGGGGTCCACCAATGATTGTGCCGTCATACGAATATTCCCCGACAAAAAGAATATTCCCCGACCAATCGAATATTTTATAACAACTCGCATACTTTGCAAAATTTATAAATATTACCCACAATTATAACATTATCTCAAATCCACACCATAATATTCAAAGAAATATTTCGAGAAATTTAAATCTTTATAAAGTAAAATCGGGGTCTCTCAAAATATATATATATATATATATATATATATATATATATATATATATATATATATATATTATTCTGTCTGGCTTTGGAGTTCATTTTCGTGGCCTTTTACCCCTTATGTATATATATTAATTCTTCGCTTTTATATATATACGCTTTAATAGCTTTACATAATGTAGATATTTAATCTTCCAACTTAGTGGACTAGATTTTATCTAAATCTAGCTACATCTAGCTTTTTAAGGTTCAAAAGTGACTAAATTGGAATCATTAAAGCTAGAATGGCTTAGATTTATGTAAATCTAGTTTTTTTTAGCTTTTGTACATATTAATTAATCATGTGAGCCTATGAGGCATGAGGTGCGAGATTACTTTTGTGAATCTAGATTTGGTTCCCACAATGGACAATTTTCTGCTGCAGCCAGCTTGTAAATTATCTATGGTGTCTGGACATCCTTGGATGGCTCGCATGCCCATGAGGAGCCCGATATTGCTATGTATCTTATTTTCTCGAAGATGTTTCACATCTCAAAAATAAAATCAAATCAATAGAATACGAGAATAAAATGGAAGTATCAAAGGCCTCAATTATTATTGAGCATAAGGGTTTGAAAACCTGTTTTCCAAAACATCAATGCTATATCTTGCCTAAAACTGAACTTTTATACAAGTCAAACCCTTTGTATATAGGTGCAAACGAGGTATATCACTACTTCTAGATAATTAGGGAATTAAAAAGTCAGAGGATGCCTAACACCTTCCCTCCGCTTAATCAAGCCCCCAAACTCTACGAATCTCAGTTTCCAAGGCCAGTTAAACAGAGTCCAACCATTGGTCCTTCGTGTTAACCTTTTCAAAATCGGTTGAGTTGGTACAACCATTTCAAATCTACCAACTAGCGACTCTTATTTTCAAATCGTCGACATTTTATGTCGGACCCTTTTCAAACATGCCTTTTCAAACAAAACTCAACAAAAATAGAGAACATAAAAGGTAGAAAAGAAAAGAGTAAATTTTTCCGACGTCAACAGTAGGACTGCAAGATATGAGATATCTAAGGAGCTCTTTTGATCTCGGATGTCCGATGGCACTGCTATTGAGACTCATGTCCTAAGAATGATCTATCTGGTTGAACGTCTTGGACATCTTGGGTTCGTCATGAATGGGGAGTTAAGTCAAGATCTAGTCTTGCAGTCACTCCCTAACACCTTCTCACAGTTGTGACTTTTCACATGAATAAGTTGGATGTCAGCTTGCCTGAATTACTTAACTTTCTGAAAATTACTGAAGGTCATTTCTCATCCAAGAAGGACCAAGTCTTAATGGTGGATGATTCTACCGAGAAAGGAAGAGGCCCAAAGTATCTCAAAAGAAGAAATCTAAGAAGGCTAAGGGTAAGGTAAAAGTAAAGGACCAAAAGAAACCTGATCCAGATAGCAAAGGAATATGCTTCTGTTGCAACAAGCCGGATCACTGGAAGAGGAACTACAAAGAGCTCCTTGTGGAACAAAAGCATAAGAATCTTGGAGAAGCTTTTTATGATTGAAATTAATTTTTCTGAAAGTTGAAATTTTACTGGGTATTGGATACCGACTGTGTTTCTCATATATGTAATACTATGCAGGGACTAGTCAGAGGTAGAAAGATGAACAAGGATGAGGTCGTCCTACGAGTGGCAAATGGAGCAAAGGTTGCTACGTTAGCCATAGGGACTTATTGTTTAGCACTGCCTACGGGAAAATCCATTAGTTTAAATAATTTATATTTTTTTCCAACACTCATTAGAAACATTATTTTAATTTATGTATTGGACATGGATGGTTTTGATATTATTATAAAAACAATAGTTGTTCTATTTATAATAAAAATGTTTTATATGATGTTGGTAAATTATTGAATGGACTTTACATATTTGACTTGCATGAAAATATTCTTCAAATTGAAGAAACTAAGAAATGGAAAAGAGAATATGTTAATTATACCTATATGTGGCACTGTAGACTCGGTCATATAAATAAAACAAGATTATCCAAGTTGCATAATGATGTGCTATTAGAGATATCTGATTTTGAATCATATTCAACTTGTGAATCTTGTCTCATGGGAAAAATGAGTAAATCTACTTTTAGTGGAAAAGGAGAAAGAGTTATAGAGTTGTTAGCGTTGGTAAACACAGGGCGTATATGGACCTATGACAAAGAATGCACGAGGAGGGTATTCTTATTTTATTACTTTCAGCGATGATCATTCAGATTTGGATATGTGTATTTAATGAAATACAAATTTGAATCATTTGAAAAGTTCAAAGAATTCATAAGTGAAGCGCAGAGAAACAAAGCTGGCAAGAGTATTAAGATTCTTCGATCGGATCCAGGAGGAGAATACTCAAGCGGTTAGTTTCTCAATTGTCTCAAAGAAAGCAGTATAATCTCACAATGGGCTCCACCAGGAACGCCACAATTAAATGGTGTATCTAAAAGAAGAAATCGAACATTGTTGGACATGGATCGTTCCATGATGAGTTTTACTGATCTTCTAGTATCATTATGGGGTTATGCCCTAGAAACGGCTATATATCTACTTAACAAGGTACCTACCAAATCCGTCCCAAAGACCCCATATGAGAAATGGACAACGAGGAAACCAAATCTTAAGTTTGTTAAGACTTGGGGTTGTCCAACTTATTTCAAAAAGTTTGACAATGATAAGCTATAGACTAGATCTGACAAGTGTAGATTTTTGGGATACCTTAAAGAAACTGTATGGTATTATTTCTATCATACTACTGATCAAAAGGTGTTTGTTACGAAATATGTTGCCTTCTTGGAAAAGGAGTTTATCTTTAAAGGGTTCAGTGTGAGTAAGATATATCTGAAAAAAATTCAAGAACCACAAAGCACTACTTAATAAAAAGTCGAAGCACACGACCAAGTGGAAGAACCTACTGTATCACACCCTATTCGTTAATCTGGAAGAGTACCAAAGATACATGAAAGGTATGGATTCGTCATAGAGGATGACGATGAGATACGCATTATAAATGTTGATGATCCATTGAATGACGAATAGGCTATGAGTAGTAAAGACTCAGAGAAATGGCGAGAAGCCATGAAATTCGAGATGGACTCCATGTATAAGAACTAAGTATGGACTTTGGTTTCATCACCTGAAGGCATTAAGCCTATTGGGTGCAAATGGGTCTCAAGGAGAAAGACTGAAGCAAACGGCAAGGTAGAGACCTATATGGCCTGATTGGTTGCAAAAGGTTTCAGACAAAGACAAGGAGTTGACTATGATGAAACCTTTTCACCAGTAGCTATGCTTAATTCCATTCAAATTTTGCTAGCGATTGCAGCTTATTATGACTACGAAATTTGGCAGATGGACGTGAAAATGGTCTTTCTCAATAAGAAACTTGAGGAGGATGTGTATATGACACAGCAAGAGGGTTTCGTTTCAACGGTTGGAACAAATCAAGTTTATAAGTTGCAACGATCCATTTATGGATTGAAGCATGCTTCTCATAGGTGGAACATCTGTTTTAATGAGACCGTTAAACAGTTTGATTTTATTATAAATGAGGATGAATCATGTGTGTACAAGAAGATTAGTGGGAGTGATGTTTCATTCCTTGTATTATATGTCGATGATATATTAATGCTAGGAAATGATATTCCTATGCTACAATCGATAAAAATTCGGTTATTTAAACACTTCTCCAAGAAGGACTTGGGAGAAACATCATATATTTTAGGGATAAAGATCTATAAAGATAGATCTAAAAGGATGCTTGGCTTGTCCTAAGGAACGTACATTGACTCGATGCTAAAGAAGTTTAACATGGAAGATTCCAAGAGAGGTCTCATGCCGATGAGCCATAGAATACATCTCTCCAAGAAATAGGCCCCAAAGACACCTGGGGAGAGAGACCGTATGAGTAAGACCCCTTATTCTTCAAAAATAGGATCTATCATGTATGGTATGATATGTACTAGACCAGATGTTGCTTATGCACTTAGTGTAGTAAAAAGATATCTGTCGAATCCAGGAGAAGAGCACTAGAAGGCAATGAAAAACATCCTAAAGTACTTAAGAAGAACTAAGGATGTGTTTCTTATCTATGGTGGGTCTGAATTGAATCAAGAGGGTTACATATACTCAAGCTTTCAAACAGACCAAGATGACAGTAAATCCATTTTGGGGTATATGTTTACCTTGAGCTATGGGCAGTGATGAGTTGGAAGAGTTCCAAATAGCAAATAGTTGTTAATTCGGTGATAGATGTAGAGTACATAGATGCAAGTGAAGCTCCAAAGGAGACTGTTTGGATGAAGAAGTTCATAACCAAACTTGGTGTTGTTCCTAGCATTAGAGGAACAATACCTTTATACTGTGACAACAACAGAGCTGTTGTACAGGCTAAGGAACCCAAGTCTCATCAAAAATCCAAACACGTGTTGCGGCGGTTTTATTTGTTTATAAAAATCATTGAAAGATGAGATGTCACCCTAGAGAGTGTGGACTCTCAAGAAAACATTTCTGATCCATTTACTAAATCTTTAACACAACAGTAATTCGATCATCACATAGAGATTATGTGTATGAGATACCATGGTGATTGGATTTAGTGCAAGTGGGAGGTTGAAAGTAGTATGCATAAAAGCCAATCATGTTTGATGATAAAATATATACTTTGTAAACAATCTTATTCATTTATTAATAAAAGTATTTATTTACTAACGGCATTTAATTATCTCTACGGTGTTGTTTTAATAATATGTGATAAACCCATAGTTTTAAGTAATATTTTTAGAATCATGATGAGATCATGCTAATGTGATCTAAATTCTTAGATAACTTAAAAACTAAAATGTTCCCAATTGATGGATTAATAAAAGAGGATTAATGAATTTGGATAGATTGGTGCATACATTGTTTGCTCATTGGATTAGGATGATTGATCTTATGATCATTTATGTGGAGACATTAAAGGAAGTATATAGGTGTCAATTGAAGAATAAGTTCAATTGAGCGCCGCTTACTAAGGAATACCTAATTGAGTTTTACTTCCTGAAGTGATAGTAGTACAAGTGATCCTTAGACTTGAGATCATCATAGTATCTTGTGTATGATAAGTTATACTTTGACATATCCCTTAAGACCCTTAGCGTATATCAAAGGGTATGCTTTGGTGCAATAAGTTATATATGGAGATAATGAATGATCAATATAGAATCTACTACTTCAAGTAAAAGAAGAGAAATGTCATATGTGATTCGATAAATGACAACCCAGGAATCATTGGCCAATGTGGAATGAAATTAGAAAAGAGTTTCTAATTTGCATTTATACGGAGTTGTGCATTTGTGAATCTAAATACATATAATTAAATAAAATAAGATTTGATAGTAATTCCTTGTCTTATATTTAATTGGGATATTGTATGGTGGAACAATTGAATTGTACGGTAACTATGTACTCAAAGGTTCTTTTATGATTAATGTTGAAATCTAAATTATTTGGAAAGTCATTGATCACTAAGAAGGCTTATCCATATTGTAGAATAAATATTATTTATTTAATAAATTAAGAGTTTAATGTATTTATTTAAATGAGATTAGAATTTTCTAATTGATTTATTCACAACCGATTTAATGTGGAGAACCTAAAAGGTCACATTAGTAAAAGGAAGAATATTTATTTAAGAAGTAAATGACATAATCGTAATAATAAGTTAAGTGTATTTAATTTAATCTATGGTGATATAATAAATTAAATAGCTTAATATTTATTATTTAATATTTTGGAAATTTTAAATATAAATTAAGAAAAGGAGTCTTCTTATTATTATTACTATTATTATTAAGTTAATTCCTAAAGAGGTTTGTGAATTAATTAATAAAGCACTCTCATATATTCCTAATAAGATTAGGAGGCTAATTAATTAAAAGAGTTTAATTAATTATTCCTATGAGATTAGGAAGCCTAATTAATTAAAGGAGTTTAATTAATTAAATAAAAATCATATTCCTAAATAGTTTAGGAAGGGTCCCTACATATATAAATAAGAAAGTCTTTTTATGGAGAGAGGGTGACACAAGCTACACACTTTATTCCAAAAGTTAGGAGAGTACACCTTTCTATCAGAGATAGGAAAAACAAGGGTTTAATCAAACACCCTTCTTCTTGAGTTTTTGTTCTTCCTTGGTGGATCACCTCCAGAGGGCAAACGCTTGGGTGGCTAACGTTGATCAAAGGAAGGAATCCAATCTCGCGTATTCAAAGAGACCACGAAGGTGTGACACCCCCAAATCTGGGAACTCCATTCCCACAGACTTGGTGTTCACTATCCAATAAAATCTTATCTATCTACCTATGAATATAATAAAACTGATAAACTTAATTTAATCCTCCCATTAAAGGGTTACATAGTTATAAACAAATCCCAGGTTAATTATCTAATCTTTAATTACATCATTGCGGAATAAATAAAGTCTGTCTACGTAAGCTTCTTAGCATAATCAAAATATTATACACTTTTCTTTTTTCGTCCTTTGCTCGTCAACGACTCCTCAGGTTTAACTTGAATAGTATCCATGCATTACGGGCCAAGGATATTCGTGTATTTCATCAATGGTCATGATCATGCCAACAATCCATCCATCAATGCACTACGGGCCAATGAGGACTTTTATCACATCATTTGTAACATTACGGTCATGATTATACCAAATAATCCTCGGTCATAATCATACCAAGTCCATCTATGCTTTACTGAGCCACGAGATGACTTTCAAAAATATAAACATAAGGATGATGACAATGATATAAGAATTCAATAAAACAAGTTCACGAATGAATTTATCCAGGAACTAATAACGTCCAATTTGTCAACATGATACTTCTTTGTAGAGTAAAATTCAAGAATGCTCAGAAGAATATTTCCATAAAAAGATATTGGATGAAGCGCAAATATCAAGGATATTTCACTAATTTCATGGAGTATAGAAGTCAAAACTTTAACCTTAACTGAGTATAATAAAGAATGGAATAACAAAAGAAATCACCGCATGTGATAGATAACACATGCGAGTTATTCAACAAACATAATAAATATGGAACCGGTCGGCGTAAAACACACAGATGAGGATATTAAAGCGAGAATAATAAATGCGGAATAATAAATAATGGAACCAAGTCAGGCGAAATTCGCACCGACAGGATATTCTGACAGAATAATAAAGAACGGAATAATAGAAGAATTTCACCACGTATGCGGTACTTCGCATAAACAGGTTATTCTAACACAATAATATAGAATGGAATAATAGAAGAATTTCACCATGTATGTGGTACTTCGCATAAACAGGTTATTCTAACATAATAATATAGAATAGAATAATAGAAGAATTTCACCATGTATGCGGTACTTCGCATAAAGAGGTTATTCCAACATAATAATATAGAATGGAATAACAGAGGGATTTCACCAAGTATAGTGTATGCCGCGTATACAAGTTATTCCAACAGAATAAATAAGAATGGAATAACATAAGGATTTCGCCAAGTATAGGGTATGCCTCGTATACAGGTTATTCCAACAGAATAATAAAGAATGGAATAACAGAAGTTCTCTTCATGAATAAGAAAGAATAACACCCCTTACGGGTACAACAAATAATATATCCCTTAAGAAAAGACCTTTGGATATAGAAGTAGTGAAGTATAAAATATTCTTCTTCTTCTCTCTATAATTTCTCTCTAGAGTTTCAGTGAATTCGTAAGAAATAATGAAGGAATGAGCTTCTATTTATAGAAGAATGGAATGAATAGTAACTAATTCATGAACAGTCCAGATCAATTTACTATTAAAACTTAAAGCAGCGGTCCATACTGATTCACTATTAAAACTTTTAAACCAGCGATCCATATTGATTTACTATTAAAACTTTAAACCATCGATCCATATTGATTCACTAATATAACTTCAACCAACGGTCTGAAAAATTAGCACATCTCCTCATGGAATAATATTGTACCCAAATATTCGAATGCACAATACTAGAGTGAATAGTAACCAGGTGAATAGTAACTCGTGAATAGTAACTCGTAAATAGTAACTCATGAATAGTAACTTACGAATAGTAACTCGTGAATAGTACTCTGACACGAAAGGTTCCCCGAATACCCGATTGAACAATATAACCTCCAGACATCAATTATCATCGGAATAGATGTCGATTTCTACTAACACAAATAATCCCAACATAATGAAACTATCAAATTCATCTTTAATCAACACGAATTTATTCATCATTAATATTATAACTCACAATATTTAACAACCAGGTAGTTCCCAGGAAAAAGGGGTCTTTCCAATAAGGATTTCTCCCTATTGGCGCGCAATTAGATTATCTAACCTCTCATTGACAGAACTTCTAGACATTGTAAATATTGCAATTTAATAATATGAATAACTTTGTCGTCTCAATTATTGATTTAATAAAATAACCTATTATGCACATGATACTGTGACAATAATAGAATCAATAATATGAGAGATATGATGTAGCAATTATTGTAGCAATAATTGAGTAAAACTGAGTGACTTCTCACGTAAGCATCAATAATCAATACCGTGTGCTACTATGCAACCACGCATATTCTTTGTACTTTTACTCTAAGGGTAGTTCAAAGATAACGGTAAAACCTCCATAGTTATTTTCATTAAATGATAATTCTATCGTTTTCTAAATCGACAATACTTACGTAAAGTGGGGTCCACTAATGATTGTGTGCCGTCATACGAATATTCCCAAACAAAAAGAATATTCCTGAACCAATCGAATATTTTATAACAACTCGCATACTTTGCAAAATTTATAAATATTACCCACAATTATAACATTATCTCAAATCCACACCATAATATTCAAAGAAATATTTGAGAAATTTAAATCTTTATTCGTAAAATCTGGGGTCTCAAAATATATATATATATATATATATATATATATATATATATTCCTGTCTGGCCTGGAGTTCATTTCGTGGCCTTTTACCCCTTATGTATATATATTAATTTACTGCTTTTATATATATCTCGCTTTAATAGCTTACATGAATGTAGATATTTAATCTTCAAACTGGAGTGGATTAGATTTTATCTAAATCTAGCTACATCTAGCTTTTAACTTAGGTTCAAAAGTGACTAAATTGGAATCATTAAAGCTAGAATGGCTTAGATTTATGTAAATCTAGTTTTCTTTTTAGCTTTTGTATATATTAATTAATCATGTGAGCCTATGAGGCATGAGGTCTGAGATTCTGCCTGTGAATCTAGATTTGGTTCCCACAATGGACAATTTTCTGCTGCAGCCAGCTTGTAAATTATCTATGGTGTGTGGACATCCTTGGATGGCTCGCATGCCCATGAGGAGCCCGATATTGCTATGTATCTTATTTTCTCGAAGATGTTTCACATCTCAAAAATAAAATCAATCAAGCCGAATACAGAATAAAATGGAAGTATCAAAGGCCTCAATTATTATTGAGCATAAGGGTTTGAAAACCTGTTTTCCAAAACATCAATGCTATATCTTGCCTAAAACTGAACTTTTATACAAGTCAAACCCTTTGTATATAGGTGCAAACGAGGTATATCACTACTTCTAGATAATTAGGGAATTAAAAAGTCAGAGGATTCCTAACACCTTCCCTCCGCTTAATCAAGCCCCCAAACTCTACGAATCTCGGTTTCCAAGGCCGATTAAAATGAGTCCAACCATTGGTCCTTCGTGTTAACCTTTTCAAAATCGGTTGAGTTGGTACAACCATTTCAAACCTACCAACTAGCGACTCTTATTTTCAAATAAATCGACATTTTATGCCGGACCCTTTTCAAACATGCCTTTTCAAACAAAACTCAACAAAAATAGAGAACATAAAAGGTAGAAAAGAAAAGACTAAATTTTTCCGACGTCAACAGTAGGACTACAAGATATAAGATATCTAAGGAGCTCTTTTGATCTCGGATGTCTGATGGCACTGCTATTGAGACTCATGTCCTAAGAATGATCTATCTGGTTGAACGTCTTGGACATCTTGGGTTCGTCATGAATGGGGAGTTAAGTCAAGATCTAGTCTTGCAGTCACTCCCTAACACCTTCTCACAGTTGTGACTTTTCACATGAATAAGTTGGATGTCAGCTTGCCTGAATTACTTAACTTTCTGAAAATTACTGAAGGTCATTTCTCATCCAAGAAGGACCAAGTCTTAATGGTGGATGATTCTACCGAGAAAAGGAAGAGGCCCAAAGTATCTTCTGAAAAGAAGAAATCTAAGAAGGCTAAGGGTAAGGTAAAAGTAAAGGACCAAAAGAAACCTGATCCAGATAGCAAAGGAATATGCTTCTGTTGCAACAAGCCGGATCACTGGAAGAGGAACTACAAAGAGCTCCTTGTGGAACAAAAGCATAAGAATCTTGGAGAAGCTTCGACTCCTATTCAAGGTTTTTTTATGATTGAAATTAATTTTTTTGAAAGTTGAAATTTTACTGGGTATTGGATACCGACTGTGTTTCTCATATATGTAATACTATGCAGGGACTAGTCAGAGGTAGAAAGATGAACAAGGATGAGGTCGTCCTACGAGTGGCAAATGGAGCAAAGGTTGCTACGTTAGCCATAGGGACTTATTGTTTAGCACTGCCTATGGGAAAATCCATTAGTTTAAATAATTTATATTTTTTTCCAACACTCATTAGAAACATTATTTTAATTTATGTATTGGACATGGATAGTTTTGATATTATTATAAAAAACAATAGTTGTTCTATTTATAATAAAATGTTTTATATGATGTTGGTAAATTATTGAATGGACTTTACATATTTGACTTGCATGAAAATATACTTCAAATTGAAGAAACTAAGAAATGGAAAAGAGAATATGTTAATTATACCTATATGTGGCACTGTAGACTCGGTCATATAAATAAAACAAGATTATCCAAGTTGCATAATGATGTGCTATTAGAGATATCTGATTTTGAATCATATTCAACTTGTGAATCTTGTCTCATGGGAAAAATGAGTAAATCTACTTTTAGTGGAAAAGGAGAAAGAGTTATAGAGTTGTTAGCGTTGGTAAACACAGACGTATATGGACCTATGACAAAGAATGCACGAGGAGGGGTATTCTTATTTTATTACTTTCACTGATGATCATTCAGGATTTGGATATGTGTATTTAATGAAATACAAATTTGAATCATTTGAAAAGTTCAAAGAATTCATAAGTGAAGCGAGAAGAAACAAAGCGGCAAGAGTATTAAGATTCTTGATCGGATCCAGGAGGAGAATACTCAAGCGGTTAGTTTCTCAATTGTCTCAAAGAAAGCAGTATAATCTCACAATGGGCTCCACCAGGAATGCCACAATTAAATGGTGTATCTAAAAGAAGAAATCGAACATTGTTGGACATGGATCGTTCCATGATGAGTTTTACTGATCTTCTAGTATCATTATGGGGTTATGCCCTAGAAACGGCTATATATCTACTTAACAAGGTACCTACCAAATCCGTCCCAAAGACCCCATATGAGAAATGGACAACGAGGAAACCAAATCTTAAGTTTGTTAAGACTTGGGGTTGTCAAACTTATGTCAAAAAGTTTGACAATGATAAGCTATAGACTAGATCTGACAAGTGTAGATTTTTGGGATACCTTAAAGAAACTGTATGGTATTGTTTCTATCATACTCTTGATCAAAAAGGTGTTTGTTGCGTAAATATGTTGCCTTCTTGGAAAAGGAGTTTATCTTTAAAGGGTTCGATTGTGAGTAAGATATATCTAGAAAAAATTCAAGAACCACAAAGCACTACTTAATAAAATCAGGTACCTGACCAAGTGGAAGAACCTACTGTATCACACCTATTCGTTAATCCGGAAGAGTACCAAAGATACATGAAAGGTATGGATTAAATGCAGAGAGGATGGCGATGAGATACGCATTATAAATGTTGATGATCCATTGAATGACGAATAGGCTATGAGTAGTAAAGACTCAGAGAAATGGCGAGAAGCCATGAAATTCGAGATGGACTCCATGTATAAGAACTAAGTATGGACTTTGGTTTCATCACCTGAAGGCATTAAGCCTATTGGGTGCAAATGGGTCTCAAGGAGAAAGACTGAAGCGAACGGTAAGGTAGAGACCTATATGGCCTGATTGGTTGCAAAAGGTTTCAGACAAAGACAAGGAGTTGACTATGATGAAACCTTTTCACCAGTAGCTATGCTTAATTCCATTCAAATTTTGCTAGCGATTGCAGCTTATTATGACTACGAAATTTGGCAGATGGACGTGAAAATGGTCTTTCTCAATAAGAAACTTGAGGAGGATGTGTATATGACATGACACAGCAAGAGGGTTTTGTTTCAACAGTTGGAACAAATCAAGTTTATAAGTTGCAACGATCCATTTATGGATTGAAGCATGCTTCTCATAGGTGGAACATCTGTTTTAATGAGACCAGATTAAATGTTTGATTTTATTATAAATGAGGATGAATCATGTGTGTACAAGAAGATTAGTGGGAGTGATGTTTCATTCCTTGTATTATATGTCGATGATATATTAATGCTAGGAAATGATATTCCTATGCTACAATCGATAAAAATTCGGTTATTTAAACACTTCTCCAAGAAGGACTTGGGAGAAACATCATATATTTTAGGGATAAAGATCTATAAAGATAGATCTAAAAGGATGCTTGGCTTGTCCTAAGGAACGTACATTGACTCGATGCTAAAGAAGTTTAACATGGAAGATTCCAAGAGAGGTCTCATGCCGATGAGCCATAGAATACATCTCTCCAAGAAATAGGCCCCAAAGACACCTGGGGAGAGAGACCGTATGAGTAAGACCCCTTATTCTTCAAAAATAGGATCTATCATGTATGGTATGATATGTACTAGACCAGATGTTGCTTATGCACTTAGTGTAGTAAAAAGATATCTATCGAATCCAGAGAGAAGAGCACTAGAAGGCAATGAAAAACATCCTAAAGTACTTAAGAAGAACTAAGGATGTGTTTCTTATCTATGGTGGGTCTGAATTGAATCTAGAGGGTTACATATACTCAAGCTTTCAAACAGACCAAGATGACAGTAAATCCATTTTGGGGTATATGTTTACCTTGAACGGTGGCGCAGTGAGTTGGAAGAGTTCCAAATAGCAAATAGTTGTTAATTCAGTGACAGATGTAGAGTACATAGATGCAAGTGAAGCTCCAAAGGAGACTGTTTGGATGAAGAAGTTCATAACCAAACTTGGTGTTGTTCCTAGCATTAGAGGAACAATACCTTTATACTGTGACAACAACAGAGCTGTTGTACAGGCTAAGGAACCCAGGTCTCATCAAAAATCCAAACACGTGTTGCGGCGGTTTTATTTGTTTATAAAAATCATTGAAAGATGAGATGTCACCCTAGAGAGTGTGGACTCTCAAGAAAACATTTCTGATCCATTTACTAAATCTTTAACACAACAGTAATTCGATCATCACATAGAGATTATGTGTATGAGATACCATGGTGATTGGATTTAGTGCAAGTGGGAGGTTGAAAGTAGTATGCATAAAAGCCAATCATGTTTGATGATAAAATATATACTTTGTAAACAATCTTATTCATTTATTAATAAAAGTATTTATTTACTAATGGCATTTAATTATCTACACAGTGTTGTTTTAATAATATGTGATAAACCCATAGTTTTAAGTAATATTTTTAGAATCATGATGAGATCATGCTAATGTGATCTAAATTCTTAGATAACTTAAAAACTAAAATGTTCCCAATTGATGGATTAATAAAAGAGGATTAATGAATTTGGATAGATTGGTGCATACATTGTTTGCTCATTGGATTAGGATGATTGATCTTATGATCATTTATGTGGAGACATTAAAGGAAGTATATAGGTGTCAATTGAAGAATAAGTTCACTGAACGTCGCTTACTAAGGAATACCTAATTGAGTTTTACTTCTCAAGTGATAGTAGTACAAGTGATCCTTAGACTTGAGATCATCATAGTATCTTGTGTATGATAAGTTATACTTTGACATATCCCTTAAGACCCTTAAGCGTATATCAAAGGGTATGCTTTGGTGCAATAAGTTATATATGGAGATAATGAATGATCAATATAGAATCTACTACTTCAAGTAAAAGAAGAGAAATGTCATATGTGATTCGATAAATGACAACCCAGGAATCATTGGCCAATGTGGAATGAAATTAGAAAAGAGTTTCTAATTTGCATTTATACGGAGTTGTGCATTTGTGAATCTAAATACATATAATTAAATAAAATAAGATTTGATAGTAATTCCTTGTCTTATATTTAATTGGGATATTGTATGGTGGAACAATTGAATTGTACGGTAACTATGTACTCAAAGGTTCTTTTATGATTAATGTTGAAATCTAAATTATTTGGAAAGTCATTGATCACTAAGAAGGTTTATCCATATTGTAGAATAAATATTATTTATTTAATAAATTAAGAGTTTAATGTATTTATTTAAATGAGATTAGAATTTTTCTAATTGATTTATTCACAACCAGTTTAATGTGGAGAACCTAAAAGGTCACACCGTAAAAGGAAGAATATTTATTTAAGAAGTAAATGACATAATCGTAATAATAAGTTAAGTGTATTTAATTTAATCTATGGTGATATAATAAATTAAATAGCTTAATATTTATTATTTAATATTTTGGAAATTTTAAATATAAATTAAGAAAAGGAGTCTTCTTATTATTATTACTATTATTATTAAGTTAATTCCTAAAGAGGTTTGTGAATTAATTAATAAAGCACTCTCATATATTCCTAATAAGATTAGGAGGCTAATTAATTAAAAGAGTTTAATTAATTATTCCTATGAGATTAGGAAGCCTAATTAATTAAAGGAGTTTAATTAATTAAATAAAAATCATATTCCTAAATAGTTTAGGAAGGGTCCCTACATCAATAAATAAGAAAGTCTTTTTATGGAGAGAGGGTGACACAAGCTACACACTTTATTCCAAAAGTTAGGAGAGTACACCTTTCTATCAGAGATAGGAAAAACAAGGGTTTAACCAAACACCCTTCTTCTTGAGTTTTGTTCTTCCTTGGTGGATCACCTCTAGAGGGCAAACGCTTGGGTGGCTAACGTTGATCAAAGGAAGGAATCCAATCTCGCATATTCAAGGAGACCACGAAGGTGTGACACCCCCAAATCTGGGAACTCCATTCCCACAGACTTGGTGTTCACTATCCAATAAAATCTTATCTATCTACCTATGAATATAATAAAACTGATAAACTTAATTTAATCCTCCCATTAAAGGGTTACATAGTTATAAACAAATCCCAGGTTAATTATCTAATCTTTAATTACATCATTGCGGAATAAAACATAATAATAAAGTCTGTCTACCTAAGCTTCTTAGCATAATCAAAATATTATACACTTTTCTTTTTTCGTCCTTTGCTCGTCAATGACTCCTCAGGTTTAACTTGAATAGTATATGCAAGAATGAGTAAACAATTGTCCACAAGAACAATAATAACAATAAAAATACATGAAACATTAATGGATAAGCTCGACTTAAAAGAAATACATGACTTTCTTTAAAACTCAAGATCGATAAGCTCAATCGAAAGATTCATCTTTTGAATCAACATTAGAAATCAAGATCAACAGATATCTGAGGGTCACAAGACCACGAACTATGGCCTAAGTTATCAAGTATCTCTACTTAAACCTTTATCAGTCATAAGACTATATGGACCTTTCTTCTCGTACTCAGGGGGATCAACCCTTTGTACAATGTATTTTGCACAAACATTTTAGCGCTTTCGTGTAATATAATCCCCTACATTAGGGTTATTCATCTCAGCTTTGACATTAGAGTTTGCACCAAAGGAAGTTTGGTTAGGATTAGCTTTAAGGGTAATTTAGAGTTCAAACATTCATCAACTAAGGATTAGTTGAATCATAAAAGATCACTAGTCTTATAACAGTTTGATAACAACAATAATATAACCTTTGCAAGATTAGATTTCAATAATATTGGAAAATAATAATTTCAAATAAATAAATCTCATACATTGTGGTATTACTTTCATAAGAATAGAAAACTTTAATGAGCATAAGCATTCGAATACAATCATAAACCTTGCTTGAACAACAATAAGCTAAGGTTATAATTAGGAAACAAGTTAAAGAATAAGAACTTGCTCAATATAAGAATAGGGTATAGAAACTTGCCTCGTGCATAGATTAAACAAGCATTACTCACGTTCACCATAAGTCCTACACATTCCATTTCGACCACAAGACCAATTAGTTTATTACAAGTATAACTAATGGTTAAACTTCCCAGTTTAACACAACTTGGTAACTTGGTTTATGATTTGAACCTATTGACTAACCACATAGCATGAATCTGAACTCACAACATGCATCCCACATAAGTCTTAGCTCTTAAACAATATAACCAAACCTTACGGGCAACAAATCTAAGACCACATACAACTTGTTAATTTATAACTTGAAACAATCAAATACATGTTAACAATCTGTTATAGCATCTTGTTATATGTCTAACACATCATCATGAACATTAGACTAAATTAACGTTTTAAGGACTAATTAAATAACAAAACAACATTATCTACGCTTTCGAGGAAAGGCGTGACTATGTTTTTACGAGCCTTCCACCAAGCGTAGCATTTGCACAGTGTGCTCGGACTCAGAGAGAAAAACTCGGAAAACCTTCTTTGCGTCATTCACGCCTTTGATACTGTCAATTGCTATTTGGTAAGAAGACAAAAACGATCACGATCTACTTGTTGCACTACTCTTCAACCCAAAATGTAAGACCCCAACTTTTAATGAATAAAGATTTAATTTTCTCTAAATATTATTTTGAACATTAAGGTATTAATTTGATATAATGTTATAGTTATGGGTGATATGTGCAAATTTTGCAAAGTAAGCAACTGGTCATAAAATATTTTTTTGGTCGGGGAATATTCTTTTTGTTGGGGAATATTCGTACGACGGCGCAATCATTGGTGGACCACATGAGGGGATAACTGTCGGATGTAGAAAGTGACAGAAATAACCTTTTCATAAAATAACGGCAAGACTTTTACCGTTAAACTGTTGAAATACCCTATGATAAAAGTATATTAATACGCGTTGTTGCACAGTAGCACATGGTACTGCACAGTATCTCTGCTTATTGATGCTTACGTAAGAAGTCACTCAGTTTCATTCAATAATTGCCACAGTAGTTGCTGCATATTATTGATTCAATTATTATCACAGTATCATCTGCACAATATTTATATTATTAAATTAATAATTGAGACGACATAATTATTCATATTATTATTTTCATTATTGATAATGTCTAGAATGTTTTATCGAGGAAAGGAATTTGGTTTTTTAATTGCGTGCCAGTAAGGAGAAATCCTTATCGAAAAGCCCCCGTCTTTCCTAGGAACGATCTGGTTGTCAATATTGTGAGTTATAATATTAAATGATGAATAATTTTTGAAAGATTAAAAATGTGTTGATTAAAGATAAGTGATTTGTGGTAAATATTTATTCAATTTTTTTATATATAAATAAAGGGATTTGTCATGAGGCGTTTGATGAGTGAGTTTTATACCCATGAATTGGATACATTCGGGCTTAATTTATTGTTGTTCTTAAGTCTTTTAGGATGTTTTTATGTGTTTGTGTCAATTCATGCATGTTTTATGTTATTTTATAGGAATTGGGACAAAAGTTACATGGATCGATGTTTGGGGTGGCTAGATTCGCGTTTTCGGCTTGCCATTTACACAGCAGTCACTTCAGAGCCAATTTGACTATAGCTCCTGACATTATTTCGACAAACTTCAAGAATGAAAGTTGTAGATCTACTTCTCCTCTTTCCGGAACATCTTGAATCATCAAAATCGGAGTTCAGACAAAGACGTTATGGCCATTTTCCCAAAGGACGTCGGAGCAGAAAATGTCGGATTTTGGGGCCAGCGCCGGGGCGCTACTTCTAGTACATTTTCAGTAGCCAAAGGCGCTAGGGGCGAACTCATGTTGCCGTGCCCAGTGGCCGGGCGCTGGGGAAAGGTTTAGTGCTTGACTGGACGCTGCGTTTTTGGTAATTTGACACCTTTTGACTCCAAATAGGATTGGGTTTGTTCTAAGCTCAAAATTAGACTTGTAACCTATAAATACATGATGTAAGGCATAAAATAAGGGAGATTACATAGCTTAGCCTAGATTAAACACTCCTTTAGATTAGAAAATAACCCTAGTTCTTATTAGTTTTGGAGATTGAAGCAACTTGGAGACCATTGAAGATCAAGAGCAAGAGAAAGAGGGAGCATCGAGTTCTTGACAACAGATTCTATTCTCTTCTCTCATCTTACTTTTATCTTTTGATGTCTATTAGGTTGTGGATTCTTGATTTTAATTCATTAATTATGAACTAACTATTTTTGAGATTTCAATTGAACTTTTTTATGGCTATGAATTAGTTATTCATTATATTCTAATTATTTATGTTAAAGTGAGTTGTTTATCTTGTCTTGTGCTTATTGCTTAATTATTTGATCGATAATTACTTTGTTACTCTAGAAGGAATTGGAAGAGGAATTCTAGGGTTAGAGGCTGGGCATGATATCATGTGACTTAGTTATTTGCATGGTGAAAAATTAGGTTTGTGAATTGAATGGAAATATCATTGTCACGCATGTAACACGTAAGGAATTGGGATTGGAATGAGTTTAATTCAATTGTTTTGCATATGAATATAGCAAGATTAATCTGGATTAAATAGAAGGCAATTGATCACTTGGAAAAGGACTTTTGGCATTTGAGAATTCTTGTTAACAATTCAGTAGGCATAATAATTGGGATAATTGGATAATTGATTTATAATTCATAATTGGGGATATTGAAGTCTTAATCTTTATTTATTTGAATTCATTCGTTTAAAATCTTAGTTTTAATTAGTTAATTTAGTTTTCTTAATTAGAAAAAACACGATTTGAGATTGTTTAAATAAAATTAGTTTGGTTAAGAATTAGTACTTTGTGATTTTTATTAAATAATTCCTCGTGGGAACGATACTCTACTTTCACTTTATTACTTGTTGGTTGTGTATACTTGCGTATTCATTGATTTGAAATCGATCAACAGTTTTTTTAGCGTATCATACGGGAATTAATTTAATAATTATTTACCAATATTAATTTCAATCAAATTAGTCTTAATTTAAACATTTTATTTTTATTTTAATTCTCTTTCTATATTTCTCTCTTTTCAGGGTACCATGGATGACTTTGTGTATCAATGGCCATACACGAACATGACTCGACCAAGGGAGTGGAGATTGAAAGACTCGAGAAACTTTCTGCATTGTCGACTGATTGAGACACTTTCGAGGATGTTTGAAGCTTTTTGAAGCTCAAATCGTCAAAGTATGGTGGTTACTTGTGATTATTGTCTTTGGAAATCATATGAGTCATCAATGCACCATCATTTTCGAGTAGGTGATAAGTATAGTGGTGATTACCCCAATAATTATGTTTATCCCAACAACTATCATCGAGTTGGGGTATCACCGGATTTTCATGGAGTAACAATCAAGATCAATTTTATGCTCCAAGTCCAACATACCCACGAGGATTTCTTGTGTCCACCTCCACTACAACAGGAAGAACATTCAAATTGGGAGGAAGCCTTGGAAAAAATTATTAAAGCTTACGAAAAAAGGAATGAGGAACAAGACAAGAAAATGAATCAAGTAGAAATTTGAATTTGCAAAGCAAAGGCGTTGATCAAGAATTTGGAAAATCAAGTGGAGCAGATAGCACGTCGTTGAACAATGAATCCTCAATACACTGCCCTATGACATGGATTCCGAGGCAGATGGTGAGCCGAGCCAAATCTATAAGCTGGATTAGCCACGAGATGAAAAAGAGGAGACAAGTGGGGATAATGATGACAAGAAGGTCGGTGAAGAACTAATTGTGAGACCCAATGATGATGAGCCAATGTTATTTATGCCTCAAGTGCCTTCTCCTCCACGATTCAAGAGTCTGTTAGATTTTAAAAACCTTGTCCGATTAGTAGTCATGTCGTCAAACAATACTCTCTGTGATGTAAAAAGCAAGTACACCTTGAAACCATGGTGCGATGAGCTAGAGAAGATAGAAGAAGAAATTGTTGTGTCGACAAGCCTCTATGCGGGATATATTCGCAAACACAATGGAGAAACCACCTAGATCTTTGGACGTTCTTGAATGTGATCTTATCTCAAGAAAGCATTCTAGGTGACTTTAATACAATGGCTATTATAAATGGGAACCTACCAAAAGCTATATTATTTAGATGGATGGAGGGTTCCTCAACTTTCGTAGGGAATTGGATAGAGAATTGAAGAAGTCGAAATTTGAGACTATAAAACAAGCGCTTATTGGGAGGCAACCCAAGTTTAATTTTTATTTTAGTTTTATTAAGTTTTATATTAGTATTTTTGAATTTGCATTTATTTAGGATTTAATAAAATTGCTTCTATCATGGTTTCTGAGTTATTCAAGTCAAATTCAAGTGTGGTGCCCAATTTGTTCCATGTGCTTGCTTTATTCTCCAAACTTTAGCGGGCAAGGAGGAAGATTGCTATATTTTCGGGAAGTCTCTCGCTTTATTTTTTTCTATTTAGGTCATTGAGGACAATGTCTAGTTTAAGTTTGGGGCATTTTAGTGTCGTATTGCATATAGTTAGTTATTTACATTGTAGTTCGTTATGTTTTCGGGTTATTTATATTTAGTTGTTGCATTCGCTTTTTTTTTTTGTTTAAAAAAAAATTAAAAATCATAAAAATAGTAGTTAGTTTACTATGTTTGTTGCGATTAGTTTATATTTGCATGATTCCAACTGTTAGATAGTAAAAAGTCTATTTTGGCCAATGATGAGATTTGGAGTTAAGTAGATAAGTATAGTATTGAATATTCGAGGATTTGATGTGATTTCTTGTTATGAATTGAATCTTTTCTGTTTGAAACTAGTATAATCAAGGTTATACGTTAATAACAACTATGTTAAGCGATTAAGTTTAAATTGATACATAATGGATTTCTTAAGGATAATACTAGTTTGAAGGAATGAAAGACATAAATAAAGTGAGAGATGGCTAAATTTTGATAAAAACTTAAGTTTGGGGGGAAATTTTGGGGTATATAAGCTTTAAAAAAAAACATGTTGAGTCTTGTGGTGGGTTGAGGAGAAACACTCCCCATAAACACAAGCGTGAGATGGAGCGTAAAACGCACTCACCAACCATCTATAAAAAAAGAAAAAAAAAAAAATTTTCTAGTGGCTAGTTTTGTTTGGGGCCTTTGTTACTTGAGTAAATACGCTTAGAGGGGTATCTTAAAACCTAGTGCCCTAAGGTCTTATATGGTGCAGGAGTCGTTGGTGAAAGCTCGCTAAGGGTGACATTTGTTAGCCTAATGGAATGAGACATTGCGATTATGGTTAAAAAAAAAAATAATAAAAGGGAAAAGAGCAAAAAGCCCCCGTAATGAAAAGTAAAGCATAAGTATCCCAGTTGGACTCTTGAACTTGGTGGATGTTTGACTTTAGTTGGATATAGCTTGTTTCGTGAATTTTGTGAATTTGCTTCGTATGATGCCTTCAAAGATATCTATTATGTCTTAAATTTGATTTTATATCGAGTTAACATTGTTGTGGAGCACACACGCACTATATCGTTGATAATGATCTAAGATTTGATGATTGATTGGGAAATTCTTGATTTGTCTTAATATGATGTATTATCATGTTTACTTGATTTCTCTAAGGTAGGTTGAATAGACTTGTTTACGTCATTCTTTGTTGGATTCGTGGGCATATAGATTAGTTTCATTACATTGCATTGCATAACATTTTGTGTTTTGCTTGAGGACAAGCAAAGATTTAAGTTTGGGGTATTTGATGAGTGAGTTTTATACCCATGAATTGGATACATTCGGGCTTAATTTATTGTTGTTCTTAAGTCTTTTAGGATGTTTTTTATGTGTTTGTGTCTATTCATGCATGTTTTATGTTATTTTATAGGAATTGGGACAAAAGTTACATGGATCGATGTTTGGGGTGGCTAGATTCGCGTTTTCGACTTGCCATTTTACAGCAGTCACTTCAGAGCCAATTTGACTATAGCTCCTGACATTATTTCGACAAACTTCAAGAATGAAAGTTGTAGATCTACTTCTCCTCTTTCGGAACATCTTGAATCATCAAAATCGGAGTTTAGATGAAGAAGTTATGGCCATTTTCCCAAAGGACGCGTGAGAAGAAAATGTCGGATTTTGGGGCCGGCCACAGCAAGGCGCTACTTCTAATACATTTTCCAAATGCAGGGGTGCTAGGGGAAGACTCCAGTACGTGCCCTTGCAGCAATTTGGCTGGGGAAAGGTTTAGTGTGACACGACGCCGCGTTTGGGGTAATTTTTGACACCTTTTGACTCCAAATAGGATTGGGTTTGTTCTAAGCTCAAAATTAGACTTGTAACCTATAAATACATGATGTAAGGCATAAAATAAGGGGAGATTACATAGCTTAGCCTAGATTAAACACTCCTTTAGATTAGAAAATAACCCTAGTTCTTATTAGTTTTGGAGATTGAAGCAACTTGGAAACCATTGAAGATCAAGAAGCAAGAAGCGAGAGGGAGCATCAGATTTCTACGACAATGATTCTATTCTCTTCTCTCATCTTACTTTTATCTTTTGATGTCTATTAGGTTGTGGATTCTTGATTTTAATTCATTAATTATGAACTAACTATTTTTGAGATTTCAATTGAACTTTTTATGGCTATGAATTAGTTATTCATTATATTCTAATTATTTATGTTAAAGTGAGTTGTTTATCTTATCTTGTGCTTATTGCTTAATTATTTGATCAGTAATTATTTTGTTACTCTAGAAGGAATTGGAATAGGAATTCTAGGGTTAGAAGCTGGGCATGATATCATGTGACTTAGTTATTTGCATGGTGAAAAAATAGGGTTTGTGAATTGAATGTAGATATCATGTCATGCATGTAACACGTAAGGAATTGGGATTGGAAAGAGTTTAATTCAATTGTTTTGCATAGGAATATAGCAAGATTAATCTGGATTAAATAGAAGGCAATTGATCACTTGAAAAGGACTTTTGGCATTTGAGAATTCTTGTTAACAATTCGATGAGGCATAATAATTGGGATAATTGGATAATTGATTTATAATTCATAATTGGGGATATTGAAGTCTTAATCTTTATTTATTTGAATTCATTCGTTAAAATCTTAGTTTTAATTAGTTAATTTAGTTTTCTTAATTAGAAAAACACGATTTGAGATTGTTTAAATAAAATTAGTTTGGTTAAGAATTAGTACTTGGTGATTTTTATTAAATAATTCCTCGTGGGAACGATACTCTACTTTCACTTTATTACTTGTTGTTGGTAGTGTATACTTGCGTATTCATTGATTCTTGTAAATCGATCAACAGCGTTTGTTGTAAGTTTGGCTTATTATTCCATGGGGAGATGTGCTAATTTTTAGACCGTTGGTTGAAGTTATAATAATGAATCAATATGGACCGTTGGTTGAAGTTATAATAGTAAATCAATACGGACTACTGGTTGAAGTTATAATAGTAAATCAGTATGGACCGTCAATTTTAGTTTTAATAGTAAATTAATATGGACCGTCCGTTTAATAGTAAATCAATCTGAACCGTTCATGAATCAGTTACTATTTGGTCTATTCTCTTATAAATAGTAGCTTATTTCATTATTTCTTACGAATTCACTAAAACTCTAAAAAGAGAGAAACTATAGAAAGAATAAGAGAGAAAGAAGAAGAGTATTCTGCTACTTCACTGTTGCAGTATCCAATCTTCTATCAAAGTAAGGGATATTATTTTTCGTATTCGTAAGGGATATTATTTTTTCGTATTCGTAAGGGATATTATTTTTTCGTATTCGTAAGGTATATTATTATTCGTATTCTAAAGAGATATTATTTCTCGTATTCGTGAGGGGTATTATTTCTTTTGTATTTGTAAAGGATATTATTTTCTTCATACTCCTAAGGGTTGTCATTCTATTCCTTATTAATCTATGGGAGTAACCTGTCTATGTGGATTACCGCATGCATGGTGAATAACCCTTCGTATTCATTCTTTATTAATCTGCGGGAGTAACCTGTCTACGCGGATTACCGCATATTTGGTGAATAACCATTCGTATTCATTCTTTATTAAATTATTAAAATGATCTGTCTACGCGGATTATCGCATGATGGGTGAAAATCTCTTTGCAATTTTGTATATTCTTTTATACTCGTATGAGATATCATTTATTTTGTACTCATCAAGGGATATCGTCTTCTTTCATATTTCTCCATTTATGGTACAAATTTGTTGTTTGTTTCTATAACCGTATTATTAAATGGCAAAAACCCTTGCAGTTAGTGGAATATTCATAATAGTTTGTGCTTCATCTATTATCATTTCACTATTAGTCTGAACTTTCTTATTGAAACTGTAATATTTTCATGGCGGGATACTATTTATGTCAGGATACTATTCATTCAGGATACTATTAATTTAGGGTACTTTTCATTCAAATACTATTCATTTGGGGTACTATTCACGAAAAAATTGATTTCTTTTCTGTCCAAATTATTTTTGATTTATGAATATCATTCTTGAATTTTACTCCACAATTAGTGATCATGTTGACAATTTAGACATTCTTGAAATCTGGATAAATTGCATTATAAATCTCTAATATTTATCTTTGATCTCACTTGATTGATTCTTTATATCATTGTTATCTTCCTTATGCTTATATTTTGCTAAAAGTTATCTTTGGCCCGTAGTGCAAAGATGGACTATTGATTGGTATGATTATGACCAGGAATTATATATTAGTATAATCATGACCTTTAATGTTACAAATAATGGTTTGTGGTGAAAGTCCTCTTTGGCCCGTAGTGCATAGATGGACAGGTGTTTGACATGATCATGACCACTGGTAATACAAACGATTATCTTTGACCCGTAGTGCATAGATAATTCGTTGATTGGAAATAATTATTTATTGGTGCTACAGGGATAAAATATTGATGATGGACTTTTAAATCATAGAAGATAGTAGACATCATTCTCTACTTGACTCTTCAAATGGATTGTTGTTTTCTCTGCAGTTGTTGATCTAAAACTTATTGTCTATTATATTCTATCAAATTTTTCCCTGTTGAGGACTAAGGATAATTTGTTCTACATTATCTTAGTCATAATATTATTTACTGGGCTAGTTGAGCTCACCCTTTTCCTTTTGGTTCCATTGTTCTTCTCAAGAATCGAGAATGTAGTTGGGACTAGTCGGGGAGTGGAGTAATGGTCCAAGATGGTTATTATAGTAGTCCGCACTATGTTGTTAAATAGTATGACAATAATTAAAATGAGGAATTTATTTTAGTTTGGATATTTTCTACAAGATAATATTTGTATTCAAACTCATAACTTATGTGTTGTCGTATTTTGCACAACAATTGTATTAATGAAATTTGTATTTGGATTCTGTACCATGTATTTGGTGACCCAGAATGGGTTGTGTGGACCTATTTTGGGGGCATCACAGTTGGTATCAGAGCTTAGGGATGTGATCTCTGGCGGAGATCTGAGGTTAGAATTAGGAGGGGAGAGACGAGTAAAACATTCGATAGTGTGTCCTACCTAAGCTTATTTGTTATTTAATTGATCGGTCGGAATATAGGGATAATATGTGGCATGTCAATTTCTTTAATTAACCCTTATTTTGTGGTAATATTTAAGAATGACATCTAAAAGTAAAGATATGAACTCATATAGAGTTTTAAGTGATAAATTAAGGAGAATTTTATGATCAAAATATAGAACTGCAAGATCGTATTCATGATTTAGAAGAGCAGGGTGAAGAACGGAAGACGGTCGTGGAATAATGGGATGCAACAATTCAAGATTTTGCTACCCGATATACGAAGCTTCAATATAATCTCTCTTTAGCAAAGTATATGATAATTGAGCTGGAATCTAAGAATACAAAAGTCAAGGATCAACTGAAAGAAGAAATAACTGAACGAGTGAGGATGGAGGATGTATAGGTAAAAGTCGCACGACGCGTTGATATTATAGAAAGAGACGTCCGATCCAAGAAGGCCAAAATAGATGATATATATTTCTCTTTTTGGATAGTAATTGGGAGAACCCAACATCAAGTTTTGAATTACCTTGTAGAGAGCGCTAGAAATAACTAAACGAGTGATAATGGAGGATGTATAGGTAAAAGTTGCACAACACATTGATATTGTAGAAAGAGACGTCCGATCCAAGAAGGCCAAAATAGAAGATATATATTTCTTTTTTTGGATAGTAATTGGGAGAACCCAACATCAAGTTTGGAATTACCTTGTAGAGAGCGGTCAACCCCAATTTGATATGGATTGAAGATTAATGATTCATATCATAGATCAGGAGTACGACGAAACAGTTGAGGGTGGAATGTGCGTTATAGCAAAGTTAAGTCTAGCTGGGACAGTGACACCAAAGGTTATCCCGGACAAGTCAATGTCGATGTTTCAAGGGAGAGCGTTCTACCCATTCTTTTATTTCAACTGTTGTGCTCAACGTTTGAACTTGACTCTGGAGAAATTAGACTTTAACTTATCGATTAAAACTCCGTTAGGAGAACCTTCGTTACATCCACTGTTTATAAATCTTGTTTGATTCAAATCGGCACCCTCACATTACCTATTAATCTCATCTCTTTGAAAATACTTGTATTTGATGTGATTTTAGGAATCGATTGGTTAACTACTCATCATGCTAAAATTGATTATTTTTGCAAGGTCGTTAGTTTTCATATTCCTAACCAACCTTTATGCGAATTCAAGCAACCAAACCACTAAAGTTAATCATTGTCATATCAAGACATAAAGTCATTTGTTTATTGAAAAACAGATGTCAAGCTTTCTTAGCCCATGTCACGGATTTAAATAAAGATACGTCAGATTTGAAAGATATTTCTGTTGTTAATAAATTTCCTGATGTATTTCCCGAATAACTTTCTGGCCTACCCCATAGTGTGAAATCGAATTTTGTATTGACCTTGAACCTGGTATAAAACCCATTTCTAAAACCCCATATCGAATGACTCCTATTGAACTTCAGGAGTTAAAAACCCAACTACAGGAGTTGGTACCCGAGCCTCTATCTAGTGACTTCCTTTGTAGGATGCCCGGAAGCCAGACTCTTTACAGGGGACACCATATTTGTATGGTGGCAAATGGATATGTGCCATTGTGTGGTGTTATCCAAGGTTGGGAAATGAGTCATAGTTAAGAGCAACCTAAGTCAGTAATCGAAATAAGTAGCTTTCTAGGTTTAGTTGGTTATTATCAGAGATTTGTAGAAGGATTTTCTCGAATCGCTACTCTATTAACTCATCTGACTTGAAAAGATACAAAATTCAGTTGGAACGAGGAATGTGAGAAGAGTTTCCAAGAACTCAAGAGGAGACATATTTTAGCACCTATTCTGATAATACCATCAGATTCGAAGGGATTTGTCATCTACAGCGATGCTTCAAGTAGAGGTTTAGGATATGTTCTCATGCAACATGGGAAAGTCATAGCCTATGCCTCTCGATAACTCAAAGAATATGAGAGGAATTATCTTACTCATGATCTAGAGTTGGCAGCAGTCATTTTCGCACTAAAGATCTGGAGACACTACCTGTGTGGGGAGAAAGTGGAGATCTATACAGACCATAAGAGCCTTAAATATTTCTTCACTCAAAAAGAACTTAACATGCGCCTAAGACATTGGCTCAAGCTATTGAAAGATTACGACCATACCATTCAATACCATCCTAGAAAATTGATTGTGGTAGCTGACGCATTGAGTAGAAGATCGTATGCAGGTATAAATACGATATTGTCAACTTTAAGACCTATTTTATATGACTTATTATAGCATCCCCAGATCATGTTCCTGTTCCTAATCACCACAGATCTAGTATACTAATTATATAACTATTGCGGAAGATATAAACATAAATTGTTTATACATTAAACATTTACACATTATCCCCAAGGTCGAGAACCTTCACTTAATACTTGTATTCCATATCTTAACTGACATACAATGTCACTAGCTTCTCCTGTATCCGATGTATTCATACTAATCTGCAATGTTTATCATGATATAGCAAGGGTGAGTAATAAGTTTGCCCAACAAGTTTAAGTTCAATAAAGGATATATCATGATTGAAAGAATTGAATAATAAGCTGGCTAACGTTTAACAATATAATAATTATGAACTAGCATGAACAAATTTTCATAGCTGAACGAACATGAACATGAATAAATCAACTGAACCAGATGGTAATTAAGGTGATCAACCTTTCATACCTGATGAACACATGCAACATGCATAACTTACGAATCAACAATTCATAGACATGGTATAATCAGCAATGATTAACCACAAGTATATTTGAAAGAACAAATCGAGTTCAAGTTAGAGAACTTGCCTGATTCACTGACTACAGCTACACAGTCTATATAGCTTCATCTGAAGACCTAATATTAATAAAACCGATCTCCAATATTAGAATAATATCATCACAGTATAATACTATTATAAACAGTTATAAAATAACCTAGACACATTACCACATATTCATATCAGTCTATCAACACATAAGAACCTAGTATCAAGTCAAACTATTTCAGTCTGAGTTGAATAGTACTTTTTTGACGTCCCGACAGCTTAGTCGGACAATCATCGAGCCTAGTTTCCTTAAGACTCTGCCTAAACGCTTAACAATTATCTTAGATAATTTATTATCTGTCAAAATATTTTTCATAAGCTCGTAATAATTTTCAAATAATTATTATCATTTATCATGATTTTTTTAATCATTAATATCATATTTATATGATTTAAATACCACTTAATTCAATTATCATTAATATTTATTTAATATCAAATATTAATGAAATATTCAACATAATATTATAAATTATTTATAATATCTCAAAGTATTTTTAATACCTTAAAATCATATTTAAATGATTTTAAAATATTTAAATCCATTATCCAATAATTGCTATTAATATTAAAATATTAATGTATTTCATGACAAAATATCAAAAGTTATATTTTATAACTTCAAATATTTTTCTAACGTTTAAATCATTTTTATATGATTTTTAAATCATTAATTCTATTTTTCCATAATTTATTTAATACATTTGTTAAATAAATTAATTATAATTTATATTAATTTATTAATGAAATTCATCATAAAATATTAAAAGTCATTAAAATAACTTAAAATAATTTCTATCATTTTAATATAATTTTAAATAATTTTTTAAGTATTAAAATCATTTTTAAGTAATTTATTTAATATAATAATTAAATAAATTAAATACCATTAATATTTAAAAATATTAAAATATTAATGAAATATACTCAAAATTATTAAAAACCCATTTTTAGGCCTTCAAATTTTTTTTACAAATTTATTATGAATTTTCTATAATAAAAACCAAATTTCTCTAATTATTTAATAAAATAATTAATTTAATAAATAAAGTGTCACTAAAGGTGCCTATAGCGACAAAATTGTTGCTATAGATGTTCTTGAGATTTCCAGAACCTTCAAACTCAGTTTGTAGGGGCCTAGTTTGACCACCTTAATTTTTATGATCTTGATGCTATCTAGGCTGGTAATGGTGTTAAGCATGTAGTATTGATGTAATACTACAACTACAAACTAGTTTCATGGCCAAAACATATCAAATTAGAGAGATTCAAGCCTCCAAAAACATGTAAGACATGTTCTTCATTTTCTGGGTTACCCAGAAATGAAGAACAGTCCAAGTGTACTACTTTGAGCCTTTAAATCTTAGCTTTCTGGGCTCGGTTTGTGTGATCTAATTATTCATACTTGTAGTAGAGATGTCAAAGAACAACAATACCACATTAGTTTAGTCTAACAACATCACCAACTCAAGATCTGAGCCGGTCAAAGTACATGTCGACGTCGGGATTTTTATTTGTCCATTTTCTGTTCTTGTCTTTTGGTGTTCTCATGTTAGGTGAGATTTGTTTGAAAAAATAAGTTGTGAAAAGGTCCGACATGTATATGTCGACGATTGGACTGTAAGAGTCGCCAGTTGGTATTTTTAAATGGTTGCACCAACTCAACCAAGAAAAGGTTTGCACATTGACCTAGTGATGTAACATTGTTTAACAGGTCTATGAAATCGAGATTCGTTAGGGTCCGGGGGCTTGATTACGCGGAGGGAATGTGTTAGGCACCCCTAGACATTGTTTAACATTTTTTAACATGTATATGCATGTGTGTGGGGGGGGGGTCAATGTGCAATTATCTGGAAGCAGTGTTATGCCTCGTTTGCACCTATATACAATGGGTTTGAATTTTGTATAAAAGTTTAGTTTTAACAAGATATAGCAATGACGTTTTGTAAAAGAGGTTTTTCAAACCTTTATGCTCAATAGTAATTGAGGCCTTTGATACTTCCATTTTATTGTATGTATTTGGCTTGATTGCTTTTATTTTCGAGATGCGAGGCATCTTCCAGAAAATAAGATATATAGCAGTGCCGAATTTCTTGTGGGAATGAGAGCCATCTAAGAAAATTCAAACACCGTGAATAATTTACAAGTTGGTTACAGCTGAAAATGTCCATCAAGGGAACCGAATCTAGATTCAGAAGACTGAATCTGTGATCACATGATTCCTAGGCTCACATGATGTTGCAGTTTGTATGAAAGCTGCAAGTAGTTATATATATAAAAGCTGTAAATATATATATATATATATATATATATATATATATATATAGGAACGATCAACCGCCACGAAGTAAACTTCAGGCGGGATGAATGTAAATAAAAGCAAATAAATGGCCATGAAGTAAACTCAGGACTGACATAAATGTAAATGTAAATATATATATATATATATATATATATATATATATATATATATGTGTGTGTGTGTGTGTGTGTGTGTGTGTGTGTGTGTGTGTGTGTGTACTAACATCATCGAGTAGTTATGCCTTTTTATTGAGCTTGGATTTATATATATATATATATATATATATATATATATATATATATATATACACACACACACACACACACATAAGTATATATATACAAAAGAAATAAAAGCCATGGGAATCAAGTGGGTATACTCACTCAACACGACTCTCAGCGTTAATAAATGTGTGCGAAAAAAGTGGAGAAAATGCTTTATGAAATGTAAGAAGTCTTACAGTGGGCTACCAAGAAGACTTCAAATGGCTTTAAATGAATGAACACTCGGTTTCCACCGGTAAAATATAACACAATACAAGCTCACAAGTGTTTGAAAAGAGAAAGCACTCAGTTTATAGTGTGTACAGAGCAAAATGGACAGGGCTTCGTTGTCTTTTTCTCTTCCAAAAATGGCCACCCCAATCCCTCTATTTATACAGGGGGGGAGCCGTAGGTGTACCTGCGACAGCCGCAGGTCCATCTCGAAATATGTGCACGCATGCAACGCGTTGTCCGCTCGAACCTTCATAACTTTATATCCAGGCATCTGATTAAGGCGTATAATACATTTGCGGAATGATGTTGTCGAGACCTACACAATGACATGGGATAAGAGGTTGTACGAAATCGGGAAGAGATAAGTCCATGCCTAGATCTTTAGGTCTTCAAATTCCATCCGGTGTGCTGTCTTGTGTAGTAGTCACTCGGGATTTTGAGCTATGGTTCTTGTAGGACACTTCTAAGTAGAATGTATATTGAATATTGTTGAGACGGCGCAAATGTGGGATCGAGGTGGCAAAATGATGATTTTGCCACTCACCGGGGTTATCTCCGGTTTGGGCTGATTTAGCAGTCCTTTCTCAGGGTTATCTCTGAGATTGGGCTGCTGTGAGTACTAAAGGTCCTCAGGGTTATCTCTGAGGTGTGCCTAACCTCTCGGGGTTATCTCCGAGGATGGAACTGAGTACCTCGGGGTTATCTCCGAGGTTGAAGCTGATTCCTAGGGATTAAAACGAGCTTTTCCGGGATTATCTCCGGAACTGCAACTGCATTCCTCGGGTTTGTCTCCGATGTTGGAACTGAAACTCCCGGGGTTGTCTCCAGGATTGGAACTAAGTATCTTGGGGTTATCTCTGAGATGGAAAAACTGATAATTCTGGGGTTATCTCCGGAACTGGAACTGCATTCCTCGGGGTTGTCTCCGAGGTTGGAACTGAAACACACGGGGTTGTCTCCGGGATTGGAACTGAGTATCTCGGGGTTGCCTCCAAGATAAAAAAACTGAGTATCCCGGGGTTGTCTCCGGGATGGGAACTGGGTGGTCCTCCAGGGTTATCTCTAAAAGAAGATTCTGCCCTCCTACAATGTTAGTAACAGGAATAAAAAAATTTCGAGTGTCTACAGATGCCCCTCTTTATCATATTCATGCAGTGTAATGGCATGGATAGGATAAAGAATACTAGACACTTGAAATGTGACAAGATAATCATGATGCAATGTACTGCAGCATGATGCAAATGCATGATGTATGTGGTTTATTGGGCCGATTTCCAACGGAACGTGATGACTGTCTGTTCCCACGATTTCTGCAGGGGACTGGAGTTATCATTGTTGAGCCTAATGAACTGCTTGGATGTGTAGTCCAAAATTCTCAGGAACTTCTAGGATGTTGACATTGGGGTTATCACCAAAGTCCTTAATCCTTGGTACAGACTTCCCACTGAGGATGTATCTCTCATGTACAAGAGACTCTAGGGGAATTGTGCTCTATCTGATGAAGATGTGTATAACATATACCATCATCGGTCCTCCCCGATGAGGATGTTCTTCCTGGTTTGCATCGTCAGGTCTATCCAATGTTCTGTTGGAGTTACTGCCAACAATTTGTGTGTTTGTCAGGGTTACCTGACCTTCGTTGAAATGTGTATCAACGGATACAGTCATCGGACCATTTCTGTTGCTTCGTTGGGTTTAATTGCCAACGGCTGAAATCACTAGATGACTTCTGACGTTTCGTTGGATTTATTTCCCAACGGATAATGATGTCAAGGCTGCTTAACCCTAGTTCACGTGTGCATCAACGGATTGGATCATCGGATGGTTTTCGATGCTTCGCTGGATTTACTTGCCAGCAGCTGAATGTTGTCAAGGTTGCTTGAACGTCGCTGACGTGTGCAACAATAGATGAGATTGTGATAACCCGGGATTTTGAATAATCCGAATTTTACGAATAATTTTTTTTTAATTAATATTGATATTGATTATCAATATTGTGTTGTGTATCGGTGATACGAGTTTTGAGAAGTAGTCAATTTGTGTATCGACTGAAAATAAGAGTAGAGTTGTGCTTAATAGAGAATAAAAACCCTAACCCTAGTTACGGATAGGGATTTGGTAGAAAATACAATTTTAATAATTATGTTTATGAGTACGCGTTTGTACTGTATAGAGTTAATGATCAATGATTGATCGAATAGGGTTTAAAATTAGTAAACCCTAATAAGGGATTAGAAACCCTAATCTCAGATTAAAAAACCCTAATGCTGTGATTGGGGAACCCTAATCGAATGTAAAGGAAGCCCTAATTTTAAATTAGGAAACCTAAGCTCTAATTAGGAAACCCTAATACTAATTAGTAAGCTCTAAAGTGATTAGTAAACTTTAATATAATTAGAAAACACTAATTATATTTTAGTTATCATAATTTTCTATTTTAAAAACCCTAATTAGAAAATCTTAGAAACTAAAGTTGTAAAACCTAAGGGTTAGAACCTTGAGGTTAAACCCTAAGGGTTGGATCAAAAAAAGTCAAGAGTGTCATTAAAATTACAAGGAAAATGACCAAAATGCCCTTTTCACATTCTTTAATATGTAACTTGTAAAATTTGCCAACAACTTTAGTTGTTCACCAACTAATATTGACTTTGTGACTTAAAAACTCCAGCAAATCAGTCCAATTCATCAGCCATATACTTTATATAATAATATATACAGATTGGAGAAATATAAAGTGCACTCATTTGGTCATTTTCCTCTAAAGCTCTCATTAAACTCTCTCTCTCTCTCTCTCTCTCTCCAAACCTTCGAAGTATAAAAGTGTTTCAGTCACTCATTAACCTCCTAGAACACCAAGATCAGTTAGGGAGATCAAAGATCAAGGATTGGACAATAGAAGGTATAAACCCTAAGTTCCCTTTTTGATCTTGTATGCTTAAGACAAGTTCATGTTTATGTGTTTATCTGTGTGCTAGAAGATGTTTCATAATGATCTATGATGATCTATCATAGATCTATAGCATCAAAGTGCCTTAAAATGATATTTTTCAAAAACTGCTCAAGAACATTAATAATGGTCTGACAAACAAATGTCAGTGGCTCTAGATTCTTCCTTGTTCATGATTTTTGTTGTTTTACGTTTTAGATCTGTAGTTTGATATGAGGTCTTTGATCTAGAAGTGGAATCATAGTCATTCCATGTCCAGATTGTAAGATATTCATGGTCAAAACCCATTGACCGAGGATGACCAGATGATTTATGGGTAACCCAGAAATCATATTCCAGCGTCTGACAACGTTTTGCAAGGCTAATATCAGTCAGGTGTTATGTGCTATGTTGATGTTATGATATCTAGTTTGTAGCCTGTTAGATGGACTCTAGATCCATGCTTTTATAACACTAAAGCAGTCAACAGATCTAACATAGTGGATGGTCAAACTAGTCCATTCAGTCACGAATGAAGTTTCTGGAATTTCCATAAACTGTTAGCATGAGCCTTCTGACAGGGTTTGACCAGATCAAATCTGGTGATTGTGATGTACTCGGTCTAATATGTTGATGTATATATGCTCCTTGACATTAGTACTACATTGTTGGACCTTAAGAACAACATATTGATGACCAGAACATAATGATAATCGGGCCACAAAGTGGTACCTATGAACTGCCTGGGTTTCTGGGTAACCCAGAAAACCCAGGAACCGCCTGACAAGATCTTTGAGAGCCTAGATCTCTTTGTGGTGATGTTGTTTGACCGAGATAAGGACTGATAACCGTAGTACTACATACTTATTACAAGATCAATGCTTGAGATAGCCCAGAACATGTTAAATTTGAGATTTACACGTGGTCAAACCTAGACCCTTGCTAAGCCGGCTGTCAGTGTTCTTGAGCCCAAGAATACCTACAGCGACAGAAAGCGTCGCAATAGGCTATAGCGGTGGATGTAATTAATTTATTTTCTGAATTTCTGGAAAATGATTAAAAATAGAAATAAATTCTAAAAAAAATTCAAAAATAGTTTTAAAAATTATTTTCAGTTATGAAAAATAATTTTTGAGAATTTGGAATATTTTTCATTAATAATTATAATTATTTGAATATTAATTGTATTTAATTTATTTAATTAGTATATTAAATAAATTAGAGAAAAATGATTTTAATATTATAAAAATTATTTTAAATGGGAATAAATTGTTAGAAAATATTTTGAGTTATAAAAACTAACTTTTAATATTTTTAGGAGAATTTTCATTAATAATTTAATATTAATGATGTTAGATTTATTTAATTATTAAATTAAATAAATGGTGGAAAATGGTCTTAATGATTTAAAAATCATTTAAAAATGAGAAAAGTAATTTAAAAATATTTTAAGTTATAAGTAATGACTTTTAATATTTTGATGAGAATTTCATTAATATTTAAATATTAATGGTGATTATTTAAAATTATTTTAATTATTTTAAAAATCATTTATGTAGAATATTAGTGATTTAAAAATATTTTAAGTTAATAATAATATCTTTAATATTTTGACAAATATGTCATTAATATTTTAATATTATTAAATATTAGTGATGATGAAATTAAATAGTAATTAAATCATTTAAAAATAATTTCAGTGTTTAAAAAATTATTATAAATTATAATAATTATTAGAAAATTATTAAAATCTTTTAAAAAATATTATAAACGATATTTGACTTATCTAAAATAATATTGAAGCTTTAAGACCGAGTTTAGTTGACAATACAAGTGTTAATTATCGGATAGGGTGACCAGTACACCGAGAATAGACCGGAGTCCCACCAGACCGAACTAGTTAGATTTGATGAGTGTTTATATAGATTATAAACACTGATATGACTATGTGGTAATGTGTCTAGGAGAATTATTGACTGTAAATTATAGTGTTATGTGTTATAAATTATTGTGTTAATGGTGAGACCGATACTATTGATTTAGGTCTTTCGAACGTAGATAAGTATAGTGTGTAGCAGTAATCAACGCGGAAGGCAAGTTTTCTTAACTCAACCTTGAGTTATACTTTTTAAATATTATGGTGGTTAATTATTGTTGATTAGACCACGTCTGACAAATATTGTTGATTATTCGCAGTTAGTGCATGTTTATTAATTCAAACTGAATTAGTGGTTCTGAAAATTTACTTGGAGAATAACTATTATTGGATACTTACATTCGTAGAAGCTATTATTGACAGTACAGATAATTCCTGTTTATTGTCAAATTGTGTTGAGATATGTCTTAGCCAATTATTCGCTGAGCGAATATTTATTAGAACTTGATAGGTTCGAGAAGAGAATTCAATTATTATTGACGATGATCGGTGCCAATTATTTTATTTAGATCGAGAAAGTGATTAGATATTGAAATCATTGTATTTCGTTGTTATAAATCAAACTCTAATTATAAGACCGAGAAGAACAACTTTTTATATAAAGGGAACATTTTGGTCGTATATATTAGACGCCTTTTGGCGATGTAAGTATTATGCATAATATAGGATACAAGGAGTTGGCCGCTCTAAAGTACTTGCAGAGGGGTATAATTTAATCTTTATGGTTATCTGATACACCTGGGTATATCAAAGTAAATCTTTGATAGTTACTCGAGAAGAGAAGTTCAAGATTCTTAGGGATCACTCAGCATAAAATCTGAAAAATATTTTCCTCTTGTTATTCAATTGAATATCGTAGAAACTTTAAAAGCGTTGTATTATTTTATTATCAAATTATTGTGTTGCATAGAATGCGAAGAATTGTTAGTGATTAACGAATTGTTCAGCTATTTCAAAGTTCCCTGAACTTTGGTGTCATTCTATCAAAATAGATAGTCTGTTATTCTGGATTCTTATATATTCATTGTATGTCTTAACTTGTGGGGAAAATTTTTTGCTCACCCTTATTAAATAAAACATTTCAACTAGGGACGAGGTGGCAGGAGGTGATGTGAAGAACAAAGGCAAAGGTGTTATGCTGGAATAGTTATGAATAACATTATTATTATATTATGTTTGTAAACCATTTTTGTATATCTAACGGGTATGTTTGTAATATAAATGGGAAAAATGTATTAACAATATCTGTTAATGGGTTATGTAATGATATTTATAAATAAATGGGCAGTTAGATATTATTTATATTATGGATCGTGAGCACCAAACTCGGGGGTCAGGTACCCCTGATTTGGGGACGTCACAGAGATCATCGAATGGTTTCCGATGCTTCGCTGGATTTACTTGCCAGTGGCTGAATTTTGTCAAGGTTGCTTAACCTTCGCTGACGTGGGCATCAACGGATGAGTTGTATGATGTTTCTAATGGGGATAAGTGTTTTGGGGTTATGACCCTGAACTACACTCGAATGCACAGTTGGGAACCCTAATCGAATGTCGGGAAGCCCTAATTTTAAATTCGGGAAACCTAAGCTCTAATTAGGAAACCCTAATACTAATTAGTAAGCTCTAAAGTGATTAGTAAACTTTAATATAATTAGAAAACACTAATTATATTTTAGTTATCATAATTTTTTATTTTAAAAACTCTAATTAGAAAATCTTAGAAACTAAAGTTGTAAAACCTAAGGGTTAGAACCTTAGGGTTAAACCCTAAGGGTTGGATCAAAAGTCAAGAGTGTCATTAAAATTACAAGGAAAATGACCAAAATGCCCTTTTCACATTCTTTAATATGTAACTTGTAAAATTTGCCAACAACTTTAGTTGTTCACCAACTAATATTGACTTTGTGACTTAAAAACTCCAGCAAATCAGTCCAATTCATCAGCCGTATACTTTATATAATAATATATACAGATTGGAGAAATAGAAAGTGAACTCATTTGGTCATTTTCCTCTAAAGCTCTCATTAAACTCTCTCTCTCCAAACCTTCGAAGTATAAAAGTGTTTCAGTCACTCATTAACCTCCTAGAACACCAAGATCAGTTAGGGAGATCAAAGATCAAGGATTGGACAATAGAAGGTATAAACCCTAAGTTCCCTTTTTGATCTTGTATGCTTAAGACAAGTTCATGTTTATGTGTTTATCTGTGTGCTAGAAGATGTTTCATAATGATCTATGATGATCTATCATAGATCTATAGCATCAAAGTGACTTAAAATGATGTTTTTCAAAAACTGTTCAAGAACATTAATAATGGTCTGACAAGCAAATGTCAGTGGCTCTAGATTCTTCCCTGTTCATGATTTTTGTTGTTTTACGTTTTAGATCTGTAGTTTGATATGAGGTCTTTGATCTAGAAGTGGAATAATAATCATTCCATGTCCAGATTGTAAGATATTCATGGTCAAAACCCATTGACCGAGGATGACCAGATGATTTATGGGTAACCCAGAAATCATATTCCAGCGTCTGACAACGTTTTGCAAGGCTAATATCAGTCAGGTGTTATGTGCTATGTTGATGTTATGATATCTAGTTTGTAGCCTGTTAGATGGACTCTAGATCCATGCTTTTATAACACTAAAACAGTCAACAGATCTAACATAGTGGATGGTCAAACTAGTCCATTCAGTCACGGATGAAGTTTCTGGAATTTCCATAAACTGTTAGCATGAGCCTTCTGACAGGGTTTGACCAGATCAAATCTGGTGATTGTGATGTACTCGGTCTAATATGTTGATGTATATATGCTCCTTGACATTAGTACTACATTGTTGGACCTTAAGAACAACATATTGATGACCAGAACATAATGATAATCGGGCCACAAAGTGGTACCTATGAACTGCCTGGGTTTCTGGGTAACCCAGAAAACCCAGGAACCGCCTGACAAGATCTTTGAGAGCCTAGATCTCTTTGTGGTGATGTTGTTTGACCGAGATAAGGATTGATAACCGTAGTACTACATACTTATTACAAGATCAATGCTTGAGATAGCCCAGAACATGTTAAATTTGAGATTTACACGTGGTCAAACCTAGACCCTTGCTAAGTCGGTATCGGTGTTGTTTGAGCCCAAGAATACCTACAATGACGATGTAAAAGCGTCATTAATAGGCTATAGCGGTGGATGTAATTAATTTATTTTCCTAATTTACGGAAAATGATTAAAATAGAAATAAATTCTAAAAAATTCAAAAATAGTTTTTAAAATTATTTTCGGTTATGAAAAATAATTTTTGAGAATTTGGAATATTTTTCATTAATAATTATAATTATTTGAATATTAATTGTATTTAATTTATTTAATTAGTATATTAAATAAATTAGAGAAAATGATTTTAATATTATAAAAATTATTTTAAATGGGAATAAATTGTTAGAAAATATTTTGAGTTATAAAAAGTAACTTTTAATATTTTTAGGAGAATTTTCATTATTAATTTAATATTAATGATGTTAGATTTATTTAATTATTAAATTAAATAAATGATGGAAAATGGTTTTAATGGTTTAAAATTATTTAAAAATGAGAAAAGTAATTTAAAAATATTTTAAGTTATAAGTAATGACTTTTAATATTTTGATGAGAATTTCATTAATATTTAAATATTAATGGTGATTATTTAAAATTATTTTAATTATTTTAAAAATCATTTATGTAGAATATTAGTGATTTAAAATATTTTAAGTTAATAATAATATCTTTAATATTTTGACAAATATGTCATTAATATTTTAATATTATTAAATATTAGTGATGATGAAATTAAATAGTAATTAAATCATTTAAAAATAATTTCGAGTGTTTAAAAATTATTATAAATTATAATAATTATTAGAAAATTATTAAAATCTTTTAAAAATATTTTAAAGCGATATTTGACTTATCTAAAATAATATTGAAGCTTTAAGACCGAAGTTTAGTTGACAATACAAGTGTTAATTGTTTGGATAGGGTGACCAAATATACTGAGAATGAGGCCGAGTCCCACCGAATAGAACTAGTTAGATTTGATGAGTGTTTATATAGATTATAAACACTGATATGACTATGTGGTAATGTGTCTAGGAGAAGAATTGACTGTAAATTATAGTGTTATATGTTATAAATTATTGTGCTAATGGTGAGACCGATACTATTGATTTAGGTCTTTCGAACGTAGATAAGTATAGTGTGTAGCAGTAATCAACGCGGAAGGCAAGTTTTCTTAACTCAACCTTGAGTTATACTTTTTAAATATTATGGTGGTTAATTATTGTTGATTAGACCACGTCTGACAAATATTGTTGATTATTCGCAGTTAGTGCATGTTTATTAATTCAAACTGAATTAGTGGTTCTGAAAATTTACTTGGAGAATAACTATTATTGGATACTTACATTCGTAGAAGCTATTATTGACAGTACAGATAATTCCTGTTTATTGTCAAATTGTGTTGAGATATGTCTTAGCCAATTATTCTGGCTAGACGAATATTTATTAGAACTTGATAGGTTCGAGAAGAGAATTCAATTATTATTAACAGATCGGTGCCAATTATTTCGGCTAGATCGAGAAAGTGATTAGATATTGAAATCATTGTATTTCGTTGTTATAAATCAAACTCTAATTATAAGACTGAGAAGAACAACTTTTTATACAAAGGGAACATTTTTGGTCGTATATTCGGCCTTTGTGCGCGTGTAAGTATTATGCATAATATAGGGTACAAGGAGTTGGCCGCTCTAAAGTACTTGCAGAGGGGTATAATTTAATCTTTATGGTTATCTGATACACCTGGGTATATCAAAGTAAATCTTTGATAGTTACTCGAGAAGAGAAGTTCAAGATCCTTAGGGATCACTCAGCATAAAATCTGAAAAATATTTTCCTCTTGTTATTCAATTGAATATCGTAGAAACTTTAAAAGCGTTGTATTCTTTTATTATCAAATTATTGTGTTGCATAGAATGCGAAGAATTGTTAGTGATTAACGAATTGTTCAGCTATTTCAAAGTTCCCTGAACTTTGGTGTCATTCTATCAAAATAGATGATACATATTACGGATTCTTATATATTCATTGTATGTCTTAACTTGTGGGAAAATTTTTTGCTCACCCTTATTAAATAAAACATTTCAACTAGGGGACGAGGTGGCGAGGAGGTGATGTGAAGAACAAAGGCAAAGGTGTTATTATTTGGAATAGTTATGAATAACATTATTATTATATTATGTTTGTAAACCATTTTGTATATCTAACTTGGTATGTTTGTAATATAAATGGGAAAATGTATTAACAATATACATTAATGGGTTATGTAATGATATTTATAAATAAATGGGCGATTAGATATTATTTATATTATGGATCGTGAGCACCAAACTCGGGGGTCAGGTACCCCTGATTTGGGGACGTCACAGAGATCATCGAATGGTTTCCGATGCTTCGCTAGATTTACTTGCCAGTGGCTGAATTTTGTCAAGGTTGCTTAACCTTCGCTGACGTGGGCATCAACGGATGAGTTGTATGATGTTTCTAATGGGGATAAGTGTTTTGGGGTTATGACCCTGAACTGACGGCATCGGACCTTTATGAGGTATTACCGAGTGTAGTTTTGTAACAATTGTGATCATCGGTATAGTGAACCCTGCGTCTGGAAGAATACCAATGAGTGGTTGATAGACCCGCAATTTGGTTTGTGAAAACCAAGATTTTAGGCTTTTTCGCTAAATCGCAAAGTATCTTTTTTCCTGATTTGACTTTTTTAACTTGTGAGACCTCCTTTGCAACTCATATTGGACCGTGCCAGAGGGGTGTGACCCACCTAGGGGAGTCGTAGGTACACTTGCAGCCAACCGTGGGTGGTTTTAAGTGTCATGTTGCTTTCACAAGTCATTTTTATGTTGCGCCACAGAGAGAATCTGAGAGCTCTTTTTATATCTGTTGAGTTCGGGCGGCTTTTTGTAAAATCTGTCACAATACAAGTGTTCTACACTCTCCGGGTAACGTATGCATGTCTTCTTTTGCAGTTTTTATCCGTTGGAAAATGATTTATCACATAAAATGCTTCTAAACACATAGTAGTGAATATACATGCTCATATGAATTTATAAAAAATATTCAATGCGGTAAATGTTAGTATTTAACCATGTTAAATATAATGATGTGAAAAAATTTAACTTTTGAAACAGTCAAATTGGCACCTTTTTCTACTATTTCTTATCCTATTTGAGGACAAATGAGCAAAGGTTGCAAAGTAAAGTAATCCTAGTAATTAGGCTACCCTTACGGATTATAACTTTGATAGATTTATGCATATAGGATGTTTATGACTATGGGTAGGTGTGCTACTGAATGGTTGTTGGGTAAAATCTATATACGCACAACACGCAAGTATACGTGGTCAACAAGTAGTATCGTTCTCATAGAGACTAACTAGCAATAACCTTAACTTACAATTACCAATCTCCTATTAACCCTAATTTTATTAAACAAGTCAACTCAATAATTAAAATCAAAGAATCTAAATTAACAAATAATTAAACTATCACAAAATAATCACAAATATCAAAATCTGGAATTTCAAACAATTAATGGAGAATTAGACTTATGATTTCGCCCTAAGCTGCACTCTAATTTTAACACATTTATTCCAATTCAATGCACTACCCCAGTTTATTAATCAAGAACACGAACGTAGTATTAACCACCTCTTAATGCACTAATACCATATTAACGTAAATCCACAATTAAGATAGAAACATGTTAAACACCTTAATCAACTAACCCACTATATCTCTATTTGAATTAAAATTGAAGAAAGTTTAAGAATAAGTTCTCTATCTGATTACATGCGATGTCAAACATATCTCTACCTTAACATTCATCAAGATTAAGCTATTCACAAAATTCATGAACACATGCTATAACAACTAGGTCTAGATTTGAATATCCTCTCTCGATTCCATACAAATCCATAAAGAATTGTTGATCAGGCAATTCATAGATTCAAGCTCAAATAAATATAGATAAACTGGAAATAGACTATTAAAATGGAAATCAAAAGTTACAAAATCATCGTTTCACTTAAAGATCCATCATAAGCCTAAAAAGTGAATTAGTTCATACTAAATGAAATAAATACTGAATAATTCATAGAAAACATTCTTTTAATTACAAATAATAGCCTAACATGAAGAATATTGAAAAACACCCTTCACGTAGCCTAGAATCGCAATCGTCTCGAAAATCTCCTCGAAATACTCCTCCAAAGCTTGCTATGAAAAACTAGAATTAATTTCTGTAATTTGCCTTGTGTGTCCTCAATCCCATTGTTTGCTGTTAATTATATACTTCAACATGTTTTCTGATTACAATTTCATGCCAATATGAGTCCCAAAACATCACTATCACTTAAGCTCCACATTTGTAGCATTAGAAACCAACTAGGATACCCTTCTATTCCCGTACCCAAGCCTCAGCTTGGGTCTCTCCTTTGTAATAGCAAGCCCCAGCTTGCTAGAAGTCTGCTAATCATCCCAGGACCCAAGCCCCGACTTTCTATCAAGGCCAATAAGAGCAAGCCCCAGCTTGCTATGCTACTGAAAATCTGTTGCACTATCCTCTGCTAAAACTGCCATAACTTTTAATCTGGGAGGAGCTACAAGGCCTGCCACCTATCAAATCGAAGCTATCGACGAGATCTAAAACTTTAATTCTTTGAATTTTCAGAAATAACTAGCAAATGAAGGTCGAAATTGGACTGGAAGTAGCTACTGTGTGTATGACAAACATAACAACTCTTAGCTTTGTCTTTGTTGATAAAAAGGCAATAATCTCGCATCCGAACTTCTGATTGGAATGATTCAAGATGTTCTGGAAAGCTAAGAAAGAGTTCTACAACATAGTCCAAGTTCTACGCCAAGAACATGAAATGATCATAAAATGAACATGAAGGCCCGAATGATATCCGGAATTGCTTTTCCTTACGTTTTCATACCAATAGTTGCTCACTCAGCTTCCAAACATATAATCTACAAAATGAAAACAAAATGCATGAAAAGTAACTAAGAAACACGAGATTAAACAAATAATTCAAGTAATAGATACCGGAAAAGTAGGTATAAAACCTACTTATCAATGGCCACCTAGTCATGCCTATGTGCATGTGGATAGTCCTATTTACAAAGAAGACTGGCAAAAAATTTCCAAAAGTTTAGGCATTGGGTAGTCATGCATTTTTAACTCTACTGCAGGTGTAGGTTAAAATAATGCATGCATGCATATAATCATAAAATGCATTTGAAAAATCTCCAGGTTAGAATTTATCACACCATTTCTGAGGTGATTTAGAGACTTGTGTCCAGATATATGGATCTGGATCAGCCGAGTAGTTCCCACAGGACCACTTTAGGTGTGCGAAGGAGGGCTTCTGATGTGCCTTGACCCCGTTCAGTTAGACAGCCTCGTCATTTGGCAGAGGCGGTGATATATCTTATCCGGGTTGATGTATCGGATATTGAGGACGAGGAGGAGGATGTATCGGTTGTGGACCCTGCTCCTGCTGCTCATGTTCCCCGTAGGGATTTCCCAGGAATTCAGATGATGATCCCAGATCTTCTGGGTGATTTGAGTCGACACCCCTCAGTTTACTTACATGTAAACGAGGTAAAATTTGGATTTGATCTTCCCTTTTTCTTATTGATGAGGAGTAAGGATTCTAATTTTGATCTACTTTGTGATGTAGGTTCCCAGCTTTACACAGCCTCAAGGAAACTGGTTCAGCATTCACTCTGTATATCAGGCTCTGCATCTCTATTATCGAGCGATTGTGCATGGCTGGGGCTTTAAGGCGTTTTTTTCCATCCTCCCCCATCGTTATCCCTAGGGTTATCTCAGGGCGTTGTCTAAGCGCTGGTTTCACCAGACTCAGTCTCTTCATTTGTTAGACTGTGAGGTGATGATGACGCTGATGGATTGGAAATTTATCACAAGTATGGAGTTTGGAGGGGCGCTAGTGCCTTATACAACAAACATTACCTCGACTGCTGTTAGATCCTTCCTAGGAGTCCCGACTGAGGTGCTCAAGGGCAGGATAGTTTATACAGGTCCTTTGAGAGTTGATGCTATAAGTGGGTTGTTGAGTGAGCCCATACCTACTGATGTGAGAGTCGGGGATCGTATTCTTCGACGATTGTTCCTGTTGATCATTAGGGGTTACTTCATAGCACATAACTCTTCCACGGTGTCATTCGCTTTGGTGAGTGCCACACGGGATGTGGACCGTATTAGAGAGTGTGATTGGGGCTCCTACACCTTTACATATTTCCTCAGGGGCATGCACATGCGTTCATAGGGCATGACAAAGGCTTGGCTAGGATTTTACCCATTTTTGCTGGTGAGTATTTCTCTTGTGATTTCCCACATACATGTTAAGAGTGTTGACTGACCGTAAATGTTTGCCTTTGTGTTAGCAGTTTTGGGCCTATGAGAGGCTCTCATGCTTGCGTCCTGTGAGTGTGTTAGGTTTAGATACCTATCCATGAGGATGACGATGGCATCACTCCATACTGGCAGAGGTTCTTGTAGCTGAGGGTTTCACCCATTGTCGTATACAGTTGGAGTTGTTGACAGTTGATGCTATCACTTGGGTTCCCTATTTTGGGGACCATTTGACTGTTGGGTTTGAGGATGGGTATCCGACTGGTGTCGAGTACATGATATCTACCCGTAGGATTCCTTTCTTCACAGATGGAGGATGGGAGCTCTATTTAGGAGACCGTGCTATTAGGAGCACTACTAGGGAGATTCATGTACCGATCTTGCCTCCTGCTAGGCGTTATTGGCCTGTGTCATAGTCGCCTGCCAGTGATATCCCATTTATGGGCGTTAATGGCTTTACGATGTCAGAGGGTCCATTCACTCAGGATGTTCCATTGTTGGTGGTCCCCTCGTACCATCGAAGCCCAGACCCGCGCCACTCAGTTCATGGGGATAGGGTTCCTGGATCTGTGATGATGACGGATTGGATGGCCTGTGTCCGAGATCCGACTCATTTGACACAGATTGACAGTTTAACCCAGTAGTTGGACTGGGCGCATTTCTTAATCATGCACTTGGGCAAAGATCCTTCAGAGGCAGATACTTTTGATCTTTCCAGCTCTGGGGCTGGCCCTACAGGTGACCCACATGGATTTGCTAGTGCAGATCCTCCATTATATAGGCCTAACATCCCACTTGGTGGAGATCCAGTGACTCAATAGGAGTTACATCAGGTGGACATGATTGATGATATAGACATTAACACCATTGTCTTATTCTGATGTGTATTCTCGCTATATTTTTTGATAGGCCTCTGTTAGATACTGGGTGGTTGTGCCCCATTCTCGCTATATCTTTTGATAGGCCTTTGTTAGTTGTTGGGCGTTTGTGCCCCATTTCCCTGTATTTTTAGCTGTATAGAGATGATGTATTAGATGATGATGTACTTAGGAATGTATGTATGTTTTCCATTCCCTACATCATATTATCATTTATTGTTTATCATGCATGTATTATGTTATGCATATGTATGTCCAAAGATATTCAGCATTGACCCCTGTATGGTCTTATGATACGGCCCACATATATGTCTCCTTCGATAGTTAGCCGCATTGATCACACCCCACCAGTATTGGTAGCCTACCGTCTGAGGTCATGGCATGATAGTTTGTTACCTCAAGATCGGGTGATCATAGATCAGTTATTATAACATTCCATGACCCTCCTAATGTTCCAGGTTCCTTTGGGCTTTGTAGATGGTATGCTGGAGCATTGGGTACCAGAGAGGCAGATTTTCCAGTTTGGGACCTAGGAGTTGACTCCCACCTTAGAGAAGTATGAGCGGTTAACGGCTTTGCCACTAGACATGCTTAACTCTCGGATGGCTATTGGCGACATGAGTCGGCAGTTCATGACCCTCACCGGGCTGAGGCGTAGAGTAGTACAGGATGAGATTTCATCCATCCATGTAGTGTCCCAACATTTTCTGATTAAAAGATTTGGCTCAGTGGACAGTTATGCATGGCACTTTGGGGATTTCACCGTGTCGGAGGATCAATAGCGTGTTGCCAGAGTAGACATACTCATTATGTGCATAGTGCCTTATGTGTACATGCCACTGTATATGGATTACCTGGACATCAGTACTATCATGGCAGTGAGAGCTCTCAAGGAGGGTCTTACCATTGTACCGATGATTGTGGCAGAGATATTGAGGTCAGCCACATATTGCCACACCCATTCTGTAGGGGTATTTACAGGCAGCTCGATCTTGTTGTATGCGTGGTTCATGTCACACTTGAGACCGATTGGCACCTTCCAATGGCATGGGTATTATTTTCCCATGAGATAGCCATGCCTTACTCTTTTCAGTCAATGGAGTGTACAGACGCTACATCCTGGTCAGTGTTTTTGGCAAGGATCGAGGATCCATTTGATATTTTGCTGTGTTCAGGACTTAGCTCTCCCTACAACATCATTACTTATGCATCAGGCATGGATTATCTCCCTCTAGCTGGTTTGAGGGTCATGATCACGTATCACCCACTGGTTGTGATGTCACAGTTTGGCCAGTTTTAGGATGTGCATCCTTTTGAGGGGGCATTAGGTTAGCATTTAGCTTCTCGCCATTTGTCAGCAGAGGACAGATCTAGGTAGTGTATGCTTGTTGGGATCAGTGTGAGCAAGCTGAGTTTTCCATTAGCCATTCGGGCCATTCTATAGAGTATTCTACATGGATGGAGGCAGAGATCACATCAGCAAGGGTTGTATCCACCATGCCAGGGATTGATCTTGATAGTGGGGAGCCCATGGAGAACATTGATTTTCCCACCGAGGAGGAGCTATTTGTTGGGTTGCCAGCAGCTGTGATGGATTCTCCCAGTATGACTGCTACCGTGACCCCGCGTTCAGCAGAGTATTTAGAGCAGATTCTTCATTTGATGACATTTGAGAGAGATGCCGTTCTATTAGAGAGAGTGTGTGACGCCCCCAAAACAGGTATACATCACCCATCTTGAGTCGCCAAATACATGGTACAAAATATAAATACAAACTTAATTATACAAACGTCATGTAATATACGACAAAACATATGTTATGAGTTTTAATACAAATATTGTCATCTAGATAATATCCACACTCAATGGATTCCTCATTACATTTATTATCACACTATTTAACAGAATAGTGAGGACTACTAATGCTATCATCTGGACCGTCACTCCGTTCCCCGACTCGTCCCAACAATATTTTCATTTCCTGAATAGAACAGTGAAAGAAAGGGTGAGCTCAACTAGCCCAGTAAGAAATATTATGACTAAGATAATGCAGAATAAATTATCATTAGCCTTCAACAATGTTAAACTGATAAAATACAATAGACATCAAGTTTAAGCTGCAATGAAATAAGCAATCCATTAGAAGAGTCAAGAGAGCATAATATCTACTATCTTCTATGATTTAAAATGTTTTCATCAATTTTTATCATTTGAGACTCCGATTTTAATAAATAAATCACATCATCGAATCATCCCCACACTACGGGCCAAGGATATTCATTAAATCATCAATGGTCATGACTATACCGAATAATCACTGGTCATAATCATACAAAAAAATTTCCATCAATGCACCATGTGCCACCGAGGACTTTTACCACATCATTTATAACATTACAGGTCATGATTATACCGAATGATCCTCGGTCATAATCATACCAAGTCCATCTATGCACGTAAGCCCAAGATGACTTTCATCATAATATAAGCATGAGGATGATGACAATGATATAAGCATTAATCAAACGAAAACAAGGATAAATATTAAAGACTTTAAATTTATCCAAATATTATCAATCACTTAATAAACTCATAATCTAATATTATAACAATATTTTAATCACTTCTTAAACTTATAAATAATTTATTTCAATTGTTTACACTTTACCAAATAATGCATTTAATCATTCAAAAATGTCATACTCATAAGATTTCATCACCAATGATCAAATCCCTCATCAAAAATCTACATATACCCTATATAGGATTCCCAAGCCATAAAATCCTATTTTCCAATTTTGTTACTTCACATAACATATTTAATTCATTTACTCATAACTAGTTCATTTTCATGAAAAATACCAAATCAGTCCCAAAAATATTTCTTTTCTGGGATTTAGTAGAATATAGTCCCATATTGAACATATATTTTTTTCGAAATTTTTAAAATTCATTTACTATTTTTTTTATATGGCCAAAACTGCCGAATATTTAGACATTTATCATAAATTCTACTTTTGTCCAAAAATTCCAAAATTTATAGGGTATACTCCTGTTATTTACATGTACTCCCAATAAAAATTTCACCAATTTTGGAGTTAACCACAAAGAGTTATAAGGGTTTACTTTAAAATAGTCTTTTCCCATAAAATCCATAACTCTTAATCTATAGATCCAAAAATTTCCATTTTTGGACACAATCTAGAAAACTCATCAAATTATCATTTCAAATTTTTTCAGAATTTTTGAGAGTCAAAAAAATTATGAAGGCGCCCCTAGCGAAACCCTTTTGAATGAAAATATTATTCATATGAATACAAAGGATCATTCACCGATGCGTGGTAATCCACTTAGACAAAGTTATTCCAATGTAATAATAAAGAATGGAATAATGTAAGAATTCACCATGCATGCGATAGGCCTTGCAGACAGAAAAGTTATTCTTAATGTAATAATAAAGAATGGAACTAAAAGTTATCGTAAACCGCATACAGATAGGATATTCCAATGAATAATAAAGAATGGAACCGGTCATGCATAAACCGCGCACGAGGATATTCCAATAGAATAATAAAGAATGGAACCAGGTCATGCATAAACTGCACAGACAGGATATTCCAATAGAATAATAAAGAATGGAACAACAAAGAATTTCACCATGTATGTGGTACTTCGCATAGACAGGTTATTCCAACATAATAATAAACAATGGAATAATAGAAGAATTTCACCATGTATGTGGTACTTCGCATAGACAAGTCATTCCAAAATAATAATAAGGAATGGAATAACAGAAGCTCTCTTCATGAATACGAAAGAAATAATACCCCTTACCTTAGAAGAAACTGGATATTGAAATAGAGAGGTAGCAGACTTCTCTTCTTCTTTCTCTCCATAATGTCTCTCGATAATAATTGCTCTAAAGCTTTAGTGAATTGGTGAGAAATGAAGGAAGAATGAGCTTCTATTTATAAGAAAATATAGTTTCGATAATTGCACATTTTGGGGTTCAAAATATTACAATACAATACCTCCAACTTTTCTTTCATTTTTAATTTCGTCCTGCAAGTATTATCAAACTTGCACCACCTCCCCTAATAGTAAATAATGTGAATCAATAGTTCAATCATGTGAATCAATAGTTATAATCATGTGAAAATGCGAATTACAGTATAGTACCTCCATCTATACATCTATTTTTAACTTAGTTATGCAAGTATTATCAATCTTGCACCAACTTCCCTAATAGTACAAGAATGTGATTCAATAGTACACACATGTGAACAAATAGTTATATAAGTATGTGAATTAGTAGCAATTAATTGCTCATTTATCCGATTAATTACCCGATTTATCAATATAACCCCTAGACATCAATTATCATTGGAATAGATGTCAATTTCAACTAACACTAATAATCCCAACACAATGGAACTATCAAATTCATCTTTAATCAATACGAACTTATTCATCATTAATATTATAACTCACAATATTTAACAACCAGGTCGTTCCCAGGAAAGAGGGGGCTTTCCAATAAGGATTTCTCCCTATTGGCGTGCAATTAGATTATCTAACCTCTCCTTGACAGAACTTCTAGACATTGTCAATATTACAAATAATAATATGAATAACTTTGTCGTCTCAATTATTGATTTAATAATATAACATATAATGCAGATGATACTGTGACAATAATCGAATCAATAATATGAGAGATATGATGCAATAATTACTGTAGCAATAATTGAGTATAACTGAGTGAGTTCTCACGTAAGCATTAATAATCAATCTTTTGTGTGCTACTATGCAACCACGCCAGACATCTTTGTACTTTTACTACCGGGTAGTTCAACAGGTTTAACGGTAAAACTTCCGCCGTTATTTTAAAAGATAATTATGTCGTTTTTTTAACTACGACAATACTTAGTTAATGGGGTCCACTAATAATAATTGTGCCGCATGCGAATATTCCCCGTTAAAACAAATATTCCCCGACCAATCGAATATTATATAACCACTTGCTTACTTTGCAAAATTTGTAAATTTTACCCACAACTATAACATTATATCAAATCCACACCATAATATTCAAAAATATATTTCGAGAAAATTATTCTTTATTCATAAAAGTTGAGGTCTTATAGAGAGGATGCCTTAGCTCATAGAGATGCCTCTATTGCTGAGCGGGATGAAGCTAGATCATCCAGAGATGCATTGATTGTTGAGCTGGATGGCGCTATATCTTCCCATGATGTAGCTGTTACAGATAGTATTGCAGTGAGGTTCCATACTACTGCTATTGTTGCAAATATGAGCACATATATTGATGAGCACAGTGTCACCATGCAGTTGGCTGTGGATTTGTTGGCTCATATAGATACCCTTAGACAGGAGCTCACAGCGTTACCTCCTTCTTCGGAGAGAGATGCCATGTTGGACTTGATAACACACATATCCACTGATTTATAGATGGGCTTTTGTTTTCCTTCATAGACTAGCTTAGCCATTTTGTCATGTACAGTACATATTGTATATATCAAACAACATTATATACGGCAAGGAAATATATTTTGATTCACTTCCCCTTTAGTTGTGCCTTGTTACTTGCTTGATATTTGTCTGTTTCTTCAAGGCTTGTGATCTTGATATATTCTGAACTCCCCCTTGATGGATGGACATTGAGATATCTCAAGATCTTTCAGAATGGATCGTTAATCTTTGTGTATCCCTACCCTTTGGTGTCTTGGGACTGGTTTCTGTATGTAGTAATGGAGAGGAGTGTGGCTTTCCTCTCTGAGGTTGACCGCACCATAGATGGTCGCGGTACTCCTTTGTATGGTGTAGCCCAGGTAGTTCCATCTCTTTTGGATTGGTGTTTCTCTTTGAAGACTCAACTGCAGCTTTGATAGTCATCGATTCTCCCATTGGTGTGGGGTGATCAGTTAGTTCCATCCCTTTGGTCTAAAGTCGATGAAGTGTGGTGGATTGAAGGATGATCCCAGTACCATTTGACAAGTTTTTGTGTTTTGGTAGGAGGTAAGACCAAACCATGAATGGCTGCCTACGTACTCCTATTGAAGAGGAGATCAGGTTTACGTAGTTCGAACCTGGTTTAAGAGGTTCAGCGCTATATGTGAAAGGGTGTAGAGATGTTTTTTTTCTTTTTTTTGTGTGTGTGACCAGGCTATAAAAATAGTTGCCTACGTATTTCCGTGTATTGGGGAGATCAGGTCGAAGTAGTTCGCCCTATGTGTAGGAATGATTTCTGATGAAAAGTTTTATCCCATGTACAGGACAAACTGCAGGTGAAAAAGTCTTATCCCTGGTGGGACAAAATTGCAGGCGTGAAAAGTTTTATCCCTAGTGGGACAAAACTGCAGGTGTAAAAAGTTTTATCCCTGGTGGGACAAAACTGCAGGTGTGAAAGGTTTAATACCTGATGGGATAACCTGAAGTTAGCGAAAGGTTTTGAAAATGAAGTTGAGTGAAGGATCTGATGATCCAAAACCAGGCTGCTAGTTTGAAAAGTGTATTTGTCCCTGATGGGGCAGATGGGTATGAAGAAGGGTTGTATATAGTGAAGGGTTAGAAAACCAAAACTGACTGGGGATTTGGTGATCCAAAACTAGGATGTTTGTTTGATGGTAACCTCAGACATAGTACCGCTTCACGTTGTCCGAGTTGATGAGCTGTGGAAATTCATCACCGTCTATTTCCTGTAATCTGAGAGCACCTCTTGTCAATACCTCCTTGACAACAAACGGGCCTTCCCAGTTTGGGGGTGAATTTTCCCTTGGACTGATCTTGTTTGTCAATGATTTTCTTCAAAACCAAGTCATGTGGTTTAAACTGCCATAGCCGAACTTTTTTTGTTGTAGGATCTAGCAATTCTTTGTTGGTATAACTGACCATGGAAGATAGCATTGGTTCGCCTTTTGTCTATTAGAGATAATTGATGATACCTATCTTGTAACCATTGGTCTTCATCCAGCTGAGTGTTTAATCCTACAAAATCCCCTCTGTCTCGCTATATGGGATACATCTCCTTATCATCTTATCAGCATATTGCTTAAACAAGTACGGTTCATCCCATATAAACCACTTCACATCATGAAAAAATTTCTTCTTTTGGAGCCCGAACAAGTCTGCAGGAATGATCTTGCTCACTAAATAGTTAGCATAGTCCGCGAACCAGGGCACTTCCCCTTTTACAACAAATAACTGTTCAACTGGAAAAGACTCATTAATCACAACTTTGTCATCTCCATCTCTTCCCTGATTTTTAAGTCTAGATAAGTGGTCTGCCACTTGATTCTCAGTACCTTTCCTGTCCTTGATCTCCAAATCGAATTCTTGCAACAGAAGTATCCACCTAATTAATCGAGGCTTTGCATCTTTCTTTACCACCAAGTATCGAATTACCGCATGATCTTTGTAAACTATCACCCTAGTCCCAATCAGATACACTCGAAACTTATCAAAAGCATACACAACTGCCAACAGTTCCTTCTCTGTGGTCGTGTAGTTCAACTGAGCATCAGTAAGGGTCTTGCTTGCATAGTATAACACATAAAAGATCTTTTCCCTTCGCTGGCCCAAAACAGCCCCCACAGCATAATCACTGGCATCACACATCAACTAAAATGGTAGGTCTCAATCTGGTGCTGTAATCACTAATGTTATAGTTAACTTACACTTTAAATGCTAAAATGCAGGCAGGCAATCTTCATCGAACTTAAACTATGAATCATTCTCCAATAAGATGCATAATGGATTTGTGATCTTGGAGAAGTCTTTAATAAATCTTCTGTAGAAGCCTACATTCCCTAAAAAACTGCAAACACCTTTTACAAAAGTTGGTGGTGTCAAATTCTCAATGTTCTTTAACTTGGCCATGTCCACCTCTAATACTTTCTTTGATACCTTATGTCCCAATATGATTCCTTCTTGTACCATAAAATGGCACTTTTCCCAATTTAAAACCAAATTCGCTCAACACATCTTCTTAATACCATCATTAGATTTTTCGGACACAAATCAAAAGAATCACCGATTACTGAGAAGTTATCCATAAATACATCCACATTATGCTCCACCATATCCGAAAAAAGTTCCATCATACATCTCTGAAAAATGGTTGGGGCATTGCACAACTCGAAAGACATCCTTCTGAAAGCAAATGTTCCATATGGACATGTGAAAGTTGTCTTTTCTTGGTCTTTTGGAGCTATCACAATCTGATTGTAGCCTGGATACCCATCCAGAAGGCAATAAAATTCATAACATGCTAGTTTGTCCAACATCTGATCAATAAATGGCAATGGGAAGTGATCCTTCCTTATAGCTTTGTTAAGTCTGCGGTAGTCCATGAAGACTCTCCACCCCATCACTGTCCTCGTCGGTATCAATTCATTGTTCTCAATGGAGACAATGATCATTCCCTTTCTTTCTAAGACATACTATACTATCTGGGCTCACCCGAAAGTCGCCTAAGATTGGATATATAATTCATGCATCCAACCATTTCAACACTTCTTTCTTGACCACTTCCTTCATATATAATTGGATTAATTCTCCTTTTCTGCTCCACTGAAGGCTTGCTATCATCTTCTAATAGGATCTTTTGCATGCAGAAAGATGGGCTGATCCCTTTGATATCTGCTATAGTCCATCCAATCATTGACTTGAACTCTCTGAGAACTCTTAACAGTTTTTCTTCCTGAAAAGATGTTAGTGCAGAAGAAATAATCACAGGTAATTTTGAATTATCATTTAAAAATGCATACCTCAAGTGATCTGGAAGTGGTTTCAATTCAAGTTCTGGAGGTGTCTCAAGAGATGGCTTTAATTTCACTGATGACTCTCCAGCAATCTTTAATGGCTCAACAGGAGTCTTGAATTTTTTGAACTGTGGAGTTGTGTCAAGTATTTGAACAATTTCTTCAATCTCACCATCTTCTATCTCTGAACTTCCCACAATAGCATTCTTCAAAGGTTCATGTTTCACCAAGTTCTCTACTTCATCATTCAGTACCTTTTCCACCAAATCAATCCTGAAGCATTCTTCTTCATCTGTTGGAAATTTCATAGCCTTGAATACATTGAAGGTGACTTCCTGATCATGAACTCGCATTGTCAATTCACCTACCTAAACATCTATCAAGGTCCTTCCTGTGGCTCGAAATGGTCTTCCAAGAATGATCGGTATACTTCTATCTTCTTTATAGTCCAATATGATGAAATCAGCTGGGAAGATGAATTTTTCCATTTTAACCAGTACATCTTCCACAATACCTCGTGGATAGGTAATAGATCTGTCAACAAGCTGTAATGAAATATATGTCGGCCTTGGAGCCGGCAATCCCAACTAATTGAACACTAACATTAGCATCAAGTTGATGTTTGCCCCTAGATCGCATAAGCATTTGCTGAAACTCATCTTTCCAATCGTACAAGGTATCTTAAAGCTTCCTGGGTCCTTCATCTTTGGAGGTAACTTGCGTTGAAGCACTGCACTACATTCTTCGGTCAAGGCCACTATTTCAAAGTATTCTAGCCTTTTCTTCCTTGACAAGATACCCTTCATAAACTTTGCATAACTAGGCATCTGTTTTAATGCCTCAGCAAAAGGTATGTTAATCTATAGCTTTTTAAACACCTCCAAAAACTTACTGAACTGCATATCTTTCCTTTGCTTCTGCAGTCTCTGTGGATAAGTAATAGGGGGATGAACAACTGGTATCTTGTTCACTGGTTTCTCAGATGACTCTTCTTTATTCATCTTCACTTCCCCTTTCTCATAACCTTCTTTAACCAAACTTTCCTCAAAAAAATTCTCTTCACCGCGCGGCCGCGCAGTTTCCTCGTGTAAAAATAGAGTGGGCGCGCCATGCTTAAATTCTGCAGTTTGCTTCCCTGACCTTAAAGTGATAGCCTGACATTGTTCTTTACCATCCCTTCTTGGATTAGCCTCTGTTATACTTGGCAATGTACCCTGTGGTCTGTTGTTGAGCATGCTAGCCATTTGACCCATTTGGGTCTCCAAATTCTTTATAGCCACTTCTTGGCTTCTAATCATCACCTCGGTATTTGCCATATACTTCTTCATCATCTCTTCCATCTCTGATTTCTTCTCTTGCTGAGGTGCAGGTGGTGGATGATGTTGTTGCTGTTGAAATCCTAGAGGGTAGGGTGGTTTTGATGCATACTGCTGATGAGATGGTTGTGACTGAAACTGATGTTGTGGTTGAAACTGCTAACTTTGTTGATTTTGATTGTTTGACCAACTGAAATTTGGATGGTTGCGGTTGTTGGAGTTGTAGGCATTCTGGAACTGACTCTGATTTTTCTAATAGTTGCTCACATACTGTACAGATTATGAACTAATAGCACATTGATCAGTTGAATGTGACCCTGCACATATCTCACACACAAAAGCAACTGTCTTCGCCTTACTCTCCGCCAAAGAATCAATCTTCTTTACCATAGATGCCATCTGAGCTAACAACTGAGTGATAGCATCCACCTCTAACAATCCTGCAACTTTGGGCTATGGCATTCTGGCTGTAGGATTTTGAAAATCATTCCCTGCCATAGTCTCTATAAGATTGTAACTCTTCATAGCTCTTATCCCATGAAGCTCCTCCTGCAGCTGCATCTACAATTGGCCTTGACTGCCATCCCAATCCATTGTAAAAAGTGTTGATCACCATCCAATATGGCATTCTATGATAGGGACATTTCCTTAGCATCTCTTTATATCTTTCCCAGGCTTCATATAAAGATTCACCCTTCTGCTGCTCGAACTGGAAAATTGATGTCCTCATTTTAGCAGTCTTAAACATTGGGAAAAATTTGGCTTAGACCTTTTGTGCTAAGTCCTCCCATGTTGTAATCGATCCTGACGGCAAAGAATGGAGCCAACTTCTAGCCTTGTCCCATAATGAAAATGGAAATAGTTTGAGCCTGATTCCATCTTTTGACACCCCGTAGTACTTGAAAGTGTCACATATCTCTATAAAACTCAATAGATGCTCGTTCGGGTCATCTGTAGTTGCACCCCCAAACTGTACCAAATTCTGCACCATTTGAATAGTGCCCAACTTTATTTCAAAAGTGTTGGCTGCTATAGCTGGCCTGACTATGCTTGACTGTAATCCATTGATGTTCAGCATTGAATAATCTTTCAAGGCCCTGTGTTCCTCTCTTTGCTCTTCTACTGCCATACTGGATGTTGTGGTCTCTAAATCTGCTTGTACATTCCTACGCGCTCTCGATTTCCAAACTCTGCCGCTGATGTTATCCTGTGCAGGTGTCAACTCGGAATTAGATGATCATGTGTGCATAAAATATATACAAGTACCTAAATAAAAACAAAAACAAAATAGAAATAAGATAGGAATAGTCTTGTTTAAGTCACACAAATTTAGCTTTAATTGATGACAACAATATTAAAAATAAACGCCTTTCCCCGGCAACGGCGCCAAAAACTTGTTGCCTCCTTTTTAGTCTAACAAAAAGGACTCTAACTCATGCAAGTATACATGGGTCAATAAGTAGTACAGAGTAAGAAAAGTATCGATCCACGGATAAATGTATTAAATCTAAATTATCATGCAACAACTTTATCACTATTTTTATATGCTTAAACGATCAACTCACAATTAAATTTGATTCTAAATTAATTCATGAAATAAAAATTATAATTACTAAAGTGATGTAATCAAATTGGAGAAGAATGGGATTCTAATTTCATTTAATGTTTCATCTAAACTGCAACCCTCATGTAATGTTTAAATATTTATCATGGAAAACTAGTCAAGAGCACAAAAGTGGACATAACCATTTTTCAATGAACTATGACCAATTCACATAACCTCCACATTTGATAGAAATCATGTAAGCATCACAATTACCAAAATCACTATATTTCTATGTGAGTTTAAAGCAAATATGATTTAAATGCAAGCTCTTTTAATGACTACACATGATGAAACGGTATATGTCTATCCGGTCTATGAATCACAAAGTTTAAACGAATCAACCTCATGAACATATGCCATTATGCTTTAATCCATACTTATATTTCATTTTCCAAATCCATACAAGCAATTAGTGTGAATGATGATCAAGCATTCAAGCATTTTGCATAATCATAATGGGCAATCCAACGATAAATATACAACAATACATTCAGATATACATATTTAAACTACACATCAAAATCCATTAGAATCCCATAATGGAGTTTAGTTCATTTCTGAACCAAAAGCCATTATGGGATCAAAGCAAAACATGGAATTAAGAAATGTAATCAATAGATGTAATAGGAATGATAAAACAAATTTGTTAATCTCTGATGTAAGTTCTATTTCCAGCTTGTTCCAAGTCACCTAAATCTCCAGAAATGAAAAGCTAATTTTATTTAGTAATCTAGATAAAGAGGGGAGATAGAACTGTATCATTAATGATCAAAAACCTCTCTAGAAATAGATTAAACTTAAGAACCCTAATGATAATATAAAAACTGATAAAAACCTCTGAAAAACCACGTCTAGTGCCAACCATGTGACGCCCCCAAAATAGGTATACATCACCCATTTTGAGTTGTCAATAACACGGTACAGAAACAACTACAACTTTATTAATACAACATAAAAACTGTGAGTTTAAAAACAAATATTGTCTTCTAGACAATATCAACACTCAAATAAGTCCTCATTACAATTATTGGTACATTATTTTACAAAAATGGTGAGGACTACTAAAACAACTTTCTAGAACCTTCATTCCATACCCCGACTAGTACTCGCTACATTCTCGCCTCTTAAGAATAAAAATGGAACAAAAAAGAAAAGGGTGAGCTCAACTAGCCCAGTAAAGAATATTATGACTAAGATAATATATAACAAATTATCGTTAGTCTTCAACAAGGAAAAATATGAAAAAATACAATAGACAACAAGTTTTAGATCAATATTTGCAGCGAAAATAATAATTCATAGATGAGTTACGTAGAGAATGAAATCTACTATAATCTATGAATTTAAAAGTCCATCATAAATATTTTATCCCTGTAACATCAATCAATATTCATCTTGAATCAAATATTCATCTTTGCACTACATGCCAAAGATATTCATCAGTTGGTCATGTTCATCTCAATACCTGTACATCTTTGCACTACGAGCCAAAGATATTCATAATAAAATCAACCATCTTTGCACTACATGCCAAAGATATTCAGTAATACTATCATTTAGGACTGAGGATGATGAAAAATATTTTAAAGAAAACGAATCCAGTGAAACAAAAGAGGAAATATTAAGAATTCGTACTTTAAACAATCTGAGTTCAAAAATACTTCATTAATAATCATAGTGAAGTAAAATTCAAGAATGATCAAAACATGGATACAATCAAAGCTAGTATCCATAATCGATATTTTGGAAAAAACAAAAATTTTAATTTTTCTGTGAATAGTGCCGTATTCGTGAATAGTGTCGTATACGTGAATAGTGTCGTATACGTGAATAGTAATCCCGACACTAAAAGACAAGAATTTCATAAGAAAAATCTTACCAATAATCCGGCATAATGATATTAGAAGAAATAATATCATTTTTAAAAAAAATAACATCCCTTACCTTGAAAAGAATAGTACTTCTGGCTGGAATATCAGATATAACGCTGAAGGAACTTGCATCGTATAGTAACACTCAAAATATCAAAATACTCACAAAAATACGCTCGATAATATAGAGAGAGAAAACTTCAGTTTCTGGTGTGATTTTTAATTCTAACCTAAGCACCCTATTTATAGGAAAATGCTTAGAACACCAAAGCAGAAAATTTAATAAAATATTAATATTTTTAATAAATCTTCACGCCCACCTCTTGAATCTGAATTCATCATGTTTTCAATACTAGTGGGGCCCACCAACAATAACAAAAACGTTTTTCTTAAAAAAATTAATTAAAACTTCTAAAAATTAATTATTTCGGAACTTCGGAACTTCAATAATTCATAATAAATAGCTCTTTTATCAGAAAAACTCAAACCTTGTGTCTTTTCCATAGGAAATTCCATTCTCTACAACTTTGTAAGTTTAAGTTTTTCCAAATTTCAAACAGAAATTGACCGAAATCCATAAACGGACTATTTTACAAACTATAATCAAATTTCAGTCAAGAAATGAGCCCACAGACATGTTTAACATGTTTTAAACAACTTTTGCAACAAAAATACGCTTCCTCCTCATATATTCATATATTCCACATTCATTGAAAAAATATCACCATTATTATATTATTAAAATATAATAATATATTTAAATGAATTATTTTATCATAAAAGATAAAATATCAATTTTTCAACAATTGTCACTTTAAAATTTTCTCCATCTATATCCACATAAAATGAATATTTTCCTTATCAATAATTAATTATTCACAAATAATATTACGTAATCACAATATCGACAACCGTGCCGCTCCTCGGAAAGAAAGGGCTTTCCAATAAGGAATTCTCCTTCATCAATTGCGCACAATTAGGTGACCAAACCTCTCCTTAGATGTAACTTTCTAGACATTGCCAATAATGTTATCTAATAATATTATTCCAATAATATGAATTATTGATCCGATAATGAAAATACTGCAGTAGTGACAATTATTGAAACAACAATAATATAAAATATCAACGTAGCAATTATTGAATCAATAAAATAAAATATTGAGCAAGAATTCACCGTAATAATTATTGAGTAAAGGCTTCTTCACGTAAGAATCAATAATTGGTACAATACGGTGTGTGCTATTGTGTTTTAACCCAGGGTATTTTAACAAGATTAATCTCAGAATAACCACGCCGTTATTTATAAACAACTTATACTTGTCGCTTTCTTCATCCAATCGCTTTCCATTATGGGGCCCATTATTACATGTCGCTATTGGCCGCATTTAATATTCCCGACAAAGAAGAATATTCCACGACCAAATGAATATTTCCCACAACAATGAATATTTTATAACCACTTGCTTATTTGAAATATTTATGATTTTACCCATAACTAACCACATTAATTAAATCAACCCTTACTATTTCAAAATAATAAATATAGGAAATTTAATTTCATTTATAATAAGTTGGGGTCTTACAACCTCCCCTCCTTATGAAATTTCGTCCTCGAAATTGACTTACGTACCTGGTGTTTCGAAAAGGTGAGGATACCTTGCTTTCATTTCCGTTTCCAACTCCCAAGTCATTTCCTCAATAGCATGGTTCCTCCACAAAACATTGACTTGTGGTATGACCTTTGTGCGTAGGACGTGCTCCTTCCTATCCAAGATCTTGATAGGTACCTCTTCATACGTTAAGTCTTCGGTTATCTCGTCCGGTTATAACTCAATAACGTGGTTCGGGTCTTTCATATATTTACGTAGCACAAATATATGAAAAACATTATGAACACGAGACATACTTGAAGGTAATGCGAGTCTATAGGCCACATTTCCTACTCGGTCAAGAATCTGAAATGGACCAATAAATCGTGGATTGAGCTTTCCTCTCTTCCCAAATCTTGTAACTCCCTTCCATGGAGCAACACGCAACGATACATGATCCCCAATACTAAATTCCACGTCCTTTCGATGAAGATCCGCATAACTCTTTTGTAGATCCTGTGCCGTTTGTATACATTGTAGAATCATTTGGATCTTTTCCATAGTCATACGTACCAACTCGGGTCCCAACAATGTTGTTTCACCCATCTCATCCCAACATATTGGAGAGCGACACTTTCGTCCATACAATGCTTCGAATGGAGCAACACCTATACTTGCCTGATAACTGTTGTTGTAGGAGAATTCCACCAAAGGTAAATACTTATCCCAACTCCCTTTGAAGTCTAGGACACTGAGTCTTAATAGATCTTCAAGAGTTTGAATAGTCCTCTCTGATTGTCCATCCGTTTAAGGATGGTATGCCGAACTGAATCGTAAATCCATGCCCATAGCTTTTTGCAAGCTAACCCAAAATCGTGAAGTGAATCTTGGGTCACAATCCGAAACTATGGATACTGGCATGCCATGCAATCTCACAATCTCATTCACGTACATACTAGCAAGACGTTCAAGGGAATAAGTCTCCCGTATCAGCAAGAAATGAGCAGACTTGGTTAATCTATCAACAATAACCCAAATAGCATTTATGCCTTCAGAAACCATGGGAAGACCTGTAACGAAATCCATGGTAATGTGTTCCCACTTCCATTTCGGAATCTCAAGTGGTTGCAATGGATCCTTAGGCACTTGATGCTCCGCCTTTACACGTTGACAAGTTAAACACCTCGAGATAAACTTTATAATCTCTCTCTTCATATTATTCCACCAAAATGTATGTCGAAGATCACGATACATTTTGGTACTTCCACGATGGATTGCAAATGGTGTATTGTGTGCTTCCATCATGATCTTGTACTTTAAATCAGAGTTGTTAGGAACACAAAGTCTGGAGTGTACTCGAAGTATTCCTTCTTCATCGATTCTTGCTTCTAGAATAGCACCTTCTTGTACTTTCTTCTTCATACGCATTAGCTCCGGGTATGTGGCTTGAACAACTTTAACTTCATCGATTAAAGTTAGTTCTATGCGTATACTTGACATCATCGCACTCGTTCCTGCATATGATCTTCTACTCAACACGTCAGCTACCACATTTGCTTTTCCAGGATGGTATTGAGTGGTGTGGTCATAATCTTTTAACAGCTCGAGCCAACGTCATTGCCACATGTTGAGTTCCTTTTGGGTGAAGAAATATTTGAGGCTTTTATGGTGTGAATATATCTCCACTTTCTCTCCATATAGATAGTGCCTCCAGATCTTTAGTGCGAAAACGACTGCTGTCAACTCTAGATCATGAGTAGGATAATTCCTCTCATACTCTTTAAGTTGTCGCGAGGCATAGGCTATGACTTTCCTATGTTGCATGAGAACACATCCTAACCCTTTGCCTAAAGCATCACTGTTGATAACTAATCCATCCGAACCAGATGGTATTATCAGAATAGGTGCCGAAATAAGTCTCCTCTTAAGCTCTTGGAAACTCTTCTCGCATTCCTCGCTCCATACGAATTTTGTATCCTTCGGAGTCAACTGAGTTAACGGAGTAGCGATTTAAGAAAACCCTTCCACGAATCTCCGATAATAACCAGCTAAGCCCAGAAAGCTACGTACTTCGGTCACCGACTTTGGTTGCTCCCAACTTTTTATTGCTTCAATCTTCGTCGGATCGACAGATACTCCATGTTTTGACACCACATGCCCAAGGAATGCTACTTTCTCAAGCCAGAACTCGCATTTCTTCAACTTGGCATATAGTTTGTTTTCACGAAGCCTTTAGAGTACCAGCTTTAAATGGTGCTCATGATCTTCACGGCTTTTGGAATATATTAGGATGTCATCAATAAAGACAACAACGAACTGATCCAAATATTCCTTGAATATCCGGTTCATCATATCCATGAAAGTCGCAGGAGCATTAGTCAATCCAAAAGACATGACTAAGAATTCATAATGCCCGTACCAAGTTCTGAATGCAGTCTTTGGAATATCCTCAATTCTAATCTTCAACTGATGATATCCAGAACGAAGATCGATCTTTGAAAAAATTGTGCTCCTTGCAACTGGTCAAACAGGTCATCAATGCGAGGTAGCGGATACCTATTCTTGATGGTGACATGGTTCAATTCCCGGTAGTCAATACAAAGTCGCATACTCCCGTCTTTCTTCTTTACAAATAAAATAGGAGCACCCCAAGGAGATATACTAGGACGAATGAAACCGATGTCCAACAACTCCTGTAGTTGGACCTTTAACTCTTGAAGTTCAATAGGATCCATTCGATATGGGGTTTTAGAAATGGGCTTTGTACCAGGTTCAAGATCAATAAAGAATTCAACTTCACGTTCTGGGGGTAGACCGGGAAGTTCTTCAGGAAATACGTCAGGAAATTTACTAACAACAGGAATATTATTCAAATCCGACGTGTCTTTATTCAAATCCATAACATGGGCTAAGAAAGTTTGACATCCGTTTTTCAATAAACGAATAGCTTTATGACTTGATATGACAATGATTGATTTTAGTGTTTAGTTGCTTGAATTCGTACAACGGGTTGGTTAGGAATATGAAAACTAACAACCTTACGAAAATAATCGATTTTGGCATGATGAGTAGTTAACCAATCAATCCCTAAAATCACATCAAAAGCAAGTATCTTTAAAGAGATAAGGTCAACAGGTAATGTGATGGTGCCAACTTAGATCAAACAAGATTTATAAATAGTGGATGTGATGAAAGTTTCTCCTAACAGAGTCTCCATAGATAAATCAAAGTCTAATTTCTCTAAAGTTAAGTTTAAATGTTGAGCACAAGCAGGAGAGATAAATGAATGGGTAGCACCAGTATCTAGTAAGGTATAAACTTCGCAAGAATTTATGATTAGCTTACCCGTGATCACCTCGTTTGGGTTCCTCGCATTTTGACCAGTCACGACAAACGCTCTTCCAGGAACCGTTGACTTTGACTTTTTTGGGACGGCCTTTTGAGTCACCATCCCCGCTGGACTTGGTTTCGCTACCATACAATCTCGAGCGATATGTCCTTCCTTTCCACAATTATAGCTTACCTTGAACTGTTGTGGACAGTTTGGGCTGATATGTCTCTCTTTTCCACATTTATAGCATACAACCGGTGGTCGTTATCCTCCCTTAGAACCAGTTATTACTGGCGCTGACGTCTTCACATGATCATTGTTGAATCTCCTCTTTTTAAAATCTCCTCCCGACTCGCTTCTTTTATTCTCATGACCATGATTACCACCAGAGTGGTTGCGCTTTTGTCCGTATTTTTCTTTCTTCGCTTGTTATCGTTGTTCTAATGACTACTATCACCGGTATGATCCTGATTGTGGTCCCTCGGTTGAACTTACTCGTTATCTCGCTCTAATAATTGAGCCATGTTGACAACATCTGAATAGAGAGAAAATTTATGAGAAATGAGATATTGAAGTATGTCGGGTTTCAAACCTCTCAGAAACATCCGCGTCATACGTTCCTCATTCTCCACCAAATGAGGTGCAAATCTAGATAACTCTGTAAACTTCGTATGACAAATACTTTCAGGAAAGTACTTGTCATTGAATAGTTTCTGAAACGTCTCCCAAGACATGCTTAGTGCAATTTGGATGGGTACGCTTCACAAATTCCCACCAAGATGTCGCCTCATTTACGGAACATAAAGGTGGTGAATGGAACCTTTCATTCCGCGTGCATCCCAAGACATCGAATATCTTGGTGATTTTCTTGACCCACGTTTACGCTTTAATCGGATCCGGCTTCCCCTGCACTCGGTGGTCCCAACTCTTTGAATCGCTTGGCCGCGTGACAAACCGTATGCGTTGTTATCATTTCCACCAGTATTTTGTGCACGAAGTCTCCCCTCGTCGATTTTGCATAAACTACAAAAGCTTCTAAACATCCCGTCGTTCATCATCTCGCTTTCGCGGTGGTGTTGTTCACGGGAGGAACATTGCCACTGCTGTTGCGTTCTCCTCGTTGGTGAGTAAAGTTGTCTCCACGGTCTCATTTACTCCACTGTTAACATTCTCAGTCGACATTCTCAAAACATCGCCATAAAACAAGGGTTAATTAAAGAAATCAATATAACACATAATATCCCTATATACTGACCAACTAACAAATAAGCTAGGTAGGACACATTAGCTAAGGATTTACTCGTCTCTCCCCTCCTAGTTCTATTCCCCGATCTCCGCCAGAGATCATATCTCTAAGCTCTGATACCAACTGTGACGCCCCCAAAATAGGTATACATCACCCATTTTGAGACGTCAATAACATGGTACAGAAACAACTACAACTTTATTAATACAACATAAAAACTGTGAGTTTAAAAATAAATATTGTCTTCTAGACAATATCAACACTCAAATAAGTCCTCATTACAATTATTGGTATATTATTTTACAAAAATGGTGAGGACTACTAAAACAACTTTCTAGAACCTTCATTCCATACCCTAACTAGTACTCGCTACATTCTCGCCTCCTGAAGAGAAAAATGGAACAAAAAGGAAAAGGGTGAGCTCAACTAGCCCAGTAAAGAATATTATGACTAAGATAATATATAACAAATTATCGTTAGTCTTCAACAAGGAAAAATCTGATAAAATACAATAGACAACAAGTTTTAGATCAATATTTGCAGCGGAAATAATAATTCATAGATGAGTTACGTAGAGAATGAAATCTACTATAATCTATGAATTTAAAAGTCCATCATCAATATTTTATCCCTCTAACATCAATCAATATTCATCTTGAATCAAATATTCATCTTTGCATTACAGGCCAAAGATATTCATCAGTTGGTCATGTTCATCTCAACACCTGTACATCTTTGCACTACGGGCCAAAGATATTCATAATAAAATCAATCATCTTTGCTCTACAGGCCAAAGATATTCAGTAATACCATCATTTAGGACTGAGGATGATGAAAAATATTTTAAAGAAAACGAATTCAGTGAAACAAAAGAACAAATATTAAGGATTTGTACTTTAAACAATCCGAGTTCAAAAATACTTCATTAATAATCATAGTGAAGTAAAATTCAAGAATGATCAAAACATGGATACAATCAAAGCTAGTATCCATAATCGATATTTTGGAAAAAACAAAAATTTAATTTTTTTGTGAATAGTGCCGTATTCGTGAATAGTGTCGTATACGTGAATAGTGTCGTATACGTGAATAGTAACCCCGACACTAAAAGACAAGAATTTCATAAGAAAAATCTTACCAATAATCCGGCATAATGATATTAGAAGAAATAATATCATTTTTAAAAAAAATAACATCCCTTACCTTGAAAAGAATAGTACTTCTGGCTGGAATATCAGATATAACACTGAAGGAACTTCCACCGTATAGCAACCCTCAAAATATCAAAATACTCACAAGAATACGCTCGATAATATAGAGAGAGAAAACTTCAGTTTCTGGTGTGATTTTTAATTCTAACCTAAGCACCCTATTTATAGGAAAATGCTTAGAACACCAAAGAAGAAAATTTAATAAAATATTAATATTTTTAATAAATCTTCACGCCCACCTCTTGAATCTGAATTCATCATGTTTTCAATACTAGTGGGGCCCACCAACAATAACAAAAACGTTTTTCTTAAAAAAAAATAATTAAAACTTCCAAAAATCAATTATTTCGGAACTTCAATAATTCATAATAAATAGCCCTTTTGTCAAAAAAATTCGAACCTCATGTATATTCCATAGGAAATTCCATTCTCTACAACTTTGTAAGTTTAAGTTTTTCTAAATTCCAAACAGAAATTGACCGAAATCCACAAACGAGCGATTTTACAGGCTATAATCAAATTTCAGTCAAGAAATGGGCCCACAGACATGTTTAACATGTTTTAAACAACTTTTGCAACAAAAATACTCTTCCTCCTCATATATTCATATATCCCATATTCATTGTAAAAATATCACCATTATTATATTATTAAAATATAATAATATATTTAAATGAATTATTTTATCATAAAAGATAAAATATCAATTTTTCAACAATTGTCACTTTAAAATTTTCTCCATCTATATCCACATAAAATGAATATTTTCCTTATCAATAATTAATTATTCACAAATAATATTATAGAATCACAATATCGACAACCATGCCGTTCCCAAGAAAGAGGGGGCTTTCCAATAAGGATTTCTCCTTACTAGCGCGCAATTAGGTGACCAAACCTCTCCTTAGACAGAACTTTCTAGACATTGCCAATAATTTTATCTAATAATATTATTCAAATAATATGAATTATTGATCCGATAATGAAAAAATATCGTAGTGACAATTATTGAAATAACAATAATATAAAATATCAACGTAGCAATTATTGAATCAATAAAATAAAATATTGAACAAAGAATTCATCGTGTAACAATTATTGAGTAGTGCCTTCTTATGTAAGAATCAATAATTGGTACAATCTGGTGTGCTATTGTGTTTTTAACCACCGGTATTTTTAAAGATAATTCAGAATAACTACGCCAGATTATTTATAAACAACTTATACTTGTCGTTTTCTTCATCCAATCGCTTTCTGTTATGGGGCCCACACAAGACTGCGCCATCGTACGAATATTCCCCGACAGTAAGAATATTCCACGACCAAACGAATATTCCCCGATAACAATGATATTTTATAACCACTTGCTTATTTGAAATATTTGCGCATTTTACCCATAACTAACCACAATAATCAAATCAACCCTTACTATTTCAAAATAATAAATATAAGAAATTTAATTTCATTTATAATAAGTTGTGGTCTTAAAAACCATATCATTTCAGTTGAGCCAGATACGCTCAAATTCAAATTACAAAAAGTCAACAAAATTGAATGTAGAAGACTCGCGTGGCCGCGCGAGATTACACTATAAAATGAGCGCGGCCACGTCATGTGATTATCTGTCGAGTGCCTAGCGCGGGCGCACCAAGTTCCTTTGTTGATGGAGCGTGGTCGCGCAATGGTGTAAATCTGTCTGTCTTGCCTTAGGCGCAGCGCCGCAGAGATTAGCTTTCATGGCGGCCTTGAATGCCTTCTTCTTGCCTTCGATCTTCGCTATCTTTTTGCTTCATCGTTTCGCTTTTGTTCATTCTCTTCTGCACTAAATTCCTCCACTGCTCCAGTTCTTCACCTACTCATGTTCAGCTTGCCATGTTCTTTCTAGTTCAATTCCATCCATGCCAATCCATACTATGCCATGCCAATCCATGCCTTATGTTGTTAAAAGGGGTTCCAACTACATTTACTCCAAAGCAAACATAAAATGCAAATAAAACATAATAAAACTACTTAAGTTGAGCAGAATTCGCGTGAGTTAGTAAACAATAAGTAGGTAAAACCTACTTATCACCGGGGTGCCCCGGGAAATGTGGGTCCCATCGTCTCGAAGTACGTGCACTTAGACAACATGCTGTTCGCTCGAATCTTCATAACTTTCAATTCGGGACTCCGATGGAAGCGTGTCATACTATTCTGGAAAGCTCTTTCTGAGAGATATGCCATGAAATAGGATTTTCCATTTTTTCATTCTAGGAATATGGGTCCATGACCAAAATAGCATTTCTAGGTCTCTGTTAGGCAGTTCGTTTAGCTGTTTTGCGTAGTTTGCGCTCGGAAGTTAAGATATGATTCTCGTGGGACTTCTTTTGAAGCAATTTGAGTTGAAAATAGTGTATTTGATTTGAGTTGAAGTTAAGTTAGCAAAATGACCATTTTACCCCTCCCGGGGTTATCTCCAGTTTTTGCACAGTTGTAGCAGTCTTTTCTCACGGTTATCTCTGAGGTTGGCCTGCTGTTGACTCTGACTGTCCTCAGGGTTATCTCTGAGGTTAACTTGATCTCCCAGGGTTATCTCTGGGATTGGAATTGATTTTCCCGGGGTTATCTCCAGGGTTGGAAATTGATTTCTCGGGGTTATCTCCAAGGTTGGAAACTGGATCTCCTAGGGCAATCTTCGGGGTTGGAATTATTGTTGTGGTCCTCCAGGGTTATCTCTAGAGTGTGAAAAAGATACTTTTGTCCTCCTACATAGTTAGTGACAAGAAAATGAAATTTTGAGTGTTTACAGATGCCCCTTTTTATCATATTCATGCAATGTAATGGAATGGACATTATAAAGATTAGTAGACACTTAAAATATCACAAGATATTTCTAATAATGCAAATCGCAATGTAATGAATATTATGATGAATGTTAAAATGTTTTAGCAAATCGCAGTTCAGAAATCGAACATCGCATTTCACACTTCGCACTTCACTTTTGGCCAATCTCACTTCGCAACTCGCACATCGCATATTGCATATCGCATTTTACATATCGCAAATTGCAAGTCGCACTTCACACATACCAAATCACTTTACCTTTACCAGTTATTACTGATGCCTATGATGGTGTTAACTGCAACGGTTTGGCTTTTTGTTGGTGTCGCTGATGCCTGTTTGATGAAGAAAAATTAAGATGTTTTCTACATCTCTAAAGGGGATGATGTTCTGAAATCATCGGACCTTCCCGATGTATAAGTTTGGTAGTTTACAATGGTTCCTACCTTGATGGTAGTTTGACAACGGATCCTACCCTGTTGGTAGTTGAATACGCTGACATCGCTAAACTATTCTGATCCCCACTCGAACGGTGGTATACAAAGCTTTCATCACTGAACTATCTTGATGTTACGCTGAATTGATGCCAATGGTTTAGCATACCAGATCTTCTGATACCTTCGCTGAAGTAATATTCAATGGCTTAATTCACTAGACTCCGCTTGATGGTACGCCTTTTTGAGGTGATTTGGAGTTTTCTTTCATTGTTGGGTGTTTGTGCCATATTTCCTTGATTTACAACCCGACTGAACTGATGACCTGAATGCCACTGACATCCCTAGAAGTGAATCTCATTCATTCACTGCCCGGATTTGAACTTTGGTGTAGAGGCCTCGACTTGTGAGGACTCAATGCCAGTTGACACATTTGATGATGAGGTTTTTATTCGCTAGACCTTTTGTCATTGGGCTTCTGCTTTTGAGTTAAGGACTTTCTTGAGAATTTTCCCCTTCTTTTGTAGGGGCAAGCTTATGTCGCCATGATTTCATTTAGAAGTTATCCCCTTTCTTTTGATGAGAGGCTTGATCCCGCCTTAAACTCCTTCCATTTCTTGGAATTGGACAATGCCTCAGTCCTTTCGCATGTTGATGTTGGGGATTCATATGAGAAACTCTCTTCATTGACCAAGTCCCAAGTGAGTAATATTCAAATCGCCAGTGAGATGATGTGAGGGAAGCTCGGATGATGATGTACCATGTTGATGGTGCTGATTGGTGCATTTTCCTCTTTATGATGGTTAATAAATGCCCTAGTGTTGAGTTGTTGCCATTTTTGAGATTGCCCCAGTCTTGTTGTAAGGGCCCCAATATCGGGTTGTCACCAATTTTGAAATTGTTCCAGCCTTGCTTGTTGTCTAGGATAGTTTCTTTGGTAGATGGGCTGATAAGATGTTGAGATCACAAGAGGCTTTTGCCTCTGTACCAGATGGTGAACAGGTAGTGGATTTGGGATTTGATGCCCTCAATCATTGTTCTTGACTTGTTTGCGCAGTCGGCCTTGATACTTTTCTTCTGATTTGATGAAGACTTGTGATTGAGGGTATCGGCTCTTTGAAGGTCCTCGCTGCTGGTTTTCTTGGCATATCGCTATTTCTTCTTTTCTGGGATTTGTGCCAGATTTGATGGAATGACATTGAAGTGTTGTTTGAGTCTTCTTAACATGGGTTGCTGACTTGGAGGGTCTTTCTTGGGCGTAGACTTGGGATTGATATTTGGGTTTGGATGTTTCTTTTGATGGTCAGACCGCACCACTGATGGTTGCCTATGTACTCCTGTGTATATGGGAGATCAGGTCTGCGTAGTTCCTACTTAATAAGATAAACGGTTTGAGAAGTGTTTGTTTGGGGTTTTTGGGTTTTTGTTTAGTTTGACCGCACCATAAATGGCTACCTACGTACTCCCATTGATGAAGGGAGATCAGGTCTTTCGTAGTTCAGACCTGATGAGCTGAAACCTGACTGATTTGATTTTTGATTTTTGATTTTTCTTTTTTTTTTTTTTCTTTTTCTTTTTTCTTTTTTTTTATTTTTTATTTTTTTATGTTTTTTTGTTTTTTTTTCAATATTTACATGCATAGAAAATAAAAGGCATACTATGAAGAAAGTGATACCGTCCCAATATCTCCTGGAACTCCCCACTTTATCATCTGGATCTACACCTTCTAGGCTAGCTGAGGCTTGATAGTCCAGTTGTCAGTGGTTATGTTACCTTCAAGGCTCGCGATAGAGGTTACCTCTTGGTTCTGAATATCTTCACTTATAGACATAACTTGATCACTTCCTGATTCAATACATTCCTCAGGGACGCTTGAACTGGACCCATCGCAAAGAGGTATGAACTCCTGATTCTTTAATGGGTTGGTTTCCCCGATAACCTCACCACCTTTTCTTTCATCTGTTCTTTCACCTCTTTCTTGGGCTTGAGAGGATTCGACCATGAAATCTCCCTCGAACTGTTGTCGCATTTCTTGCAAGGAACTTTCCTTTTTGGCTTTTTCTTCCTTGGAAAGGATTAGTATTTCCTCCGCATCATCCAAGGTTATAAAATCAGGAACGTGGTTGCTATCTTTGGACCATAGGATGTTTGATGTTGGCAAAGGAATCTCCCTTGGGGATTCCCTTGTCTCCTCTGTCATTCCCTACATTAGGATCAGTCCATCTTGTGTTTTGTCAGGATTGGTGCTCATAGCCTTCACCTCCTTTGAACTGCATGTCTCGAGTAGTCATCTTAAACTTTTTATTTCCTCTTCGCTTTTTCTGGTTATGAGTAATTCTATCTTCAGCTCTTCCTTTTCAATGAGATCCTAGATTTTATGTCGCAAAGACCAGAATTCCTCAGTCGCATGTCCAAGTGAGTTAGAATGATAGGGACACATCTTGGTGGAATCATAACTCTTTATCTTGGGATTTATAGGAGGCAGCAACTCAATAATCCTTCCTTTGCTTATCAGAAAGTGTAGCATTTTTTCATTTGATTTACTTAGACGGGTGAATTTTTGAACTCTTGTGGAGGTTGTTTGATCTTTCTTTTTTGAGAATTCGCATTCCCCCGAGCGATTTTTCCGTTGGCAAGATCTTCTAGAAATTTTATCATCCCCCTTTTCTTTTCCTTTCAGCCTGCTTTGATCTTCTTCATTTAGCTGGCTCATCTTGGAGAGATATGGGTTTGCATTATGGTTAACCTCTTTTTTCTCTTGGCTTTCTGATAGTTGAGTGAAAAACTGCCTTGTTTCCTGATGTTGGTGCATTATCAGCTTAGCTAGCAGATTTACTTGATTCTGGATCGTCTCTAATTTTTGCATTACTGTCATACCCTCCTTCGAGTTTTCCCACTCTCGGACATTTGTTTGGTGCCTTTGGGGGTATTCCTCAATCCTTCGTATGTACTTATGATTTCGATACATTTCAGCGCTTCCTGACCCGATCATGTTTACTTCCTCCATTTCATGCTGCAATGGAAGGTTGGTGTTAATATTTTGTTGATCAGGTTTTTGGACTATAATACTGCCACTTTCGATCAGATTTTGAATCTTATGCTTTAAGGACCAACAATCTTGTGTATCGTGTCCTGGAGACCCTGAATGGTAAGCACATCTCGGGCTTGAATTGTATCTTTTGCTCCCTGTTTCCATAGGTAGATCTAGTTCGGTAATTTTCTTGTGAACCATTAATATTGCCAATACATTTTCAAGGGAATCGCCTAGTGGAGTGAACACCCGATTTTTCTTTCTTTCAAATTTTCTCTTTCTGTCTTAGCGTTGGTTGAATGCAGCCTATTGTTGAAATGGTAGATTGTCCTGCTTTTTCCAAATAGGGGGACTGTAGGTTGGTCTCCTAGCTTGCCCCTGTACAATAAGGGATACATCTTCATTGCCTTTATTGGTTACCCCCTTGGGATGGCTCGCATACTTGCCAGTCTGTATATGCTTGGCAACTGCTTCCAAGGCAGTGAAGTCTTTAATCTTGCCTATCTTTAGACCCATCTCTGCCATTTTGCCATGTTTAATCATTTTCGAGAATGGCTTTCCTATGCCTGCTAGGATCCTCTCATAGCAAGGAGCCTCTTGGATATCAATAAACGTCATTACCATCTTAGTTTCTGTCATTGATGGAATGACTTGCGCTGCTAGATGTCTCCACTTTTGGGCATATTCTCGAAAAGATTCAGTACTTTTCTTTTTGACTTTAGTCATTTGGTATCGATCCGGTGCCATTTGTTATTGAAAACTGTACTGATTTAGAAAGGTGTGGGCCAATTCTTACCAGTTGTGGATTTTGGCATTGTCAAGTCGGGCATACCAGGCTTTAGCCTCTCCAGTGAGACTCTTTTGGAAAAGTTGCATCCTGAGGCTTTCATCTTCAGCATAAGACCCCAGCTCGCCAATATATACTTTTAGGTGCGTATATGGATCGTCTTCCCCATTATACTTTTCAAACTCTCGGACTTTGAATTTGTCAGGATATTGAGCCCCTAGGAATATGCAGAGATCTGAATAGGTGACACTACCATAGTTTCCAGTCCCTTTGATTGACCAGATGGTTTCCTCCATTTGTTGGACTTTCTTTCTTGTATCCCCAATTTCTTGATCATCCCTGAGTTTTGTGATTTTAGGAGTTTTGTTGGTTCTTATATTGGAATGAGGTTCAGGTATCTGGGTTTCCATCTTTTTGCATATACAATGACTGCCCCCTGGTGTGAATAACTCTAGCTAAGTAGGCATTGTCTGGCCTTGAGTGTTGTTACTTTGTTTTTTATAGAAAAATAGCCAATTCTGCTATCTGATTCCTTAATCCTTCAAACTCCTCTCGGGAAACATGAGTAAGATCAGGCTGGGCACTTGAAGCCATGTTTGGAAGTGGGCTTAATGCCTTCTTTGATCTTGAACGGGTAACGAGATCAATTGCTTCCCTATAAAAACTTATATAGTTTAGTCTTAGGGAATGTATAAATGTTACATGCTATATGATGTGTCCGTTTTAAGAGTATTATCTAGCAAAATGAATGTTAGTTGTTTGTAATATAGCATGGAAAAAAAGGAATTCATGTACACATTTTCCTTTATACTTTCCATTACAATGAGATTGACATAGAATGAAATTACAAGTAATTGCAATGGGAAAGTATGAAGAGACTTCCCTCCGCATTTGGTTTATCAGAGGCTGACCTATCATAGATTACTCTCGCGGCTTTTTGGCATGAAGGTTCCCAGATCATCGCAATTTACTCGACGGGAAGTTAATCAAGTCTTTCAACTGGAGTGAATCTGGGTGGTGCCTTTCCTAAGCCTCGTTGGAATTAGTCTCCCTACGAGTCCAGTAATCAAACACTGACAAGATACCCTTCTGGTGGAGGGACCACACAACATACATTCACATACAACGTGTCTCACCGTTTATGGTAATGATGACATGTGCGAAGCACTTTAATATCACAAGTAGATGTAGTGTGAAGCACTAAGTGCAGTAAGTAAATGCATTTGTACATATTTTAAATGTAAATGCAACATCCAAACACAAGCATATAACAGTTTTGAAAAGCTTGTAGTAGTGGCCTTAAGCCCTCTTACTGGATGTCCCCAGCAGAGTCGCCACCTGTCGATGTCGGGATTTTTATTTTCCCTTTTCTGTTCTAGTCTTTTAGTGTTCTCATGTTAGGTGAGATTTATTTGAAAAAAGAAGTTGTAAAAAAGTCTGACATGTATATGTCGACGATTGGACTGTAAGAGTCGCCAGTTGGTATTTTAAATGGTTGCACCAACTGAATCGAGAAAAGGTTTGCACATTGACCAAGTGATGTAACACTGCTAAACTGGTCTATGAAACCGAGATTCGTTAGGGTCTGGGAGCTTGATTATGCGGAGGGAAGGTGTTAGGCACCCCCCAACATCCGTGTTACCATGGTGACCGCCACTTTTCAATTAAACTATTATAAGAATGTGTGTGTGTATGGGTCAATGTGCAGTTATTTCGAAGTACTGCTATGCCTCGTTCGCAACTATATACAAAGGGTTTTAATTTTGTATAAAAGTTCAATTTTAATAAGATATAGCAGTGATGTTTTGTAAAAGAGGTTTTTCAAACCCTTATGCTCAATAGTAATTGAGGCCTTTAATACTTCCATTTTATTATATGTTCGGCTTGATTGCTTTTATTTTCGAGATGTGAGGCATCTTCGAAAAAATAATATACATAGCAATGTCAAACTCCTTGTGGGCACGAGAGCCATCTAAGGAAATTCAAACACCGTAAATAATGTACAAACTGATTACAGCCAAAAATGTCTATCACGAAAATCGAATCTATATTCAAGAGACTGAATCTGTGATCACATGATTCCTAGGCTCACATGATGTAGCAGTTTGTATGAAAGCTGTAAACAATTATATATATATATATATATATATATATATAATCTGTAAATATATATGTACAGACGATCAACCACCACGAAGCGAACTTCATGGGGGACTGGAAATGCAAATATATAAAAGCGGTAAATATATATATAGAGACAATCGACCACCACGAAGTAACTCCATGGGGGATTGGAAAAGTAAATAAAGCAGTAAAGCGATCAACTGCCACGAAGTAAATTTCAGGCATGACTAGATGTAAAGAAAGCAGTACAAGGCCACGAAGTAAACTCCAGGCCTGACAAAAATATAAATATATATATATAAGCGGGAAACGCACCGCATATTATATCCAGGCTCAATCAAACAGAGTTTGATGGTAAGATATATATATATATATATATATATATATATATAAGTATTTATGTAAAAACCCAAAACCCTAATAAGACTCGTATGTATAAAATCCCGTTATATAAATAAAATTTCTCCATTCTGAATGTGTTATGTGTTAATATATACTTTGTTTAACAAATTTGACCGAATAAATTTTTGTCCGAAAAACGTCGTGCTTGACACCTCGTGCTTAAATTTTTTTTTCCCGTAATCGGACTTTTCGGTAAAAAAAATTTGGCAAGTTGCTTTGTCGTGCTTACACTAACAAAACGCTTTGTCGTGCTTATTAGGATTAGTGAGAAATTTAGGTTAATAACCCTAGATTAACAAACCCTAACCCTAATTAGAAAAATCCTAACCTTAATTTGTAAACCTAACTCTAACTAGCTAAACTAACCCTAATTAGCTTATGTTAACACCTAATCATGGTTAGTAAACTTTAATTAGGTACTAATAAACATCATTTAACTTTCCTAATCATTAAAAACAAAACCCTAATCAAGATAAGTGAGGATTAGGGCATAATCAAGGTACTAAACAAACCTAACTAGCTTACAAATAGGTTAGGAGTCATCCAACCAAGTTCTAAGGTTGCACATGAGCTGATAACAAACCCTAAGAAGAACAAGTAACTTAGCATCAGATATTTGTAGAGGCAAGTTGCTCAAAAATGACCAAAAAGCCAAGTTGAAGAATTCTATAAATAGGAACCTTAGGGCTAAGCAAACTCACAAATTTCTAAGCCTAGATACACTTATAAACTTATCAAATCAAGCCTAAGTGCTAGCAGCAACAACATCAGAAGCTAGAATCGAAAATCATTCAAGAAAAGGTACAAACCCTAGTTCATAATTATCTCTTTGATCCTGTGTTAGTTTTGTTGTTTAGATATTTAGAATTATGTATTAGTATGTTAGAAAGTATGTTAGATTGGTAGAACACATTTTCATAACATCTAGATGCCTTAAATAAGTATTTTAAGAAATCTGGAAATTTTGAAAACTAAGTCTGACAGCCGAATGTCAGGGCCTATAGATTCATATGTGTTTATGTTTTGGTCTGTTAATTGTTTGGTATTTATAGCCTGTTAGTAGGTCTTCAATCTGGAAAAGAAAACTGGTTCATTTGAACCATAGATTTCAAGTTATAAGTAGTCAAAGTGGGTTGACCGTTCACGGATTGCGCTCGGGTTACCCGGAAAACTCAAAACGAGAGAACCTGGCTACTTTGACCAATCTTTTTAATCGCTTTCTGGTTGTTGTTTTTGTAAGGTGTTGTTATAGATCTATACCCTGTTATATGTACTACATATATATTATCTCAAATTGCTAAAACAACTAATAGGATTACTGGAATTAATGGTCAAAAGTCGTTGACCGAGCTTGACCAAGTTTTCTAGGTTGCCCAGAAAACTGAAGAACACGAAGAACAGCATTTGGCTATACTTTGACCAGCATAATTAGAGACCTTAGAGTTATGTTTTGTTCATGTTAATGTTATATATATGTACCCTGACATATATACTACATGTTACAACAAACACCACACACATCTAATACACAGAATCAAAGATATTCAAGCCACAAAACCGTTGACCGGTCATGACTACTGTTCTGGGTTACCTAGAAACTCTAGAACAGCTTTGACAGTGACTTTGAGCCTCTATAACTTCCTGTTATATGTAGGTTAAAGCCTAAAGTTTGATTCATGTTGTACTACTGTATGAGTACTACAACATCAACTCTTAACCAAACAAAAAAATCATTATCAGTAGCATTTTAATTAGTGGTCAAATTTGGTCACTTCGACCACGCACCAAACCACGCCTGTAACTCAAGAAACACCTACAATGACACTTTCTCATCCTTTGAAGGGCTTTAGCGACAGATAATAATTGTTTTTCTAAAACTAAATTATAAATAATTAATAAATAAATATAAATAAATATAAAACAGTTTTAAAAATTATATTAAAAAAATATAATTAAATTATGATATTTTTACATAAATTTAATAATTATTTTATTTTATTTAGATATTATTAATAATTAACTTATTAATAAAGAAATTAGAATAATTATTTATAAATATTAAATAATTATGGAAAAATATTATAAATGATATATAAAATTATAATAAATAAATATAAATTATTTAAAAATAATAGTCAATGTTTTTGTAAAATTTAAGTAATTATTAATTACCTAAAATAGAAGTAAATGATTTAAAAATCATTTAAAGGATAAATAAATGTTTTAAATACTTTAAAACTTCTAAAAGGTATTATAAAGGATAATTAAATTATCTAAAAATATAATAAAATTTTATAAATAAAATTTAGTCCATTTATCAACTTATTTGATATTCGATAAAGGTATTAAACACTGAAACCTTATTTAATCTAACCCGTTCATATGTAAATGATATAATTGAGTATTATTATGAATACTAACGTCTTAGTATTATATATATGAACATCATAGGTGTTTATTAGCGATTGAATAGCATAACTTGACTGATCTACGCTCAGGCAAGTTTCCTAAACCCTACACTTATTTCTTTATTACAAATTTCTTGAACCCTGTGTATTCGTTAAACAAGATTACTATCTTGAATTGATTTTGATATGTTATACCAAACCTAAACTTGAATTTACCAATTGTTGTAAAGTTATTGTCATTGTGACGAATGAATTATTTGAATTATGATTCTGAGGACAGAATCCTTGTAAGGAGGGAATGATGTAACATTCCAGAATTTTTTTAATTGTTATATTAAATATTTATTTAAGTATTTAAGTATTTAATGGATGTGTTTATTGTTGAATAAATAATTGTTCAAATTTGATTCAATTTGGTTAACTATTTGTTAAATAAATAATTAAGGAAATTAATTATTTTATGCTAATTTAATTTAATTATTAAGTTAGAGAGTTTTGATTAATTGAATTGTTATTTTTTTTTATTTGAATTTGTACTTAAAAGGATGTTTTAGTTGATTAAATAAAGTTATAAATTATATAAAAAATTATAATTTTGTGGTATTGATTTATGTGAGGAAGTAATTTAATAAATTGTTATTAGAATTAATTTAATTTAATAAAAGTATGACAAATAATCTTTTATAAGTAGTTATTAAAATAACTTAAAGGAGTTTTAATTCAGTTTTGCCAAACAAGGCCTAATGCCTATTAAGTCTTTAATCTAATTATGTTTTACCAAACAAGGCATAAGGATTAATTGATTATTTTTTTTAGTGGTTAGCCAAACAAGCCTTATGGCTTTTGGTTTTCAAAATAAAAATAACTGATGTCAGTTAATTTAGTATTATATTATATAATTAATATATATTATATCTTATATGCGTTATATTCTAAGACGTAAGAATAGAAGAGAGAGGTAAGAGAGAAGAAAAGAAAAACTCAGAGGAAGAAGAAGAAGAAAAGTGAGAGAATCCTAGAGAATTGGGAGTGAAGATGAGAAAAGCTTGACAATCAAAGAGATAGTATCATCATCTTCTTCAAGGTATCATCCTATTTTTTTTTAGTTTTAAAAGTTTAGTTTTTCTCTTCCCTAATTCTCTGTAGAATCCTTGTGTAAGGATAAATTATTTTTGTTATGTGGCTTTATATGATATACTAATGATGTTAAAACTATTTTCATAAGTTATAGTCAATGAATTGATGATATGTATGTAATTTGTGAAGAAAAATATTTTTACAGAGAGTTTTTGTGAATATATATTGTTTGGTTTAAGGTGAAAATTAAGGGTTAATTAGTTGTTTAGTTGATAAATTGATTATTAAATGTGGTAGAGTATGTATAAACATTGATAAAGTGCTTTGAATTAACTATTTTGGTTTGAAAATAAAATCATAGTGTTTATTTTCATTTAAAACATCAAAAAGTGAGTTTTTATCAAAAATAGTGAAATTTGATGTTTTAAATTTGTTGTTTATGTTGTTGTATGGGTAGAAACATGTTAGGAGTTCTTGAATTATGTTTACATGAAGTCTTTGTATGAATTACATGTGAATTAGATCTTCATTAGAAAGGAGCTCAGAGGCCAAATTTAGCTTTTGTTCATACTGGTTGCAAAGTTTGTCAATCGAAAATCAGCTAGCTTTTTAAGGCAATCACGGCCATAAAGATAATCTCGTAATATATGACGACCGGTAGTATTATTGTCACAATATCACAATACGCACACAAGATATACATCGTGTTTCGCAGTCATGAAAGTTAAGCGAGAATGGTCCGATAAAGTGTACTTTTGTACCGAAATTTGAATAAATTGTTATGGGATAATAGTAGGATCAGAAATGTTAATTTCAAAGATTTCTATACTATGAATAAGCATGTTATCAACGATTAACTTGTGTTATAAGTTGATTATGTGATTGAATAATCAAACCTACATGATGAATGTAGTTAGTTAAGTTTGTAAAGTGGTAGTGACTAACTATGTCATGATGACATATGTATATAGGATATTGTGAAAATTGTTCGGTTTAATCTACGAGCAAGGCAAGTTCTCTAATCTATTTTCTTATTGAAGCAATTATTGTTTCCAATTCAATAATGCAAGGTTTCTAAACTTTGATTTTTGATATTGAACAAGTTATTCTTGTATTTAACTTGGTGTTTAGCATGCCCAGATATATTTGAATAGTTTTATCGTTCATATTACCATGCATGCTTCGTATTCGATTTTAAATAACCTTGGCTTAACATTGTTCAAGCAAGGTGTGTTATAGTTATTCAAGTTGTATGCTATTAGATTATTCCTAAAGCATGACTTTAATTTACCATGTTGATTCAATTACGATTATTCTATAGTATGATGTTATTGGTTTTCTTCAACTAATCCTTAGTTGATGTTCGTTGAATTCCAAATTACCCTAAAATGTATCCAAACCAAACTCACTTTGGTGCGAACTTGTACTCTAAATACTAAGATGAACAACCCTATTATTAGGGGTAACTTACGCTTAGCGTTGAAATGTTTGTGCACAATACATTGTACGAAGGGCTGATCCCCCTAAGTACGAGGAGTCCCTATAGTCTTATGACTGTTAAAGTTTAAGTTAAAAAATTACTTATAACTATGGACATAGTTCGTGGTCTTAGGACCCTCAGTTATATACTTCAGAATGTTGATAAATCATATTGTTTAATTCTATCGAGTCTCTCATTTGACAATTATTGTAAAGATTTTTCATTCATTGTTGTTTCAAGTGAGCTTTGTTTGCTCACTCTTGCTTATATAATTATTACAGTGAAAGATGAGAAGGTTGATGTACCTAGCACCAGTAAGGGAAAAGGAAAGATGAACAAGTATTGAAGACTTGTAATATGATGATATTATATTATCAGTTTTTAATTGAATGGTTGTAATGAAGTTTATTTATTTTCCGCATTTGAATGATTGTATTTAAAGGTTAGACAACCTGGGAGATTTTTATTATGTAACCCTTTAATGGGAAAGGTTTTATTTATCCAGTTTTATTGTGATGGGTAGTTAGATATGATTGTTTGATTTAGTGAGCACCAAATTCTATGGGAATGAAGTACCTGGGTTTGGGGGTGTCACAGCTATAGTTTCAGCATAACTCAAAAATGAATTGTTTATTCATATGATATTGTTTATTGAGCATAAACTGTTGTGTCAAACCAAATTATTTTGGGATGACATCCTACACTGAAGTTGGGTATCCCGTAAGGGATCAAGATTTGGTCAATAATATATTGACACTAATGTTGGGTGCATTTGAGCACTGGTAGGACAAGATGCATACTCCTAGGATGTTGAATAGGCTGATCCCCTATCTCGTATCTGAACAAAATTTCTAAGTCTGTGTGACTGACAGAAATAAAGAAAAATTCCTGAAATGGTTGAAATAAATAGAAATCCAGAAATGGTAACAATTATCAGTCGAAATTTGAATTGTTGTATTTCTTCAAATCATATATTATTATAAATACAAAACTTGCTGAGCATGTCATAGCTCACTCTTGCGAATTATTCCCTTTGCAATTTTAGATGGTAACCCTAGAACATCTAGAGTAGATAAAGGGAAGCGTCCCTGCTTAGATTAGATTATATTCTTGTCTATTTGAATACCTTTTAATAAGAATTTTTTATGAGAATCATGTAATCAAATCTTAATATTATGATATATATATATATATATATATAACATCTTTTATTTTCGCAACCGTGTTTTCTTATATATATAGATGTAAAATTAGACTTCTTCGAATCTAGTTGAGATCCTTGGGAACTATTTATCTGAGTGATGGTATTAATAGAATGGACTGTTCATGTTGTTATTGATACTCTGGATTTCGAATAGATAGTTACTATCGATATGATAGTATACTTTTGCTTGGCTTAAACTATACATCTGGGTGAGGGTATTAGTAATATGGATTGTTCATGTTATTACTGGTACTCTTAATTTTGGATAGATAGACTCTAGTCATAGATACAGTTCATATATCCAAGTGAGGGTATCCAAACACAGTAATAGTTCTCTAATGAATTACCATCTGTTATGGGATACTGTGAATCTTGGATCTATGGGAATTATATCTGATAGTCCCTCTATTTAATGTAATATTTTAATCAGATAACATGGGTGTATAGATTTAAATGCATTAATTATCGATACATAGTAAGCACCATATCGGATACCGTGGGAATATAGATATGGGGGCGTTATAATTTAATGGTATCAAAGCTTCAAGGCTATAGATATAAGGAAGAGAAATCTTAGTATATAGTCTTCGAGTCCGTAAAAATTTTAAAGTACACATAAAATATAACATTAAAAATATTATGTTGTGTAAATTTCTATACAGTATTTAAGGAGTTTTCTTTTATAGATGGCCAACTCCAATGCTGAAGAAATGGTGATAGTAATCAATCCACCGCAAATCGAGTCATTTATTGCTAGTGATGCAGAAGAGGAAGAACTGCTTCATGATCAACAACTGCTAGATGCTGAGGAAGAAGAAGATCCAGTAGCATGACAATTAATGAGAATTGAAGAGCATGATGAAGCAATGGCATCACTAATACAGACAACAGAATATGAGAACAATAAAATGATGTTTAGGGATGATCTAGTTGAGGGAATGCTACAGCATGAGAGGGGGCATAGTCATCGACTAAAAGTACAACTGCACCATGCACAAAGGGGCGGGAAGGAAATTCAGTCGAGACTTCTTAAAACATCTCTGGGAGTCCGAGATACTTTTAATGATTTGCAGCGCCGTGTAGCTCGATATCTAGTAGAGGAGAAGAAAACTACTTATATCATCGATCGATCTGTGGTTTGTCACATGATTTAGGATTCCTTTGATGATATCAATGAATTCTAGAGAGTAGCATAGGTGGTTGAATGCTTTATATTAGTATAATAAAGAAGCATTCAAAGTTTGTATTGTAATTAGTACTTTGTAAGATAGTAGTATGTTTAATTATGAAGTTGTTGTGTAAAACCGTTGTGATATGTAAAATAAACAATATGTTGTGTTATTCAAATTCTTATGTGAATTTTGGTTATTGTTTTATATAGAATCATGCCACTAACCAGAAGACCCCAAAGAGAAATGAATGATTATAATTTTACCCAGCAGTTAGTAGACCTTATGCTAGGAGTTGTAAATAGACCTGTGAACCAAAATACAAATTTTAAAGACTTTAAATTAGTTGGACCACCTGAGTTTAAAGATACATCAGAACCTGTAGATGCACAAATTTGGATTTTTGAGATAGAGAAATTTTTCCTAGTAACCAATGTTAATAATAACCAAAAGACAACTTTTGCAACCTTTTTCTTGAAGGGTGAGGCTAATTATTTGTGGGAATCAACCAAAGGTCGGGTAGAAACTGAAATTGTTCCTTAGGATAGATTCAAAGAGTTGTTCTTTGAAAACTATTTTTCCCAATCCCTGAAAGATCGTATGGAAATAAAATTTCTAGACTTAAAACAAGGAGATCTTACTGTAACCCAGTATACAACTAAGTTTAATGAACTGTCCAGGTTTGCTCCTCATCAAGTAACCACTGAACTTAGAAAGACTCGTAGGTTTCAAGAGGGTTTAAAACCTCAGATTCGGAGTAAGTTGTCAGTACTCCAAATAAAGACTTTCTCTGAAATACTAGAGAAAGCTACTATAGCTGAATGTGAGAATGAGAGTCTTGCTAAATTTCACCGTAACAAGAAAAATAGAATGAAAAAGGAAAATTAGGATGAGAACCCGTTCGCCTGTGGGTTTAATAACAAGCGTGAATGGAATAATACTTTTTCTAACAACCCAGGGAAAAAGATAGGAAATACTAATAACAACTTTAGTAATAATATTATTAAACCTTGTCCTACTTGTGGTAAGAAACATAAAGGAGAATGTTATCATAACAAATGTTTTAATTGTGGACAATTGGGACATTTTCCTCCACAGTGTCCTCTTCCAAATAAAAATAGATGTTTTAATTGTGGTTCATTGGACCATTTTTCTAAGAATTGTCCTAAACCCAAGAACCAAGGAGGAAAGGGAATAGAGTACCAGAGAATAATCAACCAACTGTAGCTGCACTTGGGATTCAGAATCGACCTACCGCGAGAACATTTAATATGTCGGTGAGGGATGTTGTTGCTTCACAGGACGTGGTGACAGGTATCATCCCTATCAACACTTTAAATGCATATGTGTTATTCGATTCTGGTGCTACATGTTCTTTTGTGTCTAAAAAGTTTTCTAAAAAATTGAATATTCCTTGTGAAAATTTAGACAAACCATTTTGTGTAGAAATTGCTAATAATGAAAGAATTTCAGTTAAAACCATATACAAGAATTGTAGTGTGGTAATAAAAGGACATAACTTTGCGGTAGATCTTTTACCAATCCAGTTGGGAGAATTTGATGTAATTTTAGGAATGGATTGGTTAGTTAACCATAACGCGATGATTAATTTTCATCAAAAGCGTATAAACCTTTTAATTGCTTCGAAGTCAAAGGTAGTGTTCAATGGTAGTTGTTCACCTAAGCAATCTCGATGTTTGACTATAGTTCAGGCAGAAAGATTACTTAGAAAGGGTTGTAAAGGATATTTGGCCTATATAGTTGATACTCGACATGAAGGAGTTAAACTAGATCAAATACTTATAGTTAAAGATTTTCCCGATGTATTTCCAGATGACTTACCAGGTTTGCCTCCAGATAGGGAAATTGAGTTCATCATTGATCTTGCACTGGGAACGGCACCAGTTTCTAAGGCACCGTATAGAATGGCACCTATAGAACTGAACGGGTTACTTATACAATTACAGGAACTCTTAGATAAAAAGTACATACAACCTAGTGTTTCACCCTGGGGAGCACCAGTATTGTTTATAAAGAAGAAAGATGGAACTATGAGGCTATGTATAGATTATAGAGAGCTAAATAAGTTAACTATTAAGAATAAATATCCTTTACCAAGGATTGATGATTTGTTTGACCAATTAAAGGGGGCCAAGCATTTATCAAAAATTAACCTTAGAACAGGTTATCATCAGTTAAAGGTAAGAAAGGAGGATGTGCCAAAAACAGCGTTTAGGACATGTTATAGACATTATGAGTTTCTTGTAATGTCTTTTGGATTAACAAATGCACCGGCAACATTTATGGATTTAATGAATCGAATGTTTAAACCATGCTTGGACAAATTCGTTGTAGTGTTTATCGAAGATATTCTGGTATACTCGAAAACACGGGAAGTGCATACTGAACACTTGAGAGTCATTTTGGAGATATTACGAAAGGAACAAATTTATGCAAAGTTTTCTAAGTGTGAATTCTGGTTGAAGAGAGTTCAATTTTTAGGTCATGTAATTGAAAAGGATGGTATATCTGTAGATCCAACTAAGATCGAAACGGTTGTGAATTGGGAGCAACCAACAACTCCAACAGAAGTATGAAGTTTTCTCGATTTAGCGGGTTATTACCGTTGGTTTATAAAAGATTTTTCAAAAATAGCAACCCCATTAACCAATTTAACTCAAAAGATGGTGAAATACGTCTGGACAGATAAATGTGAGGAAAGCTTCCAAGAGTTGAAGAAGCGACTGAGCTTGGCTCCAGTGTTATCCTTACCGGACGATATAGGAGGTCTTGTAGTGTATAGTGACGCATCACACAGAGGTTTAGGGTGTGTGTTAATGCAACATGGGAAAGTGCTAACTTATGCATCACGACAACTCAAAGATTATGAGAAGAGGTATCCTACTCATGATTTAGAGTTAGCCGCGGTAGTTTTTGCTCTAAAAATTTGGAGACATTACTTGTACGAGGAGAAGTGCGAGATATATACAGATCATAAAAGTCTAAAATATATTTTTACACAAAAGGAACTAAATTTAAGGCAGAGAAGATGGTTCGAACTGATAAAGGATTTTGATTGTGAAATCTTATATCATCCCGGTAAAGCCAATGTCGTAGCTGATGCGTTAAGTAGAAAGAATCAAAAAAAGATGAATGTATTAACCACCGATGATAGGTTAATAAAAGATTTTGAAAATTTAGAAATTGAGGTGGAATGTCCAACTACCTCTACCCAAAAATTATACATTTTAGAGGGAGTGTCATCTCTACTTGTCAAAATCAAAGAGATACAGGAGAAGGATGAAGAGTGTCAGAAATACAAGTCTAATATAACTCATGACAAGTATAACAAATTCAGAATAGATATGGATGGAATAATAAGATATGAAGATAGAATCTGGGTTCCGTTAAACCAAGCTGTAAAAGATGAAATTTTGAATGAAGCTCATAATTCTAAATTTGTCATACATCCTGGCAGCACTAAAATGTTCAAGGATTTAAGTCGACACTTTTGGTGGTCGAATATGAAAAGAGAAATAGCTGAATGGGTAAACAAATGTCTCACGTGTCAAAAGGTTAAGGCTGAGCATCAAAAGCCGAGTGGTTTACTTCAACCCTTACCAATTCCTGAGTGGAAGTGGGAACATATAACTCTGGATTTTGTTGTTGGTCTTCCAGCTACATAAAAAGGCCATAATACCATTTGGGTAATAGTGGACCGTTTAACTAAATCAGCTCACTTTTTACCTATTAAAATTACTCATAACTTGGATTACCTTGCCAAACTATACATAAATGAAATTATTTCTAGGTATGGAGTACCTGTTTCAATAGTATCAGATCGAGATCCACGTTTTACCTCTAATTTTTGGAAAAGCCTTCAGAAACACTTAGGAACACAATTAAGATTAAGTACAACTTATCATCCTTAGACTGATGGACAGAGTGAGAGAAACATACAAACATTAGAGGATATGTTAAGAACTTGTATCATAGACTTCAAAGGAAGTTGGGAAGATCAGTTACCTTTAGTTGAATTTGCCTATAACAATAGTTATCATGCTAGCATAGGTATGCCACCCTATGAAGCCTTATATGGGAGGAAGTGTAGAACACCTTTATGTTGGGATGAAGTCGGGGAAAGACAAATGCTAGGACCTGAAATAATTCAACAAACTACTGAAACCATCAGAATTATTCGTCAATGATTACAAGCATCTCAAGATCGACAAAGAAAATACGCTGAACCATATCGTCAACAACGAAATTTTAACGTAGGAAGTCACGTATTCTTGAAAGTATCTCCTTGGAAGGGCAAGATACGTTTTGGCAAGAAAGGAAAACTAAGTCCTAGATTCATTGGACCTTTTGAAATTTTGAGGAGGGTGGGTGAAGTTGCTTATGAAATAGCACTACCTCCTGAGTTGAATCATATACATAATGTGTTTCATGTGTCCGTATTACGACCATATAAACCTGATTATAAACACGTTATACAATATGAGCCAATCCAAATAGAAAAAGATCTTTCTTATGTAGAAGAACCTATGCAGATCATCGACCGTAAAGAGCAAGTCCTGAGAAATAAAGTGATAGCATCGGTTAAAGTGATCTGGAGAAATCAGAACGTTAAAGAAGCTACATTGGAGCTTAAAAATAAAATGCGCGAGAAGTATCCTCAATTATTTATATGACATATACTGTAATTTTGAGAACGAAATTCTTATTAGTGGGGGTGAATGTAAAAACCCAAAACCCTAATAAGACTCGTATGTATAAAATCCCGTTATATAAATAAAATTTCTCCGTTCTAAATGTGTTATGTGTTAATATATACTTTGTTTAACAAATTTGACCAAATAAATTTTTGTCCGAAAAATGTCGTTCTTGACACCTCGTGCTTAAAATTTCTTTTCCCGTAATCGAACTTTTCGATAAATTTATTTTGGCAAGTTGCTTTGTCATGCTTACACTGACAAAATGCTTTGTCGTGCTTATTAGGAGTAGTGAGAAATTTAGGTTAACAACCCTAGATTAACAAATCCTAACCCTAATTAGCTAAACTAACCCTAATTAGCTTATGTTAACACCTAATCATGGTTAGTAAACTTCAATTAGGTACTAATAAATATCATTTAACATTCCTAATCATTAAAAACAAAACTCTAATCAAGATTAGTGAGGATTAGGGCATAATCAAGCTACTAAACAAACCTAACTAGCTTATAAGTAGGTTAGGAGTCACGCAACCAAGTTCCAAGGTTTGACATGAGCTGATAACAAACCCTAAGCAGCACAAGTAACTTCGCATCAGATATTTGTAGAGGCAAGTTGCTCAAAAATGACCAAAAAGCCAAGTTGAAGAATTCTATAAATAGGAACCTTAGGGCTAAGCAAACTCATGAAATTTCTAAGCCTAGATACACTTATAAACTTACCAAATCAAGCCTAAGTTGTAAGACCCCAACTTTTATGAATAAAGAATAATTTTCTCGAAATATATTTTTGAATATTATGGTGTGGATTTCATATAATGTTATAGTTGTGGGTAATATTTATAAATTTTACAAAGTAAGCAAGTGGTTATATAATATTCGATTGGTCGGGGAATATTCATTTTAACAGGGAATATTCGTACGACGGCACAATCATTGGTGGACCCCACAACATAAGTATTGTCGTAGTTAGAAAATGATGTAATTATTTTTTATAAAAATAACGGTGAAAGTGTTACCGTTAAAAACCATTGAACTACCCAAGAGGTAGTAAAAGTACGATGTCTGGCGTGGTTGTATAGTAGCACACGGTATTGATTATTGATGCTTACATGAGAAGTCACTTAGTTATATTCAATTATTTCTACAGTGATTGTTGCATCATATCTCTTATATTATTGATTCAATTATTGTCACAGTATCATCTACATAATATGTTATATTATTAAATCAATAATTGAGACGGCAAAGTTATTCATATTATTATTTGCAATATTGACAATGTCTAGAAGTTCTGTCAAGGAGAGGTTTGGTCACCTAATTGCGCGCCAATAAGGAGAAATCTTTATCGGAAAGCCCCCTCTTTCCTAGGAACAACCTGGTTGTTAAATATTGTGAATTATAATATTAATGATGAATACGTTCGTGTTGATTAAAGATAAAATTGATAGTTCCATTGTGTTGGAATTATTAGTGTTAGTGAAAATCGACATTTATTTCGATAATAATTGATGTCTGGAGGTTATATTGACCAATCGGGCAATTAACCGAATAAATGAGCAATTAATTGCTATTAATTCATATGCTTATAACTGTGTTAACATGTGTGTACTATTGATTCACATAATTTACTATTAGGGGAGTTGGTGCAAGATTGATAATACTTGCATGACTAAATTAAAAATGGTGGTATAGTTGAAGGTACTATATTGTAATTAGTTTTTTTCACATGATTATACTATTGAGTCACCTGAATGAACTATTAATTCACATGATTTACTATTAGGGGAGGTGGTGCAAGTTAGATAATACTTGCAGGACTAAATTAAAAATGAAGAAAAAGAGGGAGCTATTATACTGTAATATTTTGAGCCCCAAAATGTGCAATTATTGAAATTATATTTTCCTATAAATAAAACCTCATTCATCCTTCATTTCTCACCAATTCATTAAAGCTATAGAGCAATTATTATAGAGAGAAAGAAGAAGAGAAGTCTGCTACCTCTCTATTCCAGTATCCAATTTTATTCTAAGGTAAGGGGTATTATTTCTTTCATATTCACGAAGAGAGTTATTTATTTCAATATTTGTAAGGGTTGTTATACCATTCTTTATTATTCTGTTGGAATAACCTGTCTGTGCGGTCTATCGCATGCCTGGTGAATTCTTCTATTATTCCATTCTTTATTATTCTCATTGGAATAACTCATCATGCATGCGGTCTATCGCATGCCCGGTGAATTCTTACGTAATTCCATTCTTTATTATTCTGTTGGAATAACTCGTCATGCTGGGTCTATCGCATGCACGGTGAATTCTTTCGTTATTCCATTCTTTATTATTCGTTGGAATAACTCGCCTATGCGGTCTATCGCATGCATGGTGAATTTTTCTGTTATTCCATTCTTTATTATTCTGTTGGAATAACCTGTTTATGTGGATTACCGCATGCATGGTGAATGATCCTTCGTATTCATTCCTTATTAAATTATGGAAATGATCTGTCTACGTAGATTACCATATGGCGGGCGAAAATCCATTTGTAGTTTCATATATTCTATTATACTTAGTTGGTTAAAGTTTTGGTTTCTATAATCCATGAAATTAGTAAAATATCCTGGATATTTGCGCTTCATCCAGTATCTTTTCATGGAAATATTCTTCTGAGCATTCTTGAATTTTACTCTACAAAGAAATATTATGTTGACAATTTGGACGCTATTGATTTCTGGATAAATTAGATTATAAATCTTTAAAATTTATCCTTGAACTTGTTTTATTGAATTATTATGTCATTGTCATCATCCTCATGATTATATTGTGATGAAAGTCATCTTTGGCTTACGTGCATAGATGGACTTGGTATGATTATGACCAGGGATTATTCGGTATAATCATGACCGTAATGTGACGAATGATGTGGTGAATGTCCTCATTGGCCTGTAGTTCATTGATGGACAGTTGTTGGTATGATTATGACCAGGGATTATTCGGTATAATCATGACCATTGATGATTACATGAATATCCTTGGCCGTGGTGCAGGATTGATTCGATTTTATTTATTAAGCTGAGTCTCATCAGCGATAAAGTTGATGAAAAAAATTTTAAATCATAGAAGATAGTAGATTTTATACTCTACTTGACTCTTCTAATGGATTGCTTATTCCGCTGCAGTTGTTGATCTAAAACTTGTAGTCTATTATATTCTATCAGTTGTTATACTGTTGAAGGCTAAGGATAATTTATTCTGTATTATCTTAGTCATAATATTTCTTACTGGGCTAGTTGAGCTCACCCTTTCTTTCACTGTTCTCTTTAGGAAATGAGAATATAGCTGGGACGAGTCAAGGAACGGATTGACGGTCCAGATGGTTGTTTTAGTAGTCCTCACTATTCTGTGAAATATTTTGACAATAAATGTAATGAGGACTCCATTGAGAGTGAATATTGTCTAGATGACAATATTCTTATTAAAACTCTTAGATTATGTTTTGTCATATTTTACACGATTGTTGTATAATTAAGTTGTACTGGAATTTTGTACCATGTATTTGGTGACTCAAGATGGGTGATGTATACCTATTTTGGGGGCTTCATAGTTGGTATCAAAGCTTAGGGATATGATCCCTGGCTGAGAGGTGAGACAAGAACTAGGAGGGGAGAGACGGGGAATTCCTTTGCTAGTATAACCTACCTAAGTTATTTGGTATTTAATTGGTCGGTCAGAGTATAGGGATAATATGTGATATGTTAATTAACCCTTGTTTTGTGGCAGTATTTGAAAACGGCATCCGAAAATGTTGAGATAAACAATGAAGCACATGAGACCGTTGAGTCACCACAGATTAATACCCAGGATAATGTGCAACAGGAGAAATTTTGCCCCTCGGAGAATTTTTCTCGGTGCTAAGGTCACTGACGAAATCCTACTCTAGGATTCAATGGCTCTTCACCCAACTAACCAGCACTTGAAATAGTTGAATGACCTAGGAACAACTTCTAATTTTTCTCTACTCGGACTCAAATATAAGTCGTGTATATACAATAAAATATATGGAAATTACTGTTTATATATATATATATATATAATATATAATTTATGTATATATATATAACACAACAGAGGATAATAATCATCGGGTAAACAACAACGATCAAATAATGAACGATGGGACGTTCAGAGGTTTTATACAATTCATGCAACATCAGGCGAGGGCGGCTCCTGTCCAAAATGCAGGTGGAAACACTGACAACTCTCGGACGATCACCGCTAAGCAGTTCAAGGAGCTGGGACCACCGGAGTTTTTTGGAGAGCCAAAACCACTTAAGGCGGAGACGTGGATAAAGCAGATCAACAAGATATTTGATGTCTTGGGATACTCCGAGGAGCAAAAGGTTCCCTTTGCCACCTTCATGTTGCGAGCAGAGGCAGATTACTGGTGGGAATCTGTAAAGCGTACTCAACCTACCGTACTGAAGATGTCTTAGGAGAAGTTCCAAGAACTGTTCAACGACAAGTACTTTCCTAAAAGTATTCGTCACATGAAGGAGGTAGAGTTCATCAAGCTTGAGCAAAACAATATGACCATGGCGCAGTACAAAGCTAAGTTTGCTGAGTTATCTCGATTTGCGTCCCACTTAGTTGATAATAAGGAGAGAATGACGCGAATGTTTCTAAGAGGTTTAAAACCCGAAATACGTCAATACCTAATTTCTCACAAACTGTGTTTGTATTTGGATGTTGTGAATAGGGCTCAGTTATTGGAGCGCGATAATGAGTCAACCCAACCAAGAGAGAGCAGCCGACAAGTCGATAATACTAGTGGTAGCAGTCATCGAAGCGGTGACAACAAGCGTGGAGGAAATCAACATGCCAAAAATTGTAATCACTTTTGTGGTAATCATGGCCATGACAATAAGAGTGGACATTTCAAGAAGAGGAGATTCAACAATGATGGAAAGACGTCAGCACCAGCACCTCTTGTTAAGGAAGGAGAACGACCGTCAGTCGTATATTACAAATGCGGAGGGGAGGGACATATTAGTCCAAACTGTGTGATGCAGTCCAAAGCATGTTACAATTGTGGAAGAGAATGTCACCTAGACCGATTTTGTCATGCACCAAAGTCAAGTCCAGCTGGGATGGAGGCATCAAAGGCCGTCCCGAACAAGATAAAACCGGTAGTTCAAGGGAGAGCGTGTTGTAACCTCCCAAAAAGCGAGGAATCCGAACGAGGTGATCACGGGTAATATAATCATAAACTCTAGTAAAGTATATACCTTATTTAATACTGGTTCTACCCATTCTTTTTTTTCTCCTACTTGCGCTCAACGTTTATATTTGACTCCGGAGAAATTAGACTTTGACTTATCGGTTGAAACTCCTTTGGGAGAAACCTTCATTACATCCACTGTTTATAAGTCTTGTTTGATTCAAATCGGTAACCGCACGTTACCTATCGATCTTATTTCTTTGAAAATACTTGCATTTGATGTGATTTTAGGGATTGATTGGTTAACTACTCATCATGCTAAAATCGATTGTTTTCGTATGGTTGTTAGCTTTCATATTCCTAACCAACCTATTATACGAATTTAAGAAACCAAACCACTAAAGTCAATCACTGTCATATCAAGTCATAAAGCTATTCATTTATTGAAAAACGGATATAAAGCTTTCTTAGCCCATGTCACGGATTTAAATAAAAATACGTCAGATTTGAATGATATTTCTATTGTTAATAAATTTCCTTACGTATTCCCTGAAAAACATCCTGGCCTACCCCCAAAGCATGAAATTGAATTTTGTATCGACCTTGAATCTGGTACAAAACCAATTTCCAAAGCCTCATATCGAATGGCTCCTATTGAATTTCAGGAGTTAAAAACCCAACTACAGGAATTATTAGACATCGGTTTCATTCGTCCTAGTACATCTCCTTGGGGTCCTCCTGTTCTATTCGTGAAGAAGAAAGATGGAAGTATGCAACTTTGTATTGATTATCGGGAGTTAAATCATGTCACCATCAAAAATAGGTACCCGTTGCCTCGCATTGATGACATGTTTAACCAGTTGCAATGAGCCAAATTCTTTTCAAAGATTGATCTTCGTTCCGGATATCATCAGTTGAAGATTAAAACTGATGACATTCCAAAGACTGCTTTCAGAACTCGGTATGTGCATTATGAATTCCTAGTCATGTCTTTTGGATTGACTAATGCTCATGCTGCCTTCATGGACATGATGAACCGAGTATTCAAGGAATATTTGGATCACTTTGTGGTTGTCTTTATTAATGACATCCTCATATACTCCAAAACCCATGAAGACCATGAGCAACACTTGAGGCTGATACTCTAAAAGCTTCGTGAAAACAAGCTATATGCCAAGTTGAAGAAATGTGAGTTCTGGCTTGAGGAAGTTGCATTCCTTGGGCACGTAATATCAAATCATGGAATATCTATTAACCCAGCAAAGATTGAAGCAATTCAAAGCTGGGAGTAACCTAAGTCAAATGATCAAGCACGTAGCTTTTCTCGCTTTAATTGGTTATTATCGAAGATTCGTAGAAGGGTTTTCTCGAATCGCTACTCCATTAACTCAGCTGACTCAAAAAGATACAAAGTTCGGTTGGAGCGAGGAATGTGAGAAGAGTTTTCAAGAACTCAAGAAAAGACTCATTTCAGCACCTGTTTAGACAATACCATCTGGCTCGGAGGAATTTGTCATCTACAGTGATGCTTCAGGCAAAGGGTTAGGATGTGTTCTCATGCAACATGAGAAAGTCATAGCCTATGCCTCATGACAACTCAAAGAATATGAGAGGAATTATATTACTCATGAACTAGAGTTGGCAGCAGTCGTTTTTGCGCTTAAGATTTGGAGGCATTACTTGTATGAAGAGAAGGTGGAGATCTATACGGATCATAAAAGCCTCAAATATTTCTTCACTCAAAAGGAACTCTACATGCGGCAACGACGATGGCTTGAGTTGTTGAAAGATTACGATCATACCATCCAATACCATCCCGAAAAGCTTAACGTAGTAGTCGTAATGATTGAGTAGAAGATTATATGCGGGTACGAGTGCAATATTGTCAACGCAAAGGCCCATTTTGTATGACTTGGAAATGATGGAAATAGAGTTAAAGACTCCAGGGACCCATATGATGATAGCGAATATACAAGTATAACCGACTTTAATTGATAAAATTAAAGTTGCTCAACTTATGGACCTGGAGCTGATGCGTATGAGGAAGAAACTGCAAGAAGGTGCTATTCCAGAAGCAAGAATCGATGAAGAAGGAATACTTCGAGTCAACTCCAGACTTTGTGTTCCTAACGATTCTAACTTGAAGTATAAAATCATGATGGAAGCGCACAACACACTGTTTGCAATCCATCGTGGGAGTACCAAGATGTATCGTGATCTTCGACATACATTTTGGTGGAGCAATATGAAGAGAGAGATAGAAGGGTTTATCTCAAGGTGTCTAACTTGTCAACGAGTCAAGGCAGAGCATCAAGTTCCAAAAGGTCTATTGCAACCACTTGAAATTCTAGAATGGAAGTGGGAGCACATTGCCATGGATTTCGTTACTGGTCTTCCCAAGGTTTCTCAAGGCATAGATGCGATTTGGGTCATTATTGATAGGTTGACCAAGTCTGCTCATTTCTTACTGATACAAGAAACTTATACACTTAAACGTCTTGCTAGTATGTATATAAACGAGATTGTAAGATTGCATGGTATGCCAGTATCCATAGTTTCTGATCGAGACCCAAGATTCACTTCACGATTTTGGGTTAGTTTGCAAAAAGCTATGGGCACGGATTTACGATTTAGTTTGGCATATCATCCTCAAACGGATGGGCAGTTGGAAAGGACTATTCAAACTCTTGAAGATTTATTAAGACTCTGTGTCCTTGACTTCAATGGAAGTTGGGACAAGTTTTTACCATTGGTGGAGTTTTCCTACAACAATAGTTATCAAGCAAGTATTGGCATGGCTCCATTTGAGGCGTTGTATGGAAGAAAGTGTCATTCTCCAGTATGCTAGGATGAGGTGGGTGAAGCAACGTTGTTAGGACCGGAGTTGGTACGTATGACTACGGAAAAGATTCAAACGATCCGACAACGTATAAAAACCTCACAATATCGACAAAAGAGTTATGCTGATCTTCATCGAAAAAATGTGGAATTCAATATTGGAGATCATGTGTTGTTACGTGTTGCTCCATGGAAAGGAGTTAAGAGATGAAAGAGAGGAAAGCTCAATCCTCGATTCATTGGCCCATTTTTAATCCTCGATCGAGTAGTAACCGTGGCCTATAGACTCGCCTTACCGCCAAGTATGTCTCGTGTTCATAACGTTTTTCACATATCTATGTTACGTAAATATGTGAAAGACCATAACCACATTATTGAATTAGAACCAGATGAGATAGAGGAAGATTTAACGTATGAAGAGTTACCTGTTAAAATCTTGGATAAGAAGGATCATATTCTAGGCTCCAAGGTTATACCTCAAGTCAAAGTTTTGTGGAGAAACCACGATGTGGAAGAAATGACCTGGGAGTTAGAATTTTAGATGAAGACAAGATATCTTCACCTCTTTGATATACCAGGTACGTACCCTAATTTCGAGTATGAAATTTCATAAGAAAGGGAGGTTGTAAGACCCCAACTTTTCTGAATAAAGAATAATTTTCTCGAAATATATTTTTCAATATTATGGTGTGGAATTGATATAATGTTATAGTTGTGGGTAATATTTATAAATTTTGCAAAGTAAGCAAGTGGTTATATAATATTCGATTGGTCGGGGAATATTCGTTTTTAACAGGGGAATATAAATGACGACAAAGACAATCATTAGTGGACCCCTAATGTAAGTAAGTATTGTCGTAGTTAGAAAACAGCGTAATTATCTTTTATAAAAATAACGGTGAAAGTGTTACAATTAAAACTATTGAACTACCCTAAGTAGTAAAAAATGCGATGTCTGGCGTGGTTACATAGTAGCACAAGGTATTGATTATTGATGCTTACGTGAGAAGTCACTCATTATATTTAATTATTACTACAAAGAATTGATGCATCATATCTCTCATATTATTGATTCAATTATTGTCACAAAGATCATCTACATAATATGTTATATTATTAAATCAATAATTGAGACGGCAAAGTTATTCATATTATTATTTGCAATATTGACAATGTCTAGAAGTTCTCATCAATGAGAGGTTTGGTCACCTAATTCTTGGCTACCAATAAGGAGAAATCTTTATCGGAAAGCCCCCTTTCCGGGAACAACCTCGTTGTTAAATATTGTGAATTATAATATTAATGATGAATAAGTTCGTGTTGATTAAAGATAAAATTGATAGTTCCATTGTGTTGGAATTATTAGTGTTAGTGAAAATCGATATTTATTTCGATAATAATTGATGTCTGGAGGTTATATTGACCAATCGGGCAATTAACCAGATAAATGAGAAATTAATTGCTATTAATTCACATGCTTATAACTATGTGTTCACATGTGTGTCTATTGATTCACATAATTTACTATTAGGGGAGTTGGTGCAAGATTGATAATACTTGCATGACTAAATTAAAAATGGTGGTATAGTTGAAGGTACTATACTGTAATTAGTTTTTTTCACATGATTATACTATTGAGTCACCTGAATGAACTATTAATTCACATGATTTACTATTAGGGGAGGTGGTGCAAGTTTGATAATACTTGCAGGACTAAATTAAAAATGAAGAAAAAGAGGGAGGTATTATACTGTAATATTTTGAGCCCCAAAATGTGCAATTATTGAAATTATATTTTCCTATAAATAGAAGCTCATTCTTCCTTTATTTCTCACCAATTCACTAAAACTATAGAGCAATTATTATAGACAGAAATTATAGAGAAAAAAAAGAAGAGAAGTTTGCTACCTCTCTATTCCAGTATCCAATTTTATTCTAAGGTAAGGGGTATTATTTCTTTCATATTCATGAAGAGAGTTATTTCTTTCAATATTCGTAAGGGTTGTTATACCATTCTTTATTATTCTGTTGGAATAACCTGTCTGTGCGGTCTATCGCATGCCTGGTGAATTCTTTTGTTATTCCATTCTTTATTATTTTGTTTGAATAACCTGTCTGTGCGGTCTATCGCATGCCTGGTGAATTCTTCTGTTATTCCATTCTTTATTATTCTGTTGGAATAACCTGTCTGTGCGGTCTATCGCATGCATGGTGAATTATTTTGTTATTCCATTATTTATTATTCTGTTGGAATAACCTGTTTATATGGATTACCACATGCATGGTGAATGATCCTTCGTATTCATTCCTTATTAAATTATTGAAATGATCTGTCTACGTAGATTACCGTATGGCGGGCGAAAATCCATTTGTAGTTTCATATATTCTATTATACTTAGTTGGTTAAAGTTTTGGTTTCTATAATCCATGAAATTAGTAAAATATCCTGGATATTTGCGCTTCATCCAGTATCTTTTCATGGAAATATTCTTCTGAGCATTCTTGAATTTTACTCTACAAAGAAATATTATGTTGACAATTTGGACGCTATTGATTTCTGGATAAATTAGATTATAAATCTTTAAAATTTATCCTTGAACTTGTTTTATTGAATTATTATGTCATTGTCATCATCCTCATGATTATATTGTGATGAAAGTCATCTTTGGCTTACGTGCATAGATGGACTTGGTATGATTATGACCGAGGATTATTCGGTATAATCATGACTTAGTAATGTGACGAATGATGTGGTGAATGTCCTCATTGGCCTGTAGTTCATTGATGATGGACGAGTTGTTGGTATGATTATGACCGAGGATTATTCGGTATAATCATGACCATTGATGATTACATGAATATCCTTGGCCGTAGTGCGAGATTGATTCGATTTTATTTATTGTCGAGTCTCATCAATGATAAAGTTGATGAAAAAAATTTTAAATCATAGAAGATAGTAGATTTTATACTCTACTTGACTCTTCTAATGGATTGCTTATTCCGCTGCAGTTGTTGATCTAAAACTTGTAGTCTATTATATTCTATCAGTTGTTATACTGTTGAAGGCTAAGGATAATTTATTCTGCATTATCGTAGTCATAATATTTCTTACTGGGCCAGTTGAGCTCACCCTTTCTTTCACTGTTCTCTTTAGGAAATAAGAATATAGCTGGGACGAGTCGGGGAACGGATTGACGGTCCAGATGGTTGTTTTAGTAGTCCTCACTATTTTGTGAAATAGTGTGACAATAAATGTAATGAGGACTCCATTGAGAGTGGATATTGTCTAGATGACAATATTCTTATTAAAACTCTTAGATTATGTTTTGTCGTATGTTACACAACTGTTGTATAATTAAGTTGTATTTAAATTTGGTACCATATATTTTGCGACTCAAGATGGGTGATGTATACCTATTTTGGGGGCCTCACATAAGTGCTAGCAGCAACAACATCAGAAGCTAGAATCGAAAATCATTCAAGAAAAGGTACAAACCCTAGTTCATCGTTAGCTCTTTGATCCTGTGTTAGTTTTGTTGTTTAGATATTTAGAATTATGTATTAGTATGTTAGAAAGTATGTTAGATTGGTATAACACATTTTCATAACATCTAGATGCCTTAAATAAGTGTTTTAAGAAATCTGGAAATTTTGAAAACTAAGTCTGACAGCCGAATGTCAAGGCCTATAGATTCATATGTGTTTATGTTTTGGTCTGTTAATTGTTTGGTATTTATAGCCTGTTAGTAGGTCTTCAATATGGAAAAGAAAATAGGTTCATTTGAACCATATATTTCAAGTTATAAGTAGTCAAAGTGGGTTGACCGTTCACGGATTGCAGTTTTCTGGGTTACCCAGAAAACTCAAGAATAGTCGAACCGGCTACTTTGACCAATCTTTTTAATCGCTTTCTTGTTGTTGTTTTTGTAAGGTGTTGTTATAGATCTATACCCTGTTATATGTACTACATATATATGATCTCAAATTGCTAAAACAACTAATAGGATTACTGGAATTAATGGTCAAAAATCGTTGACCGAGCTTGACCAAGTTTTTTGGGTTGCCCAGAAAACTGAAGAACACGAAGAACAGCATTTGGCTGTACTTTGACCAGCATAATTAGAGACCTTAGAGTTATGCTTTGTTCATGTTAATGTTATATATATGTACCCTGACATATATACTACATGTTACAACAAACACCACACATATCTAATACACAGAATCAAAGATATTCAAGCCACAAAACCGCTGGACCATGGCCATGACTCATCGCTCGGGTTACCCGAAACTCAAAACGACTCGACAAAGTGACTTTGAGCCTCTATAACTTCTTGTTATATGTAGGTTAAAGCCTAAAGTTTGATTCATGTTGTACTACTGTATGAGTACTACAACATCAACTCTTGACCAAACCAAAAAAATCATTATCAGTAGCATTTTAATTAATGGTCAAACTAGTCACTCGACCATGACCAGCTCTTTGTCGAACTCAAGAACACCTACACGACACTTTACATCCTTTGAAGGGCTTTAGGACGTATATAAATTGTTTTTCTAAAAATAAATTATAAATAATTAATAAATAAATATAAATAAATACAAAAATAGTTTTAAAAATTATATTAAAAAAATATAATTAAATTTCGATATTTTTACATAAATTTAATAATTATTTTATTTTATTTAGATATTATTAATAATTAACTTATTAATAAAGAAATTAGAATAATTATTTATAAATATTAAAAAATTATGGAAAAATATTATAAATGATATAAAAATTATAATAAATGAATATAAATTATTTAAAAATAATAATCAATGTTTTTGTAAAATTTTAAGTAATTATTAATTACCAAAAAATAGAAGTAAATGATTTAAAAATCATTTAAAGGATAAATAAATGTTTTAAATACTTTAAAACTTCTAAAAAGGTATTATAAAGGATAATTAAATTATCTAAAAATATAATAAAATTTAGTCCATTTATCAACTTATTTGATATTCGGTAAAGGTATTAAACACCGAAACCTTATTTAATCTAACCCGTTCATATGTAAATGATATAATTGAGTATTATTATGAATACTAACGTCTTAGTATTATATATATGAACATCATAGGTATTTATTAGCGATTGAATAGCATAACTTGACTGATCTACGCTCAGGCAAGTTTCCTAAACCCTACACTTATTTCTTTATTGCAAATTTCTTGAACCTTGTGTATTCGTTAAACAAGATTACTATCTCGAATTGCTTTTGATATGTTATACCAACCTAAACTTGAATTACCAATTGTTGTAAAGTTATTGTTATAGTTTTAGCATAACTCAAAAATAAATTATTTATTCATATGATATTGTTTATTGAGCATAAACTGTTGTGTCAAACCAAATTGTTTTGGTAAGACATCCTACACTGAAGTTGGGTATCCCGTAAGGGAGTGAGATTTGGTCAATAATATATTGACACTAATGTTGGGTGCATTTGAGCACTGGTAGGATGAGATGCATACTCCTAGGATGTTGAATAGGCTGATCCCCTATCTCATATCTGAACAAAATTTCTAAGTCTGTGTGACTGACAGAAATAAAGAAAAATTCCTGAAATGGTTGAAATAAATAGAAATCCATAAATGGTAACAACTATCAGTCGAAATTTGAATTGTTGTATTTCTTCAAATCATATATTGTTATAAATACAAAACTTGTTGAGCATGTCATAGCTCACTCTTGCGAATTATTCCCTTTGCAGTTTTAGATGGTAATCCTGGAACATCTGGAGTAGATAAAGGGAAGCATCCCTGCTTAGATTAGATTATATTCTTGTCTATTTGAATACCTTTTAATAAGAACTTGTTATGAGAATCATGTAATCGAATCTTAATATTATGATATATATATATATATATAACATCTTTTATTTCCGCAACCGTATTTTCTTACATATATAGATGTAAAATTAGACTTCTTTGAATCTAGTTGAGATCATTGGGAACTATTTATCTGAGTGAGGGTATTAATAGCATGGACTGTTCATGTTGTTATTGATACTCTGAATTTCGGATAGATAGTTACTATCGATACGATAGTATAATTTTGCTTGGCTTAAACTATACATCTGGGTGAGGGTATTAGTAATATGGACTGTTCATGTTATTACTGGTACTCTGAATTTCGGATAGATAGACTCTAGTCACATATACAGTTCATATATCCAAGTGAGGGTATCCAAACACAGTAATAGTTCTCTAATGAATTACCATCTGTTATGGGATACTGTGAATCTTAGATCTATGGGAATTATATCTGATAGTCCCTCTATTTAATATAATATTTTAATCAAATACCATGGGTGTATAGATTTAAATGCATTAATTATCGATCCATAGTAAGCACCATATCGGATACCATGGGAGTATAGATATGGGGGCGTTACAATTTATATATACATAAAAGCAGTAAACGCTTCGGATATAAAATTCAGGCTCATCGAACAGAGTTCGACAACAGTTCATATAGATATATATATATATATATATATATATATGAACTGTTGTCAAACTCTGTTTGATGAGTTCGATGAGTCTGGATTCACATCTGGAGCGTTTATTGCTTATATATATATATATACGCTCCGGACGTGAGTCCAGGCTCAATCGAGGCGTAACTCGATAATGTTAGTACCAATATATATATAAATATATATATATATATACAAAAGAATAAAAAGCCACGGACCGAAGTCCGGGCATACTCACACAACATAACTCTCAACGTGAATAACTGTGTGTGCACAGTAGTGGAGAAATGCTTTAAGAAATGTAAGAAGGCTTACAGTGGACTATCAAAGAAGACTTCAATAGCTTTAAATGGATGGACACTCTGTTCCAACCGGTAAAATATAGCCAAATATAAGCTCACAAGTTTTTAAAATGAGAAAGTACTCAGTTTATAGTGTGTATAGAGCGAATTGGACAGAGCTTCCTCGCCTTTTTTCTTCCTAAAATGGCCACCCCAAGCCCTCTATTTATAGAGGGGGGAGCTGCAGGTGTACCTACGGCTGCCCAGGGTGCCCTGAGCAATATGGGTCCTGCCATCTCGAAGTACGTGCACTCGGACAACGCGTTGTTCACTCAAACCTTCATAACTTTCAATCCGGGAGTCCGATGGAAGCGTTTCGTACCATTTCGGAAAGCTCTTTCCCAGAGCTATGCCATGACATAGGATTTGTCCTTTTTTGATTCCAGGAAGATGGGTCCATAACCAAAATAGTATTTTCGGGTCCCTGTTAGGTAGTCCATTGAGCTGTTTTGCGAAGTTTGCGCTCGAAAGTTAAGATATGGTTCTCGTGGGACTTCTTTCGAAGTAATTTGATTTAAAATGAGTGTATTTGATTTGAGTTGAAGTTAAGTTAGCAAAATAACCATTTTTCCCCTCCTAGGGTTATCTCTGATTTTTGCACAGTTGTAGCAGTCTTTTCTCAGGGTTATCTCTGAGGTTGGCCTGTTGTTAACTCTGACTGTCCTCAAGGTTATCTCTGAGGTTAACTTGATCCCTGGGGTTATCTCCGGGGTTGGAATTGATTTTTCCGGGGTTATCTCCGGGGTTAGAAATTGATTTCCCAGGGTTGGAAACTGGATCTCCCGGGGCTATCTCTAGGGTTGGAATTGATGTTTTGGTCCTCCAGGGTTATCTCTGGAGTGTGAAAAAGACGTTTTTGTCCTCCTGCATATTTAGTAACAGGAAAACGAAATTTCGAGTGTCTACAATTGTTATAACTATAAAAATATACATTATTCTACGCAATTTATATATATATATATATATATATATATATATATATATATTTCATCTATTTATTATTTATATAAATATCGTAAAGTAGACGCATACTTGATTGACCCTGAAATACTTCTCATGGAGAACTGTTTGGCTTGTCGTTGAAATTCAAGTAGTCTATCGAAAATATTTATATTAATACTTTATATATCCATTATTTATATAAATATCATAGATTAACTCTTGATCGACCCTAAAATACTTCTCATAGAGAACTATTCAGCCTGTGCTTTAAACTCAAGTAGTTTATCGAAAATATTTATATAAATATAAAAGTGTGAAAAATTATAAATTTGGTTAGTACTTAGACCTTGAAACAATTTAAATTTTTTCACCATTGAATATATGATAGCATGAATTGTTCAAACAGTCTTTAAAATCCTAAGTGGTCTTCTTTATATTTTATTCACATAATAGATAAAATATCTTTATATATCCTTTGAATTAAATAAATATATTTGTTATATCAAGTGTTGTTTAATTGATTTACTTTGTATACTTGATATCTGTCATCACAAGTATTTGATTATAAATTCATTTATTTACAAAATACTTGTTGCATTATATAAAAGTTATTTAAACTTTTATCATAAAAATATATTTTTTTAAATCCATAGAAACACATTCTTTATTATAAAAGAATAAATAATTCTTTATAAACTTGCATCAAACTAAATATCTGGTTATGCAAGCATTATTAGACATACACTTAAATTTATTTATCTGCTTGATCAAGAAGCATTTTTACACAAATATAAAAGTTTTTAAACTTTTATAACTGAGTCAAAATTCACATCTGCTTACACAAGAAGCAAATTGTTATATAAAAGTCATTGAACTTTTTAATTTTTAATTTCTATCTACTTATTTGAGAAGCATCAATTTTTACTAAAGTTTATTTTCTTATTTAAGAAGCACATCGTTATAAAAATCTTTTGTAAAAGGGAAAAAGTATAGAGTTAGTTTATTTCATGTATCTATGAAAAAAACAAGTAATTCTTTGACCAAGACCAAAGTCTTAGAGAGGTCAGATGTGAGTTGGGTCTCTAGTGTACTTGTGAGGTGAAGAAGAGGCTATTGTTTAGAATAGAACTGAACTCAAAAGAAGGTACAACTAAGCTTGAGGAAGGAACTGGGAGCTGTTAGGTTTGTAAGATTCATGGACACAATCAAATTGCACAAAGTAAGCGGAAACATGGTAAAATAGAGTTTTAAAATTTTACAAACTATATACTCGGATCATCCTTTATATGCATATTTTTTTAATTAAACAAAAAGATGAGATTAAACTCATACCCTTGTAGAACTAACTTCTTCAGGTACAAGTTCACCTCCAATTCTTTTCGCATTCAACTTGAATCTACCGGGTTAGATTCCTTCATTTGATCAACGTTAGCCACCCAAGTGTTTGACAAAACCCTAGTTTTTATATCTCTCATAAAAAAAGGTGTACTCTCTCAACTCTTAGAATTACTTCTACTGTTATCTAGCATAAGACTCCTATTATATAGATATTAGTTAACCCTTCTAAATTAATTAGTAATGGGATTTTATTTAATTGATTAAATTCTTTTAATTAATTAAGCTCCCTAATCTTATTAGGGATAATTAATTAAACTCTTTTAATTAATTTGCCTCCTAATCTTATTAAGAATAAATGAGAGTACTTATATTAAATTAATTTCCAAACTTCTTTAGAAATTAAAATAATACTAATTATAATAATATCAATAAGACTCCTCTTATTAATTTATATTTAATACTTCTAAAATATTAAGTTATTTAATTTATTCTATCACCATAGATTAAATTAAATACACATAACATATTATTACGATTATGTCATTAACTTCTTAAATAATTATTCTTCTTTTTATGGTGTGACCATTTAGGTTCTCCATATTAAACCGGTTGTGAATAAATCAATTAGAATAATTCTAATCTTATTTAAATAAATAAATTACTCTAATAATCTATTTAAATAAATAATATTTATTCTGCAATAAGGATAAGCCTCTTAGCGATCAACCTGTAATAATCCGTAATTTTAATTATAATTTTAAATATTTATTGAAGTAAATAAATATTTTAATTAATGTGTTATTATTGAATAAATATTTATTTAATTTAATTTGATTTGATTATTTATTTGTTAAATAAATAATTTATGAGTTGGGGGAATTAACTTAATTAAGGTATTATGTTAATTAAGTTGATAATTGGTAATTTTATATTTTGAAGTTAATTAAAATAAAAAGTGATGAATTAATTATTAGGAGATAATATTCTAATTTAATGTAATGATTAATTTGGAGAGTTGATAAGGATTAAACGAATTGTCGTAATGTTGTGTTAATTTAATTTAGTAATTAAAGTGATGTGTTAATTTATTAAATAAAATTATAGTGAAAATTATAATTTTGTGGCAATTTGATTATGTAACAAATGGATTTAATAAGTTGTTATTAGATTTAATTTAATTAAATTTGAATATGGGAATTTAATTGAATAAAGTGTGACACTAAACTATATTATAACTAAGTTATGAAAATAAATTAAAAGAGTTTAATTTAGTTTTTTCAAATAAGGCTTAATGAGTGTTGAGTCTTTAATTTTAATGGGTTTTACCAAACAAGGCATAAGGACTTTAAGTCATTATTTTTAATTGGTTTTGCCAAACAAGGCCTTATGGCTTTTGAATTTAAAAAAAATGACATCAGTTATGATTATATATTAATACGTATTATATTATACGTTTATATTTTATATATCAGTTATATTTTTTTTAAGTTACGTAAAGTTAGAAGAGAAAGAAAGAACATATAAGAAAATAGAGAGAAAAGAGAGCAAAGAAAGAAGAAAGAAGAAAGAAGAAAGAAGAAAGGTGTTGTGGTTTTGAGAACCAATGAAGAAGGAGATGGTAATCTTATCTCCTAACTAACTTAAATAAGCAATCAAATGTATAATTCTACCTTCTAAAGTTTTAGTTTTCTTTTGTATGAGAAGTCTATGTAAATTTATATGGGTAGTTAATTGTGATTATATAATTTGTATATATAATAATTTATTGATAAACTATTTTATATGTTTGGTATATGAGTTAAAGTAATTTAATTCATGAAATATGTTTTAATATGGAGAAAATCATATTACAACATGTTTTCAGTGAAATATATGTATGAATATGGCTTATGTGATATTAAAATTAATGTTTAATTGGTATGATAAATCGTAAATTGACTATTGATTATGAAGATACATGAAGAAATGAAAACAAAGTAATTTAAACTAACTGTTTTGATTGAAAAACGAATTCACGGTGATGAATTTTGCTTTGAGTGTCAAAAGGTGAAGAAATAATAAAACTAGTGAAATTAAAGGTTATAATATTGAAGTTTATGTTGTTTATATAGTTAAAAACATGTTGAAAATCTTAAGTTATGTTTTTGTAAAGTTTATGTGTTTTATGTATGCTAAATTTGTTGTTAAAAAGTAGCTTGTAGGCCAATTTGGTTTTGTTTTGTGTTCTTCGCGAACACTATCTCGCTCGAAGCGCACTTGACACTACTGGCGCGTCCCATATTACAATTCCAGTAGCTTGGCAAATACCACTCAACAAGTATGTTGACATGTATTAAGCGGCTGCTACTTGCCGGTTATGTGAATAAATGGTGAGGAATGACTGTATTTCATTATAAACTTTTATCTCTTGCAGCGGTTAAGTCAAGGCCAAGCAATCATACCGTTCCCAAGATAAACCGGGACAACTGCGATGTCGATTAGCGATTTGGCGAGAAAAATCTAATTTTTATTATATAATTGTGTAATTGTTAATATAGTATGATGTTATGATCATAAAAATGTGATTTTTGTCATATTGTGGTGTTATACTACCAAGTATGAAAAATATTATTAGTAATTAATGAATTATATGATAAATTGAAGAGTTATGGTTTAACCAAGTAGTTGAACCTAAGACTATAAGTCGTACATAAAATAGATACTTAATTATGTACTCAGAACATGTAGTAACTAATTATGTCATGATGATATGTGTTTAGGATATTGAGAATCAAGTTATACGATTTAGCTTACGAGCAAAGGCAAGTTTCCAAACTCTAATATCTGTTTGAGTTTACCCTATCTTGTTTACAATTGAACAAGTCTTAATCTTACTCTTATGTATATCGCAACTTGATTACGTTCATGCAAGTTACTTAACCTTTGCTATTTTATTATTCAGCAAAGTTTACCTTTCGCTATCATGTTATACTTTTAAGATTTTACAAGTTACTTAATCTTTTATTAAGCTCTTGAATCATATTTATGTTTTATGATGCAAACCATTGAACAAAGTTCCTAAATTGTTTCTTTATTGTCAACGAATGTAACCTTAGCTTATTATCATTATTCAAGCAAGGTTTATTTTACTTTTTAATGCTTTTCAGTTTATTTCTAAAGCATGATTTTGATGCGTGATGTTTGATCACTTATAACCCATGGTTATTTCATACTTCGTTGTTTATCAAATCCTTGATTTGTTATTACACCTTTGATTCAACTAATCCTTAGTTGATGTTCGTAGAATTCTAAATTACCCTTGAAGCTTATCCAAACCAAACTTACTTTGGTGCGGACTTGTATTCTAAAAAAATTTGAAATGAACAACATTATTATAGGGGATAATTTACGATAAGCATTTAAATGTTTGTGCACAATACATGGTATGAAGGGCTGATCCCCCTAAGTACGAGAAATCCATACAGTCTTTTGACTGTTTAGGTTTAAGTTGAAAAAATACTTATAACCTTGGACATAGTTTGTGGTCTTAAGACCCTCAGATATATTTCAAATTTTGTTTTCAGTTCTTGATTATCATTAATAGAGAATATTATTCAGTTCTATTCAGCCTATTCATTGACAGTTATTATGTTGTTATTATTCATTATCATTTTAAGTGAGCATTTGTTTTTCTCACTCTTGCATATATAATCATTGCAGCTAAAGTTGAGAAGGTTGATGAACCAACCACTAGCAAAGGGAAAGGAAAATTGAGCAATTGTTGAAGACTTGTAAAATTTATTGACTTTCATGATGTCAGACTTTATTTTAAATATTGTGATGTAATTATTTACTTTTCCACATTTGATGAATGTTTAAGGTTAGACAACTTGGGATTTTATTGGACTTAATGATGTAACCCTTTAATGGAAAGGTTTATTATTTAAATTTTATTATATTTGGGTAGTTAGAAATGAATGTTTAGATAGTGAAAACCAAATCTTATAGGAATGAAGTACTCAGATTTGGGGGTGTCATAAGTTGGTATCAAAACTTTAGGTTATAAACCTTAGGTGGGGGAAAAGCCTTACAAAGTAACCTTATAATTATAAGAGATTGAAAAGATAGTGGTGATAAACTCTTATTGAGTTTTAAGAAAGAAATAATAAAACACTTTATGTGCTTATGTGATTGCAACTTATATGTTCGTGAGTGTCGAATAGTGACAAATAGTAATTAAATAATTAAATTTTTTGTTGTCAGGATGGCTAATGCGGGAGAATCCAGTTAGGCTAGGGAGGAGGGACCTCAGATGCCTAGAGATGAGAAACCTCAAGATATTTTGGTAGTATTGGAACAACTGGTGCCAAGGGAGTCATCTTCGTTGGTCATAGTGGTTGAGCAGGAGGAGAGTATACCTGATGAGGAGGATGTGGTAGAGACGGATGAGGAAGATCCCGTTGAGCTGCCACAGACGGATGAGGATGAGGAGGAGGAGGAGTTTTCACCAAACTCTATCGCATCTCATATGTATAACGAAGTATATGACCGCAACATTAAGCTTCAGGATAAAGTTGAGGAGTTGGAGGAGCTAGTAGCTGAACGTTAGACTTCGATTGCGCGGAAGGACGATGAGATCTGGGATCTTGACGAGCATCTGAGTAATGTTGAATGGAAGCTGATTCACATAGAGGGGGAAAATGAGCAGCTGATGGAGGAGATTGCGAAGCTGAAGGATAACTTGAAAGAAGAATCTGCTAAGAGAGCAAGAGTTTAAGATGCGTACGAGTAAGGCTGTAAACGAGCCAACACAGTTCGGGCTCGATTCGTACTCGACTCAAAAAAATACGAGCGGGACTCGGATTCATTAATAATATGATACAAATCTGAGCATTAAAAATAGTTCGAATAAAAATATGAGTAAAATCTGAGCAAGATTATACTCGACTCGTTTAACATTCAAACTACTCGAATTTTTGATTGTGATTCGATACATAATCGGTTAATACATATTCGATTAGATGTTCGATATAGTCTCTTATAATATATACAAATTTAAGTCAAATTAGGATAATTAGTTATTATCTTGTTTTGTTTTTAATTGTAATTGTGATTTTATATTTGCAAAGTGTAATAATAAATATATTTTCTCATTTTAAGTAAAATAACAAATTCAATTTATAATTATATTTATTATAAAACTAATTACTATGTGGAGACTCGAATTCGAGCTTGAATTTGAAGCTCGCGAGTAGTTTGAAAAAATATTCGAATTTAGTCGGAGCGAATTAGGTGTAATAAATATTATTAGAGTCGAGTCGAATCGAGTATGGTTTTTCAAATATAAATCGAATTCGAGCCGAATTCGAGTACGAATTTATTATTTTGAGTCGAATTTGAGTAGCTCTCTGTTCGCTCCGATTCGACTCGTTTACACCCTTACGTACGAGAAAGCTTCTCAGCGTGCAAACAGAGCAGAAGGAGAGGTACAAGCAAAGAAGATCAAGATGGAGGAAATGAATGGTGTGTTCAACACTGTGATAAACCGAGCTTAAGATTGAGTCATGTACTATCCAACTCAGTTTGAAACGCTGCCATGGTATATGTTAGATCACAGATCAATGTTCCGCATTACGGAAGAGGAGCGTCGTAAGGCTATGAAACATTTTAGTAGGTCATCGTAAAGAATGTAATCATTGTGTGATTAATGATATAATAAATAAGATGTAAATCCCAAGTGTTATGTAACCAATGGGATATAATGATGATGTTATCCTGCAAATTTTGTAGTTTAGGAAAAGTAATGTAAATATCACTGATGCTATTGTTCTTATGTTTTTTTTTAAAAATGATGAATGAATAAAATGTTAATATTTATTCAAGATGTGATGTGTTTTTTGGTGATCTTTTATGATGTGAAAGTGAAGTAGAAGATACTTAAAAGATTGGGTAATAATCTAATAAGTGTATTTTCTTTAATCAAAAAATGCCTCCAAGAAGATGTCAACCACGACAACAAACCCTGAGGGGTCTACCAACAACAACAACGTTAAAGCTAACCCAGTTTAGCAGTTGGTGACACTACTGACGGGAGCGCTGCAGAATCAACCGCAAAACCAAGCTATAACTTTTAAGGATTTCAAGGTAGTTGGACCACCAGAATTCCGTGGGACCATGAATCCAGTTGAGGCACAAACCTGGATCATGGAAATAGAAAAGTTTTTTGATGTTGCTAGAGTAGGTGAGGACCAGAAGACTGCTTTTGCGACATTCATGTACAAAGAAGAGGCCAGTTATAGGTGGCAAGCCAATAAAACCCGAGGAGGTCAGGGAGTGATGACTTGGGATAGGTTCAAGGAAATATTTTTTGAGACTTATTTCCCATAGAGTTCACAGAATCAGATGGAGGTGCAGTTTTTAAAGCTGAAGCAGGGCACAATGACAGTGTCGGAGTATGCAGCAAGGTTTAATGAGTTGGCAAGGTTTGCGTCGTATCAAGTTAACACCGATGAGTGCAAGGCGGGGAGATTTGAACAGGGATTGAAGCCCTGGTTGTACAACAGAGTCTCCACGTTTCAGTTGAAGACGTTTGCAACGGTACTTGAGAAGACAATTATAGCTGAGGGTGAAGACGAGGCTATGAAAGTACAATCAAAAACAAAGAAAGAAGAAGAATGAGAGTGAAGGTAAGAATGGTGGTAGTAGTGGTGGGAATAATAATAATAATAATAATAATAATAATAATAATAATAATAATAATAATAATAATAATAATAATAATAATAATAATAATAACCTGAAGAGGAAGTGGAATGCGAGTGTTGGTGCGGGAAGCCAACAGAGTAGCTAGCAGAAAAGGAAGTTTGAAGCATGTGCTACATGCAGGAAGAATCACACTGGCGTGTGCTTAAGGGGTAAGCGAGTATGCTTTAACTATGGCCAGGAGGGTCACATTGCCCCAAATTGCCATCAACTAAAGAAGAATGCATGTTACACATGCGGGTCAAAGGATCATCTTGCACACGAGTGCCGTAAGAAGAAAGTTGGAGAGCCAACTGGAAGCAAGGGAGGCGGCAGTGAAGGTACATTGGCTATTGCTGGACAAACATCATCAAACAGACCCACAGCCAGAACCTTCAATATGACTGTGCAGGATGTTGTGCAATCAAAAGATGTTGTGTCAGGTATTATACCAATCAATGATATAGATGCTTATGTATTATTTGATTTGGGTGCTACTTGCTCATTTATATCTGATGAATTTGCTAAGAAGTTAGGATTGCCTAGTGAAAAGTTAAATTTCCCTTTAAACATAGAAATTGCAAATAGGGAGGTGATTCCTGTTAGGTTCGTATACAAGAATTGTAGAGTGAATATTCAGGGGATTATTATGATAGTAGATTTAATCCCGATTAAACTTGGAGAGTTGATGTTTTATTGGGAATGGATTGGCTATTCAATTATGGAGCAATAATTGATTGCCAAAAGAAATGTGTAAACCTTATGACTCCGTCAAATGTAGTCTTCTATGGTAGCAAATCACCTAAACAAGAAAGATGTCAAACGATTATGCAGGCCAAGAAGTTGTTGAGTCAAGGCTGTGTAGGATATTTAACTTACATAGTCGATACTCAGAAGAAGGGTGTGAAACTAGAAGAGATACCGGTTGTTAGGGATTTTGTGAACGTATTTCCAGAGAATTTGCCGGAACTTCCGCCTGACAGAGAAATCGAGTTCGTTATCGATTTAGCACCAGAGAATGCTCCGATATCGAAAGCCCCATACAGGATGGCTCCGGTAGAGATAAAGGAACTGATGGTACAATTACAAAAACTGCTAGACAAAAAATACATTCAGCCGAGTGTATCACCGTGAGGAGCGCCGGTATTATTTTTGAAGAAGAAGTATGGGTCAATGCGCCTTTGCATGATTATAGGGAATTAAACAAAGTCACTATTATGAATAAATATCCGTTGCCAAGAATAGATAACTTGTTTGATCAATTGAAAGGAGCCAGTACTTCTCGAAGATAGATTTGAGAAGTGGGTATCATTAATTAAAAGTAAGGAAGGAGGATGTACATAAGATGGCATTCAGAACTCGGTATGGACATTATGAGTTTCTGGTAATGTCTTTTGGTTTAACTAATGCCTCTGCAACATTCATGGACCGTCGGTTGTGGTTTTAATAGTAATCAATATGGACCGTCCGTTCTAATAGTAAATCAATCTGGACCGTTCGTGAATTAGTTACTATTTAGTCATTTCTCCTATAAATAGAAACTTAATTCTTCTTTCATTCTCACCAATTCACTAAGACTCATAAGAGAAACTATAGAGAGAGAAACTATAGAGAGCAAGAAGAAGAGTATTCTGCTACTTCACTATTGCAGTATCCAGTCTTCTACTAAGGTAAGGGATATTATTTGTTATATTCATAAGGGGTATTATTTCTTTTGATATTCTTAAATCTAAACTTACTATGGTAAGTATTGCTTCTATAATTCCTAAAATTAGTGGAATATCCTTGAGTTTTGCGCTTCATCCAGTATCGTTTCATTGGAATATTGATTTGAACTTTCTTATTAAATATCAATATTGTCACCCGGGGTACTATTCACGGGTTACTATTCACCTAGTTACTATTCACTTGAATATTATTCACTCTAGTATTCAGGGTACTTTTCATACCAGGGTACTATTCAAGAGTTACTATTCACCCAGTTACTATTCACTCAAATATTATTCACTCGGGTATTCGAGGTACTTTTTATACCGGGGTACTATTCCCGAAGTACTATTCACGGGGGTACAATTCACTCGGGTACTATTCACCCGGGGTACTATTCACAACAAAAATTAATTTCTTTTCTGTCCAAATTTTTTTTTGATACATGAATATTATTCTTGAATTTTATTCCACAAAGCTGTATCATGATGACAATTTGGATATTTTTAAACTCTGGATAAATTTAAAGTTTTTAATATTTATCCTTGATTTCGTTTGATTAACGCTTATATCATTGTCATTATCCTCATGCTTATATTGTGATGAAAGTCATCTTCGGCCAAGTGTGCAAAGATGAACTGTTGATTGGTATGATTATGACCAGGGATCATTCGGTATAATCATGACCCGTAATGTTACAAATGATGTGGTAAAAGTCCTCATTGGCCTGTAGTGCATTGATGGACAATTGTTGGTATGATTATGACAAGGGATTATTCGGTATAATCATGACCATTGGTGAAAACACGAATATCCTTGGCCCATAGTGCATGGATAATTCGTGGTCATGATACTTATGAATATCCTTAGCCGTAGTGCAAGGATGATTCGATGATGTGAATTATATATTAAACTGAGTCTCAGCGATAAAATTAATGATAAATTTTTTAAATCATAGAAGATAGTAGATATCATGCTCTACTTGACTCTTCTAATGGATTGTTTGTTCCGCTGCAGTTGTTGATCTAAAACTTGTTGTCTATTGTATTCTATCAGTTGTTATACTGTTGAAGGCTAACGATAATTATTCTGCATTATCTTAGTCATAATATTTCTTCTTGGGCTAGTTGAGCTCGCCTTTTCTTTCTTTCCTTCGTTTCTCTTGAAATGAGAATATATAAATTTGGGACTAGTCAGGAAATGGAGTGATGGTCCGAGATGGTGGCTATATTAATCCTCACTATTTTTATAAATAATGTGATAATAATTGTAATTAAGACTCCATTGAGTGTGGATATTGTCTAGAAGACAATATTCTTGTTTAAACTCTCAGCTATGTTTTGTTGTATTTTACACGACAGTTGTATAATTAAGTAGCAGTTGTATTCTGTACCATGTATTGCGACCCAAGATGGGTGATGTATACCTATTTTGGGGGCGTCACAGGTTCATAACCGAAATAGCATTTTCGGGTCTCTGTCAGGCAATCTATTGAGCTGTTTTGCGTAGTTTGCGCTCGGAAGTTAAGATATGGTTCTTATGGGACTTCTTTTGAAGAAGTTTGAGTTGAAATGAGTTGAGTTGAGTTGAGTTGAGTTTAAGTTGGCAAAATGACCATTTTGCCCCTCTCGGGGTTGTTTCTAACTTTGATGCAGTTGTAGCGGTCTTTTCCCAAGGTTATCTCTGAGATTGTCATGATGTTGACTCTAAATGTCCTCAGGGTTATCTCTGAGGTTGGCTTGACCTCCCGGGGTTGACTCCGAGCTTTGAACTTGAGCTCCCGGGGTTATCTCTGGGGTTAGAACCGACTTTCCCAGGGTTATATCAGGGGTTAGAAACTAGACCTCCCAGGGTTATCTTCGGGGTTGGAACTAATTTCCCAGGGTTATCTCCGAGGTTGGAAATTGGATCTCCCGGGTTATCTCCGGTGTTGGATCTGATGTTGTGGTCCTCCAGGGTCATCTCTGGAGTGTGAAAAAGACGTTTTTGTCCTCCTGCATAGTTAGTAAGAGAAAAATGAAATTTTGAGTGTCTACATCAACATACTCAATCACTTTAATTAGAAAACCACAATTAATAATTTAATTTAAAATTCTTAATATTTGTGTCACTTATCCAAAAATATGTGTTAATTAAATTAAATTAAATTATTTGAATGAGATATTCTTAATTACAAATAAAATTACAATTAAATATAGTGTATTAAAATAGGATAATTAAACTTATATATATATTATTCAAGAATTAAAATTTGATAACATACAAGGATAAATATGTAATTTTATCTATTTAGTCAACCCTAAAAACTTGTAGAAGTACTAAAGGTTACTTAAAAAATTAAAGAGAATGTGTGTGTTATTATGGTTATTTAAAGGAGATGTCACTATATTTTACTATTTTATTAAAGTTAATAAACCCTGCTTTAGAATGTAAATTAGTTTTTATAACTTATCTAATATTTATTTATGTGGGTTAAAAACATTTTTAAATGAACAAAATTTATTTTACATTAAGACATTTTGTGATAGGGATTAGGGAGCAAGACGAGGTTGAAGATTAAACATATTTCGAAGTACCAAACACTGCACGTGGGTATTGAGATTTAATTAAAGGTCCTTCTACACAGACCGGTCAATTGGACCGGAAAATTAGACAGGTGAGATTTATTTATTTATTTTTTCTTGTAATTCCAAAAAATATATAGTATTTATTCTAACAGAAATTTTTATAAAATATAGTGTTTTAGGTGTAATTTGGATACACATACAAAAACAGAGTTATATTTTAGGTATAAAATATAGTATTTTGTATGTGTATTCAAATTACACCTAAAACACTATATTTTATAAAAATTTCTATTAAAATAAATACTATATATTTTTTAAAACCACAAGTAAAAAAAATAATAAAAAAAAAAATCTCACCTGTCCGGCTAGACTTATTGTTTAATAAAACATAAACTAAACTTAAGTTTATGTAAAAAGTAGAGTACTAGAGTTGACTGTTGGGTAGCTTACTAAGAAGCGTCGGCTTACCACGGCGATTAAATCGGCTGAGGCTTAAGCCCTTCGTGGAATCCGCCTCCTTTGTCCCAGCTCAGCTCAGTCCCTGAAATTATTCCCAAATTCACTCCAAATTATTCCCAAATTCAAACCCAAATTCTCTCTCATATCTTCCCCCAACCTTACTCGCCCGATCATCAGCTGCCTATCGCCAATTACTCCACATTTTTTCTTCCACACCAAAACCTACTTCCCACGTGTAAATTTCATTCCTCCGCCGGTCGCCGGAAAATACCAATCACTCCTAACTCATACCCTTTTCCCGGTGGCCGTCGATTGATGGAAAGACCGATTACTGTGTACCCACCACTACCATGAATCTCTGGTCCACCACCATCACCACAGACGATAACGCCTCGATGCTAGACGCTTTCATGGCCTCCGATCTGACGTCGTTTTGGCCTCCACCTCCGGTCCCCCAACAATCCTCCTCCACTTCGACCTCCGCCGCGGCGGTGTTCAGCCAAGAAAGCTTGCAACACCGGCTCCAATCGTTAATCGAAGGCTCGAAGGAAAGCTGGACCTATGCCATCTTCTGGCAATCCTCCGTCGCTGATTACTCCTCGTCGCAAACTCTCCTCGGCTGGGGCGACGGCTACTATAAAGGCGAAGATAAGGAAAAACAATTATTGAAGCGAAAATCCACCTCCGCCACCGAGCAGGACCACCGGAAAAAAGTTCTCCGTGAGCTCAATTCGTTAATTTCCGGCAACCAAGCCTCCCATGACGATGCCGTCGACGAAGAAGTCACCGACACAGAGTGGTTCTTCCTCGTGTCCATGACTCAGTCTTTCGTCAATGGCACCGGTCTCCCCGGCCAGGCGTTTTTCAATTCGTCGCCGGTCTGGGTCACCGGCATCGAACGTTTAGCAAGCTCGCACTGTGAGCGGGCCCGACAGGCCCAAACATTCGGGCTGCAAACCATCGTTTGCATCCCTTCCAATAACGGCGTGGTCGAGTTGGGCTCGACGGAGTTGATTTTTCAGAGCTCGGGTTTCATGAACAAGGTTAGGATTCTGTTTAATTTCAATGCTATCGAATCGGGTTCCTGGCCTTTACCATCGGATCCTAATGAACCCGACCCGTCGGCTCTTTGGCTGACGGATCCGTTGCCGGTGCCAAGTGTTGAAATTAAAGAAATCCCTTGGAATTCTAATTCTAAGCCGCCGCAAATTATGTTTGAAAATCATAGTTCCAGTACCCTGACTGAAAACCCTAGTACTAGCAGTGTGATTAATGTTCATAATCAACACCTTAATCAGCAAAATGGGGTTTTGCATAGGGAATTGAATTTCTCTGGATTTGGGTTTGATGGAATTAGTAGTACTAATGTTAGGAATGGAAATTTGAATTCACACGCATGTAAGCCTGAATCCGGGGAAATACTGAATTTTGGGGAAAGTAAGAGGAGTTCTTGTAGTGGAAATGGGAATTTGTTTTCGGGAAATTCACCATTTGGTGGAATTGTTGAAGACAATAAAAAGAAGAAATCTCCGAATTCCAGGGGTAGTCATGAGGAGGGTATGCTATCGTTTTCTTCCGGTGTGATTTTACCGTCTTCCGGTGTGGTAAAATCGAGTGGTGGTGGTGGGGATTCGGATCACTCGGATCTTGAAGCCTCGGTTGTTAAAGAGGTTGAGAGTAGTCGAGTTGTAGACCCGGAAAAGAAACCACGAAAAAGGGGGAGAAAGCCGGCAAATGGGAGGGAAGAGCCATTGAATCATGTTGAGGCGGAGCGACAGAGGAGGGAGAAGCTCAACCAGAGGTTCTACGCTCTTCGCGCAGTGGTACCTAATGTATCGAAAATGGACAAGGCCTCACTTCTTGGGGATGCTATTTCTTACATTAATGAGCTTAAATCCAAGCTCCAGGAATCGGATTCAGAGAAAGATGAGTTGAGAAGCCAATTGGATTCATTGAGAAAGGAATTAGCTAAAAAAGTATCACAATATCCAACTCAAGCAACTCAAGCAGCAGTCGAGCAAGATCTCAAAATGTCAAACCACCATGGGAGCAAGTTGCTTGATTTGGATATAGATGTGAAAATCATTGGTTGGGACGCCATGATCCGATTCCAATCCACTAAGAAAAACCACCCTGCAGCAAGATTGATGGCGGCTTTGAAAGAGCTGGACCTAGATGTTCATCACGCAAGCGTATCTGTTGTCAATGATTTGATGATTCAACAAGCTACGGTGAAGATGGTCAGTCGGTTTTACACCCAAGATCAGCTTAGAGTAGCGTTGACAGCCCGAGTTTCCGAAACAAGATAAGCAGCACTGGGCTACTAGATTTTCTTTCTTGTTGTGGCTCTGGGAAATTTTAGGGCTCCCAATAGGCTATGAATCTGTAAAATAATTCTGTTTTACACTATGTTCTTGATTAAGTTTTGTTTTAGTATAGTTTGAATTTGAGATTGAGATCAACAAAGGTGAAACCTGATTGAACAATTTGGATTTCATCTTATTTTCTTTGTTGATCTTTGGTGTAGTTACACTATAATGTACATATATGTCTTAATGTTGAGCCTGTTGAATTTTCAGGCTCTTATTCATGTCAGACTATATTTTTGCTATTTTCTCCCTTTTCGTGAGATTTCTTGTTTAATTTTAGGTTTCAATCCAAATAAAACAAAGCAGATTCTGGCATATTGGTTTTTGTGTCATCAAATTCAGTCACTATATGTGAAAACCAGTAGATGGCATGTGCATGTTTTTCATGAGCTAAATTGGCAAAATTGTCTTTTACTTGTAATCAGAACCCATTAATCGGAAGTATGGTTAGCATGAAGTTTATTTTTGGGTAAGTTGGTCAATTGATCAATAGAGTGCTAACACGCAATCGATGCTCTATGTGTATCAGCATTCTATTAGCTAATTAACCAACTTATCAAAAAAAAAAAAAATTATGCTAATCGGATCTCATTAATCACACCATCATTAACTTTATTTGTGTGCAACCTGTTAAATGTCCCAATTATTAGTCGCCTACAACTTGCTAAAGACGGGCCTGTTTATGTTAATGTTAATGTCAGGTTTATTAAAATTTTGATATTAAAAGTGTTTTAAATGATGTGACAGTATTATACTAAGTACTAATTGAATGCATCACTTGTTATTGTCAATGTTATACAAAACTCCCTCTTGCTCTGTAGAGTAACATTTGTTCATTTTTACAAGTCCTTTGTACTAAAATTTAAGAAAACATTAATAAGTTAGTTTATCATATTATTTCTACATTAAATATTAATTTTTTTATTTTTTTTTATTTTTTTCAATGAATTTTGAAAGGTAATATTAATATTGTGTACCCATTTTAATCAATCAAACAAAATATTAATTGTATTTCTTAATCTTTGTATTTTTTTCCCTAAAACATCAAGTAAAAATGAACAAGGGAGTATGTCATTAAAATATTTAATGCGATATCATTTGAGATTTGAGACCCAATTACTATACTTTCTATGTTTTAAAATATAAAATTATTATTGACTATTTGAATTTAATTTGAGATATTCTTAAATATAAGATTATTATTGTAATTTATCGAAAAACGTCTTATTAATTATAAGATTTATAATTTTATAATTTATAACAAATTATTTTAATTTTAAATTTAAAAATATCTCAATTTGACTTGTAGAGGAAAGAGTATTATTTTAAATAGAGTTGTTGGTACCCCCATCAAGTTCAAGTGGGAGAGTTGAGTTGGTTTCTTCTTTAGTAAAATTAATTCATTTAACTCATTTTAGCAACTAATTGAACTTGTTACAAGCCTTTCCTTTTGATTGAATTTTAGCTTTAAAAATTTGCATTCAAGACTTGAATGGTACTTATTTTCTTTTGGAAAGGATGACATAAATGTTGTTTTTGTAACTAATATAGTAAATTTCAATTCTAAAAATATGCAAACATGTTTGATCTTTTTAATTTACCATTCTTGAGAAAATGACAATGTGGTGAAAGCTTGATAGGTGATGTGAACCATGTTACTACTTATAAATTGTCTACTACAACTTAATAATCCATTCCATTTTCCGGCAAACAATGTCATGAATCTTATTTTTTTCCAAAAAGGATTTATACTTTCTCCAAAAATAATAAATAAATAAATAAAATACACCGTGAATCTTATTTTTGTCTAAAATTGAAAGGTATTTTCTCAAAAAACATATAAAAAATAATACATTTTTTTTACCATTGTAAGTACATACCGATATGTCTCTGTCTATCTTTGAAAAACTTTAAAATATTTTAATTGTCTAATTTTTTTTTCTTTCCTTAATATGGATGGAAATTTTAATTGCAATATTCATTGAAGGACAGAGTTAATAACATTTATATATAATTCCATATAAAACCAAATTACATGCCTTTTGTAGCATTCAAGTATAATGGGAAAAAGTTTGACCAATTATTTTATATGCTTAATATCAATTTCCCTTTTGATTGTTTCCTCTTTAATAGATGATAAAAACTGGGTAAATTCCATTTATATGTAAAAAAACATTTATTTATTTCAATTCAATAAATTTACTTGCCTCAAGATGTAATCTACAGGATACTTGCAAATCTGTATTATAAAGGCTCACTGAAGCTTTGGTGATTTTGGGTCAGATTTGCTTCTTCTTTTTTTCTTTTTTTTCCTTCCTTTTCTTTTTATTTCTACAACTTTAAATATATTATTATTTTATCTATTTTTTTATTATTTAATTTTCTAAATTTTATAAAAATTTAATTTAATTTTATATAATTTACTTATGCAACGTATGTGTCGTTGGTGTCAGTAAATTAAATAAAAATTCAGAATAATCAATTAATGATGAGTGTTCTATAAAACAAAATGTCACACTGTCTTAAAAAATTGTTGTAGATAATCATCTCCCTAGTTTGATGACTAAGCTGATAAATAATTAAATAAGCAAAAAACAATAAAAGAAGGATTTTTTAAAAAAGTTTTTTACATATTTAGAGCAGGATACAAATCATGTTTTACATACAAGTTATGTATGGCCTACTTATTTGACCAACTTTAGCACACGCAAAAAAATCCCATTTCTTGCCCCTCAATAATTGTTACTACTTCATTTTCTTATGAATTTAATAATTAAATTTTAAAAAAAAATTTACAAAAATATTAATTCAAATTTTCAAACATTTTCGTATAATTGTATCCTCTCATCCTATTCCCGTATGTGGGAAAAAAATAAATAAAATGTAAGAATTAATTATTATGGCCGTTAAGAGGACAAAACTCAGGCCGTACATAGTTTTTGGTGGGGTGATGTAATCAGAAAACTGTTGAAATAATTCAGAAAAATTTGATTATGAAGGAAGTTCAATGCTTGTGGACACATAATACTGGGACTGACCTCTCAATCTCTTGTTAATATCTCATCTATTACACTTATGCTATCTTTTTTCTTCTTTTTTTTTGCAAGAATTATATTTCGCATATGATTATTAATTTTAAATATTTTATTTGTTTTTAAATTTAGATTTATGAATATTAGTCTAAGATTTATAAACTGACTCAAGACAATTAAGTTATTTTATAATTCATAGGGCTATGTTTTGTTTGCAAGGATTATAATCCATATAATTATAATCCCGAGATTATAATTCTAGGGCTATACTCCTTCCGTTCCTAAAAGATTGTCGTTTTAGAAAAAAAAAATTGTTCCAAAAAGTGTTGTTTACAATTTTCGAGGAAAATAAATTACCTACTTTCCTATATTACCCCTACCTTCTCTCATTGTCTCAAGAAATTCTCTCCCTTGTATTAATAGTTTTAAACTTCCCATAAAGGGGTAGTTAAGGCTGTAAACGAGCCAACACAGTTCGGGCTCGATTCGGGCTCGACTCGAAAAAATACGAGCGAGACTCAGATTCGTTAATAATATGATCCAAATCTGAGCATTAAAAATAACTCGAATAAAAATATGAGTAGGATCTGAGCAAGGTTATACTCGACTCGTTTAAGATTCAAACTACTCGAATTTTTGATTGTGATTCGATACATACTCGGTTAATACATATTCGATTAGATGTTCGATACATTCTCTTATAAATATACAAATTTAAATCAAATTAGGATAATTAGTTATTGTTTTGTTTTGTTTTTAATTTTAATTGTGATTTTTTATTTGTAAAGTGTAATAATAAATATATTTTCTCATTTTTAAGTAAAATAACAAATTCAATTTATAATTATATTTATTATAAAACTAGTTATTATGTGGATATTCGAATTTGAGCTTGAATTTGGAGCTCGCGAGTAGTTTGAATAAATATTCGAGTCGAGTCGGATCAAATTCGAGTAATAAATATTCGAGTCGAGTCGAATCTGAATAGGAATTTTCAAATATAATTCAAATTCGAACCGAATTCGAGTACGAATTTTTCATTTCGAGTCGAATTCGAGTAGCTCTCTATTCGCTCCGGTTCGACTCGTTTACAGCCTTAGGGGTTTTAACAATCCAAGATTTTATTATTTGTAAAATAAAATATTTATTAAATTAAATAAATATTTTATTGAATATTTTATTACTATGGTTGTTATTAGTAAATATTGTGAATGAAATTTATTAGATAATATTCTAAATTAATTTAATTTATAATTTAGAAAGTTGTAAGATAATATGAGATGTTATATTATTGTTTTAATTTAATAATTTAAAAATGGTATGTTAAATTATTAAATGAAATTATAATGAGATTATAATGTTGGTGATTTTTGTTAAGTGGAAAATTTATTTAAAAATATAGTATGTGTAATTAATTTATTTGATTAATGTTGGATATGGAAATTCAAATAAATAATATGTGATTATAAATTATAAACTAAATTGTTTATTAAAATAAATTAAAGTAGTTTTAAATTGATTTTGCCAAACAAGGCTTAAAGATATTAAGTCTTTATTTTAAAGAGTTTTGCCAAACAAAGCCTTATGGCTTTTGAATTTTGAATTTTTTTATAATAAATAAAATAATATAAAATATATTTATAACTGATATGTAATTATTATAATAATAAGTATACGACAGTTTCATACGTTTGATTTTATGCGTTGGGTGTATTTTTATCTTATGTGAAAAACATATGGCTTAAGCCTAAGAAGAGAACAAAGGAGAAGTTTTCAGAGAAACTTGAGAGAATAGAGAGAGATTGAGAGAAAGTTTGTGATTTCAAAGCAATTTCAGTGGTGTTAGTAAGGATTATCAAGCAAATTGAAGGTATTTTCATAACCTTAATATTACATATACATATATGTTTTAATATGTTTTACGTCATGTATTTTCTATTCTCTGTGAATTCAAATTCTCTTGAATTGTTGTATAAACTGAATTATTGCAATTTTAAGTAATTGTAATGCTAGAGTTTATGTTTAGATAGAGAATTATATGCTAATTACATTTAAAAAGGAAGAAAACTGTTGACAGTATATATATTTTACATATGGCTTGTGAAAGTACCAAATTTGGTGGTTAATTTGTATGTTAATCTGTAAATTGAGTCTTGATTATGCTAGTCCATTAAGAAACGAAGATAACGTAGTTTGAATGAAGTAATTTGATGAAGAATTGTGATCACAGTGATGATTTCTATGAAGGATGTCAAAAATAGAGTTTTTGTATGAAAATATGAAATTTAAGGATTTAAATTAGTTAAAGTTCTTGTTTAATTGTTCTAAGTGGTTAAATATGTGAAGAATCATGTTTGTGTTAGTTCTGTACCAATTACATATGCTTAATTTACTGTTTTGTGGGTGAAATTTGTGTTAGTTGGCTTAAGAACAGTGTCAAAATCACGTTCTGCAAAATTGAACCGGTGCATAAGCGGCAGGTAGCGCCTCTTCTTAGCAGCGACGCATGAGGAATCTAAGCAATCTTGGCGCGATCGCGCCCGATAGTAAACCAGATCCGATGAAACTTTGTTATTTTTGCAGACTTTGAAACCTTAATGTAACCTAGTTTAGTGATGTGTTAATGTGAGAAACATGTAATGAGGAGGTTAAAACAGAACCGTGTCATGTCATTAATAATTTCAAAGTTGTAAAAAGGATTAGTAAGTTATTAACGCGTTATGTTATGATTTAGTATACACAATGAATGGTAGATAAGTGTTGTGAAGTTAACAATTATGAATTCTGAAATGTATATGGTAACGTAAGACTTGTACTTAAATAACAAGTTTAGCTAGAAGTGAGTGTTATGTTGGAAAGTGGATGTTAGTATATCTAATAGATATTGTGATTCTAATACTATGTGTAGGTGAACGTGAGTTATAAATTTATAGCTTACGCATGAGACAAGTTTCCAAAACCTTATTTCTTTACATTGAGCAAGTTTCTAATTCTTACCTTTTACATTGAGCAAGTTTCCTATCTTAAACTGTTATTGAGCAAGTTATTTGTTCCTAAATTTTATTTGAGCAAGCTCTAACCCTAATTTTATTGGAATTCTAATCATGATTGATTCATTCTAACTTGTTTATAGTTAAGCAAGTTTCTTAAGTTCTATTCCTTTATAATGAATGTAGCTTCTTGAACTCTCGTCTTTAATATTGAGCTGTTTTAAAGAAATTACTTGGCACAAGTTGTGATCATGTTGAGCAAGTTTTGTTTTCAACTTGCTATCAGTTAATGTATGTTCAGTAATTTCATTTTATAAGATCATAACCTTAGCTTATTATTGTTCAAGCAAGGTTTACTGTTTCATTCAATATTTATGTTTTAGTTATTTCCAAGCATAAGTTTAATAAATAGTTAGTTCATCTATGATTATTCATTGTTCCATACTAAGTTGTTAGTGACCAACTATAGTGTTATCAAACGTTGTTGATTCAACTAATCCTTTAGTTGATGGTCGTTAAACTCTAAATTACCCTTGAAGCATATCCAAACCAAACTTTCTTTGGTGCGGACTTGTACTCTAAAACTAAGAAGAACAATCCTGTAATAGGGGATACGCAATGCGTTTAGATGTTTGTGCACAATACATGGTACAAAGGGCTGATCCCCCTAAGTACGTGAAGTCCCTACAGTATAACTGTTAAGGTTAAAGTTAAAAGATTACTTGTAACCGTGGACGTAGTTCGTGGTCTTATGACCCTTAGATATACTTCATGTTTTAATTCCAGTTTTTGGTTATCATTGATAGAGTACTATTCAGTTGTCGACGTCAGGATTTTTAGTGTCCCTTTTCGTTACTTGTTCTTTGGTGTTCTCATGTTAATGTGAGATTTGTTTGAAAAAACAAGTGAAAAAGGTCCGACATGTATAATGTCGACGATTGACTTTAAGAGTCGCCAATTGGTGTATTTAACTGGTTGCACCAACGCAACCGAAAAGGTTAGCACATTAACCCAGTGATTTGACACTGCTAAACGGGTCTGTGAAACCAAGATTCATTAAGGGTTCAGGGGCTTGATTATACTGAGAGGAAGGTGTTAGCACACCCCAGAACATCCGTGTTACCACGGTGACCGCCACTCTTCAAAGAAATTGTTATATGAATGTGTGTGTGTGTGTGTGTGGATTAATGTGAAATTATTTGAAAGTAGTGCGAGGCCTCGTCCGCACCTATATACACAAGGTTTGAATTTTATAGGAAAATTAAGTTTTAACCAAGATATAGCAATGAAGTTTTGTAAAAGAAGTTTTTCAAACCCTGTGCTCAATAGGAATTGAGACCTTTTCATACTTCCATTTTATTAAATGTTCGGCTTGTTTGCTTTTATTTTCGAGATGCGAAGCATCCTCGAGAAAATAATATACAGCAGTGCCAAACTCCTTATGGGCATGACAGCCATCCAAGGAAACTCAGACACTGTAAAATAATTCACAAGCTGCTTACAGCTAAAAAATGTCCATCATGGGAACCGAATCTAGATTCAGTAAACTGAACATGTGATCACATGATTCCTAGGCTCACATGATACTGCAATTTGTATGGAAAGTAGTAAGCAGTTATATATATATAAAAGCGATAAATATATATATGTACATGATCAACCACCACAAAGCCACTCCATGGGGGATCAAAAATGTAAATAAAGCAGTAAATGCTATCAACTGCCACGAAGTAAACTCCAGGCAGGACAAAATATAAATAAAGCTGTAAAAAGCGATCAACCGCCACGAAGTGAACTCGAGCGGAGACGAAATGTAAAAAAAGCGTAAAATGCCACGGAGGAAACTCGAGTCATGATGAAATGTAAATATATATATATATATATATGTACAAATATATATATAAAAGTAGTAAGCACTAGGATGTAAATCAAGGCTCATCGGATATGTCAAGGCAATAATATATATATATATATATATATATATATATATATATATATATATATATATATATATATATATATAAGCGAGTAAATGTATAGAATGTAAAATCCAGGCTCATCGGATATATATACATGACAATTATATATATATATATATACAAAAGCAATTAAGCGCTCTGGATGTAAAATCCGGGCTCATCGAATGAGTCGACCACGATTTATATATATAAGTATATATATACATAAAAGCAAATAACCGCTCGGAATAGAAGTTCAGGATCAATCGAGACATAACTCGATAATGTTAATCCATATATACAAAATATATACATATATTAGTATATATATACGATGAAATGAAAACCACGGACCAAAGTCGGGCAAACACACTCACACGACTATCAGCGTGTACAACGATGTGTGATATATGAGAAAAGAGGCTTTATAGAATATAAGAACTACGATTGAAATTTGCCAAAGTAGACTTCTTAGACTTTAAATGGATAAACACTCGGCTCCTCATGGATAAAAAGTAGCTATATGTGAGCTAACTAGTGTTTAAAGAAGAGGAAACACTCAAAAGATGTGTATCTGAGTAAAATGGGATGAGGGCTTCCTCGCCTTTTTCCTTCTCTCTCTCTTCAAATGGTGACCCTCGAAACTTATATTTATAGATCGATGGTAGCATGGTACACTGCAGCGCAGATTATTACTTGTACTCAATGTGGTCGTGAATGAATCCGAGCCTCGCGGGTCTCGTCGTCTAGTAGTACGTGCAGTCGTGCACTGTAATGTCCACTCGAACTTGTAGAACTTCAATCCGAGCATCCAAACAAAGTATATCTGTACTTCTTCGGATCGCTTGTGTCGAGAGTTATGTAATGACATGGATTAGAGGTTGTACGAAGTCAGGAAGAGGGGTTTATGCCCATGGTCTTCAAGCTTCAAATTCTATCCAAAGTACTGTCACTCGTAATAGTCACTCGGGATTGTCAATCCTCGGCTCTTGTGGGACATTTGTTGTATGTATGTATGAAGTGTTGAGACGACGTGCCATTTGTTGAAGGAATAAGATGACGCTTGACTCCTCACCGGGGTTATCGCCGATTTAAGTTGAAAGTAGACGTTGCTCAGGGATACAGCTGAGATTGGACTACTTGTTGGTATGCCGCGATATCATTTTGTTGACGTGGTAAGATGACGTTGTGACTCCTCACCGGGGTTATCTCCGGTTTAAGCGGAAAACAGATGTTGCTCAGGGTTACATCGAGATTGAATTTGCTTGTCTGTATGCCCTTTGTCATCTGGATTGAAGGCGATCGCGCACATGTTTGAAATAAGCATTTTTGGGGTTATCATAGGAAGCGCAATGGCATCCTTGGGGCTATCACCAAGGATGGGGTTGCTACTCGAGTGTTATCTCTGGGATTTGGGCTGAACGTCGCGGTGTTATCATCTACAAGCAGGACTATCCTCTCTCGGTGTTATTCTTAGGTCTTTTAATTTTCATATCTCGGGGTTATCTCCGAGATTAGAAATGACACTCCCGGTGTGTGTTCCGGGTTGAGATGATGTTCCCGGTTTGTGTTCCGGGTTGGAGCTGAACTTCCGGTAGTATCCGGTATGGATGTAAGTTATCTTTCAGGGTTGTCTCTAAAAGACAAATCTACCCTCTTGCAATGTTAGGAATATGAGTGCAGAAAATTTTGAGTGTCTATAGATGCCCCTCTTTATCATATTCATGCAATACAAGGCATGGATAGGATAAAGAATCCTAGACACTTGAAATGCAAGCAAGATAAACATGATGCTATATGCAGCAACATGATGCAAATGTATGATGCATGAATGATTGTCATATAATCCTGCTGGGATGACAATCAGTGATGGCTTGGACATGCGATCCAAGTCTCCAAGGATGTTGACGTTGAGACTACCACCAAAGTCTTGAATCCTAGACACTGGCTTATACTCCATAGAGGTACCTCTTGCGTGGAAGAGATCTGTGGGGATAAGGCTTTGTCTGTTTTGAGGATGTGTATAACACATTCCTTCATTCTGTCGGAGTTACTGCCAACAGTTTGTTGTTATCAGGGTTGCCTGATCTTCACTGATTTGTATATCACCGGATAAATCCCTACTGGATGCATTGTCAAGGCTGCTTGACCTTCATTGATGTATGTGTCAATGGTAGCATTCCGTTGTAGCCCCCGCCGGGGAAGGTTGCTTCGATGGGTTTACTTGCCATCGGTTGACATGATGTCAAGGCTGCTTGACCTTCATTGATGTGTGTATCAATGATTGCATTGCGTTGTGACCCCCGTCGGGGATACGTAGATGCTTAAAAGATGTGCATTATGACCCCCGCCGGGGATACATAGATGTTTGATAACTTCGGCGTTGTAACCTTGCCGAGCATGGTTTATGAAAACTGAGCTCATTGGTATAGTATACCCTGCATTTAGGCGAATACCATTGAGACGACGAGAGTTTAACTCTAACCGACAAGAAACCAAGATTTCAGGCTGTTTTGCTCAATTGCGTAGCACTTTTATTCCTGATTTGGCCTTTTCAGCTTGTGAGACCTCCTTTGCAACTCTAACTGGAGCGAGCCAGAGGTGTGGGACCTATGTAGAAGTCTTGCGAGGTGTACTACTGAGGAGGCTGCGAGGTTAACTATGACCCGACTATGCCTATGTATAGGTGGCTGGTCACTTTCATAAGTCATTTTCAAGTTGTGCAGCGAAGGAAATCCGAGAGCTCTTCTTCAAATCTGCTGAGTTCAGGCAACTTTCTGCATATTCTGTCACCATACAAGCGTTCTTCACTGTCCTGATAACACATGCATGTATTTTTTTCCAATTTCTGTTCGTTGGAAAATGACTTATCACATGAAATGCATTTAGACACATAGTAGTGAATATGCATGCTGATATGACTTGATAAAAAATATTCAACATAGTAAATGTTAGTATTAAACCATGTTGAACATAATGATGTGAAAATTTTTGACTTTTGAAACAGTCAAATTGTTGGCACCTTTTACTGTCATTTCTTATCCTATATGAGGACAAATGAGTAAAGGTAGACAAGCAAAATAATCCTGGTAATTAGACTACACTTACGAATTTTTTTACTGCAATGTATTGATGCATAAAGGATGTATATGACTGTGTATAAGTGTGCTACTGAATGGCCACCTAGTCTAACCTATGTGCATGTGGATAGTCCCATTTACAAAGGGGCTATGGCAAAATTTTCCCAAAATGTAGGTATTGGGTAGTCATGCATTTTTAACTCTACTATAGATGTATGTTAAAACAATGCATGTATGCATGTAATCATAGAATGCATTTTGAAAAAGACGCTAGGTACAAAATTACCACACCCTTTCTGAGGTGATTTGGAAACTTGCTGTCCAGATATTATGGATCCAGATCAGTCGAGTAGTTCCCGCAGGACCACTTCTGGGGTACGGATGAGGGCTTTTGAAGAGCCTCAGTGCCATTCTGTGAGACAGCCTCGTCATTTGGCGGAGGCGGTGGTACATCCTATTCGGGTTGAGGTGCTGAATGTCGAGGATGAGGAGGAGGATGCACCGATCGAGGTTCTTGCTCTTGCTGTACGTATTCCCCGTAGGGAATTCCCAGGTATTCAAGTGGCAAACCTAGATCTTCTGGGTGACTTGAGTAGGCATCCTTCAGTATACCTGCATATAAACGAGGTATGAAGTTAGATCTTTAATCTTCCTTATTTCCTATTAATGAGGAGTCAAGGAGTCTGATGTTGATCTGCATTTGATGTAGGTTCCGGCTCACACGACCTTGAGGGAACTGGTTTAGCATCCAATCTATGTATCAGGCCTTGCATGATGACTATAGAGCGATCGTCTATGGCTGGGGATTCGGGAGGTTCTTCTCCATTCTACCCCGTCGTTGTCCCTAGGGTTACCTCAGGGCATTGTCTGAGCGGTGGTTCCACCACACTCAGTCACTCTATTTGTTGGACTGCGAGGTGATGATGATGCTGCTGGATTGGCAGTTTATCACAGGTATGGAGTTTGGAGGGGAGCCGATGCCTTGTACGACGGATATCACCCCTACTGCCGTCAGATCCTTGTTGGGAGTTCCGACGGAGACGCTCAAGGGCAGGACCGTTCGTACAGGTCCTTTGAGTGTAGATGCTATGAGCGGGCTGTTGAGTGAGCCTATATCCGATGATGTGAGAGTCAGAGATCACATTCTTCGGCGATTGTTCCTGATGATTATTAGGGGCTGCTTCATAGCAGATAATTCCTCTACGGTGTCCTTCGCTTTGATCAGCACCACTCAACACGTGGACCGTATATGAGAGTATGAGTGGGGTTCCTACACCTTTGCCTACTTCCTCGTGGGAATGCGATCACGATCGTGAGGGCTTAACCGAGGCGTGGTTAGGATTCTACCCATTAACTTTGGTGAGTGTTTCTCTTATCTTTTCCCATGTATGGGTTAAGAGTGTTGGTGATAGCGAGATGTTTGACTTTGTGTTGGCAGTTTTGGGCCTATGAGAGGCTTCCTTGTTTGCGTCCTGTGAGCATGTTAGGTTTAGACACCTATCCACGAGGACGGAGATGGCATCATTCCACACTGGCGGAGGTCCCTGTTGCTGAGGGTTTCACTCATTGTCACCTACTGATTGGAGTTGTTGTGGTGATGTCATCACATGGATTCCCTACTACCGGAGAGCATTTGGGAGTTTCATTTGAGGATGGGTACCAACCGAGGAGAGTAAGTCGTCATTTCCACCATGCAGATTCCCTCTTCACAGATGGAGGATGGGAGCTCTATTTAGGAGAGTGTGCTATCATGAGCACTACTGAGAGAGATTCAGTATGCCGATCTTGCCTCTCGCCTTGAGCGTTATTGGTTTTGTTTCATGATCACCGTCATTGACATCCCATTGATGGGGATTGACGGCTTTACATTGTCAAAGGGCCCTTGTTCTTAGGAGATGTTCCAGCATTGGTGGATCCCTCGTACGATTGTAGCTCAGACCCGCGCCACACAGTTTATGGGGGATATGGTTCCAGGATCCGTGATGATGACGGATTAGCTAGCCTGTGTCAGAGATCTGACTCATGCGGCACAGATTGACAGATTGATGCGACAGTTGGACCGGTCACATCTTTTCATTCAGTATTTGGGTAGAGATCCTGCAGAGGTAGATACTTTTGATCCTTCCAGCTCTGGCGCTGGTCCCTCGGATGACCCATATGGTTTTTCTGGTGCAGATCTGACATCCCTGTAGATAGAGATCCAGTAACTCAGGAGGAGTTACATCAGGTGGATAACATCGATGATGTGGACATCGACACCATTAACTTTTTCTGATGTATTTCTTATGATAAGCCTTTGTTAGCTGCTGGGTAGCTTCACCCCATTCTCGCTATATCTTTTGATAGGCCTTTGTTAGATGTTGGGTAGCTTCGCCCCATTTCCCTGTATTTTAGCTGTACAGAGATGTATTAGATGATGATATACTTAGGGATGTATGCACAGTTTTCCATTCCCTATATCATATTGCCATCTATTGTATCATGCATGTTATTGTTATGCATATGTATGTATGTCCAGAGATATTCAGCATTGACCCCTGGATGGTCTTATGACACGGCCGTCTGAGATGTCTTCTTTGTGATTAGTAGTATTGATCATACCCCACCATTTGCGGTGGTAAATTTGGTATGCGATCATGGTATGATAGTATATCACCATCGAATATGGTGATCGTAGATGATTTCTTTTTGACATCTTATGACTTCTTACCGATGTTTGAGTTCCTCCGAGGATTTGTAGAGGGCATATTAGAGCCTTTGGGATGCGGACGGACATGTATTCCGCTTTGGGACTGTGATTTGACTCTACTTTGGAGGAGTATGCACGCAGTTGATGATGCCTCTGGGCCGGACCTTGCGTGCACATGGTGACAGGAGACATGAGTAGACAGTTCATGACTCTCACATGATTGAGGCGTAGAGTAGTGCAGGATGAGATTACATCCGACCATGTTATATCCCAGCGTTTCCTGTTTGACAGGTTTGGCTCTGAGGACAGCTATGCATAGCATTCCGGGGATTTCACCACATCGGAGGATCATTGGCGTTTAGCAAGAGTAGATGTACTGCTTCTATGCGTATTGTCATACGTATACATGCCGCGGTACATGGATGAGCTAGATATCGGCGTTATTATGACAGTGAGAGCTCTCAAGGAGGGTCGTACCATTGTACCGATGATTATCGCAGAGACCTTGAGGTCGGCTACATACTGCTGCACTTATCCGGCAGGAGTGTTCACAAGTAGCTCGGTCATGCTGTATGTGTGGTTCATGTCACACTTGAGACCGATTGACACATTTAGACATCATGGATTTTGTTTTACCCATGAGATAGCCATGTCGTACTCCTTTCAGCCTGCGCGGTGTACATATGCTGTATCTTGGTCTGTTTTCTTGGTAAAGATTGGAGATCTGTTTGATATATTGCCGTGTTCAGGGCTTAGCTCACCCTATAGCTTCATTACTCATGCTCCGGGCATGGATTATATCCCTCTGGCTGGATTAATGGGCTCGATTACTTACTACCCACTGGCCGTGATGTGTCAGTTTGACCAGTTTTAGGACTTGCATCCGTATGAGGGGGCAGTGAGTCAGCGCTTCGCGTCACACCGTTTGTCAGCGGAGGACAAATCCAGGTTGTATGCTTGCTGGGATCAACGAGAGCTGGCTGAGTTTTCTGTCAGTCATCCAGGTTGTTCTGCAGAGTATTCCGCATGGATGGAGATAGAGAGCGCATTGGGCGTGGCGGTATCCATGATGTAGAGAGACCCGATTATGACGATAAGGAGCCTATAGAGGAGGTCATCATTCCACCGATGACTTGGCTCTTTGGTGCCGGCGTTTGTGATGGATTCTCCACACCGAGTGCCATCACATTACTCGATTATTAAGCACATCATTTGGAGCAGAGCTTACATCGATGACCTATAGCGGAGATCGAGGCTAGGGCCACGATGTTGTGACTCTTGATGAGAGAGATACCTCTCTATTAGAGAGGATGAGGCTAGATCGGCCGAGGGGATGCATTGATAGTTGAGTGGGATACGCCTTATCTCGCTAGGGATGTGGCCATTGCGAGATAGCACTTGATGAGATCGGATGGCGGTCGGTCTGGCCGACATGAGTGCTTACATTGATGAGCATTATGTCACCATGCAGTTAGCCTCTGATCTGCTAGCTCGTGTAGATACCCTTGGGCAGGAGCTTGCAGCGTTACCTCCGTCTTTAGAGAGGGATGCTATGTTAGATCGATAGTCCGCATACATCTGGATCTGTAGATAACTTTGTATTTTCTGCCTTGCAGACTAAGCTTAGCCATTTTGTCATGTACAACATAGATGTATATATCAAAGCGATATTATGTATGTGAGGAAATATATTTTGATTCACTTTCCTTTTAGTTATGCCTTGATACTTGCTTGATATTTGCCTGTTTCTCCAGGGCCTTTGATCTTGATGCATTATGAACTTATCCTTGATAGATGGACATTGAGATGTCGCAAGGTCTCTCAGAACGGATCATTAATTACTGAAAATCCCTACCATCTTTGGTGTCTTGGGACTGGTATCCGTATGGAAAAAATGGAGAGGAGGGTGGTCTCTTCCTCTCTGAGATTGACCGCACCATAGATGGTCGCCAGTACTTCTATTTGTGAGAAGCCTAGTTAATTCCATCTCTTATGGGTTGGTATTTCTCTTTGAGGCACGATCGCAACTTAGATGGTCACCGAATCTTCTATTTGTGAGAAGAGGTTGGATAATTACATCCCTTTGATCTGAAACCGATGAAGTGGGGAATTTGAAGGTTGATCCGATGCAGTGTGACAAGTATGTTTGTTACGGTAGGGGTTAGATCGCACCATGAATGGTCGCCACGTACTCTATTGAAGAAGAGATCAAGTCTGCGTGAGTTCGAACCTAGTGTAGGAGGTTCAACGCTGAATGCGGAAGGCAGATGGGTGTAGAAGTATTTTTGTTGTTTTTGTGAAGAAAGGGCATAAATGTTTTTGTTATTTTTCTTTATTACGACCGGGCCATATAGAATATGGTTGCCTACGTACCCCCGGGTATCCGGGAGATCAGGTCGACGTAGTTTGCCCCTCAGGACGAATCGCAGCTGAAGAGAAGCGTAAATCCCATGTGCAGGCTATACTGCGGGGAGAATAAAGTTTTATCCCATAGAGGGGATAAACTGCAAGTGTGGAAAAAGTTTAATCCCATCTTGAGGATAAACTGCAGGGGTGAAAAGTTTAATCTCGTCTTTAGGAGAAGTAGGTGTGAAAAGTTTAATCTTGTCTTCTAGAGAAGCAGGTGTGAAAAGTTTAATCTCGTCTTCAGGAGAAGTAGGTGTGAAAAGTTTGAAATGAAGTAAAACTAGGCTGCTGGCTTGAAGTGTATGTTTCCCTGAGGGGCAGAAGAGTTTGTAAAAAGGAGAGAGGGTTCAAAACCGGAATGACTGGTGATTGGATGATCAAAACCAGGATGTTTGTTTGATGGTAACTTCAGACATAGTACCGTTTCACGGTGTCCAAGTTGATAAGCTGTGGAAATTCATCGCCATCCATTTCCTGCAACCTGAGAGCACCTCCTGTCAATACTTCTTTGACAATAAATGGGCCTTCCCAGTTAGGAGCGAATTTTCCCTTAGATTGATCTTGGTTGTCAATGATCTTCTTCAAAATCAAGTCATGTTGTTTGAATTGCCATAGTCGGACTTTTCTGTTATAGAATTGTGCGATCCTTTGCTGATATAACTGACCATGGAAGATAGCCGCGGTTCGCCTTTAATCTATCAGAGACAATTGGTGATACCTGTCTTGTACCCATTGGTCTTCATCTAACTGAGCATCCATCAATACTCTGAGGGATTCCATTTCCACTTCTATGGGGAGCACTGCTTCCATCCCATAGACTGACGAGTAGGGGGTTGCCCCAGTGGAAGCACGCATTGAAGTTCTGTTGGCTAATAAAGTTAGGGACAAGAAGTCAGGCCATCCTTTGTGATTGGCGGACATTTTCTGCATGATCTTCTTGATGTTTTTATTAGCCGCTTCAACAACACCATTCATCTTTGGTCGGTAGATGACAGAGTTGAGATGTTTGATGTGGAATTTTCTGCATAATTCCTCCATCATGTTGTTGTTGAGGTTTTTAGCATTGTCTGACATAATGACCTCTGGTTGTCCATATCGACAAACAACATTGTTTCTGATGAAAGCAATGATGACTTCTTTAGTAACCCTGGGGAAGGAAGCTGCTTCAACCCATTTGGTGAAGTAGTCGATCATGGTGAATATGAATTGATATCCATTACTGGATTTGGGCTCGATGGGCCCGATCATGTCCATTCCCCACATTAAAAAGGGCCATGGTGAACTCATATTGTGGAGTTCCCTTAGAGGGGCGTGGATAGCACTCCCATGGATCTGACATTGATAGCACCTCTTGATGTGATCATCACAGTCAGCTTTGAGTGTAAGCTAATAATGTCCCGTTCTGAGAATTTTCTTGACAAGTAGGGGTCCGCTCATGTGAGGGCCGCATACTCCACCATGTATATCATCCATGAGTCGCTGAGCTTGGTCTTTGTTTAGACATCTGAGGAGACCTAATCCTGCATCTCTTTTGTAGAGTGCATCTCCGCTCAGGTAGAATTTCATAGCAAGTCGATGAATCCGCCTCTTCTCAGTTAGGCTCGCCTCAGCGGGTGTAGATCCATCTCGTAGGTACTCCTTGATATGTTGATACCAAGGGTTATGGATGGGAGGCAACTCATCAGATACTTCTCCAATGTAATTCCCATAGACTGGGGCTTTCTGCATAGCAATCGTGATGCTTGACATGTTTTCCTTGTCAAGTATGTAAACCAAGGAGGCCAACGTTGCTAATGCATCTGCAAAGTCATTCCTATTACGAGGAATGTGTAGAAAGGAGATTTCTTCGAACTCCAAAGCCATCTGTAGAACTTGCCGATGGTAAGGCAGTAAATGTAATTCTTTGGTTTGATAGATTCCTGTGGATTTCTTGATTACCAATTCGGAATCTCCAAAGACAGTTAACCGCCTGATACCCATTGAACGGGTAAGTTTGAGTCCCATGATCTGACCTTCATACTCATTTGTGTTGTTAGTGTTGACAAACTACAATTGATTGGCTGACGGATATCGCTCCCGTATCGGATATTAAACCGCTGCTCCGGCTCAAAGCCTTACGTGTTATGACTCCATCAAAATACATTTTCCATGAACGACATGTATCTTCTTGATGTGATAATTTGAATTATCATTACTCCTTCATCGAGGAAATTATGTTTCTAAGGGTTTGTAATCCTCGCAGTGCAAATGCCAATTGATCCGCAATTCCTTGACCTTTGACCGACTTTTGAGTCACGTAGACGATGTCAAATTGCTGTAGGATCAACTGCCATCTGGACAGTCGACAATTCAGTATGGGTTTGCTGAACACATACTTAAGAGGATCCACGCGAGATATGAGATGGGTTGTGTGACCATGGAGATATTGTTGTAATCTCATGGAAGCCCATGCTAAAGCACAACAAGTCTTCTCGATCAGAGTGTACTTATGTTCACTGATGCTGAATCTTTTGCTGAGGTAATAGATAGCTCATTCTTGGCCTCTATTGTCTTTCTGCCCCAGTATGAAGCCCATAACATTGTCACTTATGGACAGGTACATGAACAGGGGAACATCATCCCTGGGAGGAACCAAAATAGAGGCGTTGATCAGTTGCTCCTTGATTGTGAGGAAGGCTTTTTGACACTCATCGTTCCATTTCATGGAGGAGTTCTTCCTTAACAATTTCAAGATTGGCTCACAGGTTGCCGTGAGTTGAGAAATGAATCAGCTAATGAAGTTGATCCTTCCCAAAAATCCCCGTATTTCCTTCTCTGTCTGAGGAATGGGAATTTCCTTGATGGCCTGGATTTTGGTAGGATCCAGTTTAATCCCTTTGTGGCTGACTAGGAAGCCTAGAAATTTGTCTGACTTAACACCAAAGGCGCACTTGGCGGGATTCAACTTCAAGTTGTACTTACGCAACCTGTTGAACAGCTTTTTGAGATGGTCTAAATGGTCATCCTCCTTTCAGGATTTGACAATGATGTCATCCACATAGATCTCTATCTCCTTGTGTATTAAATCATGAAAAAGAGCCATCATAGCTCGCTGGTAGGTTGCCCCGGCGTTGATGAGGCCGAATGACAACCGTCTGTAGCAAAAGGTTCCCCAAGGCGTGATGAAAGCAGTTTTCTCACGATCTTCCTCAGTGACCATAATTTGATGGTACCCAGCAAAGCAATCAACAAAGGAGTACATTCCGTATTGAGCAGTATTGTCAATGAGAATGTGGATAAATGGCACGGGAAAGCTATATTTTAGGCAAGCTTTGTTCAAATCCCGATAATCCACGCAAACTCGCACCTTTCCTCCTGGTTTAGGCACGGGAACAATGTTGGATATCCACTCTGGATATGTAGACACCATGATGATACCAGCTTGAAATTGTTTCACAATTTCTTATTTAACTTTTAAACTCCACTCAGGTTTCAATTGCCTGAGCTTTTGCCTAACTGGCTTGAATCCTTCTTTAATGGGAAGGCGATGAAGAACAATGTCATTGGACAATCCCACCATGTCTTCATGAGACCATGCAAACACATCCACGGAATTTGGTTAACGGTCTGCAACCATGTCATTCCATTTGAGTTGTGGTGAGGTTTGAACCAATCTGGATAAGCTTAGGGTTGTCTACAAGGTTAGAGATTGAAAGGAGTGGTTTGATCAAGATTGGGTTTGGGTTTGTCTGCGACCCATTCCTTAATCTCTTGAGGTGTCTCAATGTCCTCTTGGATGTCCATCAAGTGCGAGTCCAACTTTGCATCAAAGTTCTGACCCTTGTGGAGAGAAGGCACCTCATCGCAAGTCTGAGCACATCTAAATTGAGTAGTCCTGAAACAAAATATGCTTTCACTTAATATATGCAACTGTTTGATCATACAAAAGTGTTAGCATGTACGTGATAAAATAACTACTAGTGTTGTAAAGGAAAGCAAGCAATTAAAGTTATCTACAGGGCAGAGGGATTTTCTACCCATTTTACCCTCGTCGACCAATGCATGGAGTGCTGCTCCAATTGTCGAGGGAAAAGTCCGGATGGACTACAGTGATAGAAGGATCGTCAGTGTCCTCCTTTTCCCGAATGATAACCATAACGTCGGGGCAATCATCGTCTGGGGTGTATTTGTTTGTGTGTTCATTATGAACAATGATGCGTGTGACGCCCCCAAAATAGGTCCACGTGACCCATTTTGAGTCGCTAGATATCACTCCATAAAAATCAAATACAAATTTCATTTATACAATTTGTTGAGCGTAAATGCAGAGTACGACAACAGATAAGTTGTGAGTTTCAATACAAAATCTATGTAACTCTCATGGTGCCTCGACCACAACACCTTACAAAGGTACTTTACATAAAAGTACAGTCAATAACTGTTTTAGAAATTAAAATCTTTGGAAAAAGCTCAAGGAAACCTTCATACATAGGAGGCCATGAATCTAAGTTATGATAGATATCATATGCCCAGAGAATTATCCTTGGTTGGTCCAATAGACCCTAAAGAAAAATGAGAAGATTACTATCATGTTCCTTCCAATGATAAGTCTTCTCTTGACATATAATTATCTCAGTTATCTCCAAGTGAGAATTATATCTCAAATATACTCCAAGATCATATAGGTAGTGCTTGTAGATATACTCAGCAAGTGGATGTGCACAACCTTGTCTTATGATAACATGAGATTGTATGTTATTAGAAATCTTGTATGATAGTGGCAAAACACCCTTCCAAAGTTGGGTTCTCATCAACCTATTGTTGTTCACCAAAATCAATTATCAAGTGACGTATAAAATACGACACGCACATCTTAGGTCCTCAATACAAATATATATTGCATGTCATGCCGTTTTATAATGTATTGAGAAACTTCAACAGTCTCAGACCATCTCACTATTTCCCTGTTATCCCCGCTCGACCCAGCTACACTCTTATTACCTGAAAGGAATTGTGATGCAAAAGGGTGAGCACAACTAGCCCAGTAAAGAATATCATGACTAAAGATAATTAAATTATCAATAGCATTCATTAGTAATAAATCAAAGATTTAGAACATATGGTAGATGATAAAACTTTTCAACCATAGTTGCAGCGGAACGAGCAATCCATTAAAAGAGTCAAATAGACCATCAGGTCTATTATCTTCTCTAAGTTAAAAGTCCACCAATAATGTTTTATCCCTGTAACATCAATCAACAATTCTTGTCCACAATCATATGAATAACTCATAATCATAATTGTGATTTGAATTCCTTTTCGCACCTAGGACGAAGATAATTTTCATCACCTATCTTCACCTGAAACATCAAAAATCATGGTTATACCAAATCACAATTTCTGCTCATAATCATACTAATAAATTCATCTTTGCACTACGGCCAAAGATATACAACTGTATAACCAATAACCAACAGTTCATCTTTGCACTACAGGCCAAAGATATACAACTGTAAAACCAATAATGCTGAGACTCAGCTTAATAGTATCACGACCATGAATTATCCATGCACTACAGGCCAAGGATATTCGTGTTTTCAATTACGATCATGATTATACCGAATAATCCCTGGTCATAATCATACCAAGTCCATCTATGCACTACGGGCCAAAGATGACTTTTACCACATCATTTGTAACATTACGGTCATGATTATACCGAATAATCCCTGGTCATAATCATACCAAGTCCATCTATGCACGTAAGCCACAGATGACTTTCAACACAATATAAGCATGAGGATCATGACAATGATATAAAGAATCAATCAAATGAGATAAAGGATAAATATTAAATATTTATAATATAATTTATCCAGGGTTCAAGAATATCCCAATGTTATCAATCACTTAATAATCTCATAATCTAATATCATTAATGTTATAAAAATATTTTAATCACTTCTTAAACTTATAAACAATTTATTTCAATTGTTTACACTTTACCACATAATGCATTTAATCATTCAAAAATGCCATACTCATAAGATATCATCACCAATGATCAAATCCCTCATCAAAAATATGCATATACCCTATATAGGATTCCCAAGCCATAAAATCCTATTTTTCAATTTTGTTACTTCACATAACATATTTAACTCATATGTTCGTAACTAAACTATTTTCATGAAAAATACCAAATCAGTTCCAAAAATATTTCTTTTCTGGGATTTAGCAGAATATAGTCCCATAATGAACATATATTTTTCTCGGAATTTTTAAAATTCATTTACTATTTTTCAAAAATCAATTTCTAATTAATTCCTTAAGAAATTAGCTACCTCAAGTTTAACTTCAGAAATTCCCAAATCTTGGAAGGATCTTACACATGTTAACGTGAGCTTCCAGTTTAAATTTTATGGTCATCAGAGTTATAGAACTCCGGTTATAGCATTTTTTGTCAGAAAAATCTAAATATTGAAATAGTCATAACTTGCTCATTTTAAGTCGGAATGAGCTCATTTTTGAATAGGAGGTACTTTATACCATATAATTTCATGTCCAAAAAGGCCAGAATTTTTCTCACAAATTAAGTGGTCAAAAAAATTTCTTTTAAATTTATGGACGGTAGCTTTTTAAGTAAATTGCGACTTTGGACTCCTTTGCTAAAATCGGTCCCACGAAAATCTACAACACCTTTTCGGTGATTCCACTTGGATAAGTTACAAAACTCATAGACCTAACTCTACAACTTAACCTCACTCAAAAAATTCAAAATATAATAGGAGATATGGTCAATTGAATTTCATGTTCTGTTTTCACCAAAATCTGATTTTCAACCCTTTGTGATTTCTAAGAAACTTTCATGTTTTCACATAATAACCAACATAAATCATCATAACACTTACTAATACTTCATATACCCATGATTTTCATCAGTCCAATGCTTTTATTATGACTCTCATCATAATCAACATAACCGGATCATTTCCACAATTTAATAAGGAATGAATACAAAGGATCATTCACCATGCATGTGGTAATCCACATGACAAAGCTATTCAATAGAATAATAAAGAATGGAACCGGTGGGTGTAAACGCACAAACAGGATATTAAAGCCGAGAATATTAAAGAATGGAATAACAAATGAAATCACCGGTATACGGTAATCCACGATATCTGAGTTATTCATGAGAATAATAAAGAATGGAATAACAACAGACATCACCTGGTATACTAGAATCCACGTATCTGAGTTATTCCAACAGAATAATAAATGGAACGGTCGGTGAAATTAAATTATGACCGACGCGGATATTAAACGAGAATAATAAAGAACGGAATAATAGAAGAATTTCACCATGTATGCGGTACTTCACATAAACAGGTTATTCCAACATAATAATATAGAATGGAATAACAGAGGGATTTCACCAAGTATAGGGTATGCCGCGTATACAGGTTATGTATAGGGTATGCCGCATATACAGGTTATTCCAACATAATAATAAAGAATGGAATAACAGAAGTTCTCTTTATGAATAAGAAAGAATAACACCCCTTACGAGTACAATAAATAATATCCCTTACCTTATAAAGAAACTTGATATAGAAGTAGTGAAGTAGCAGAATACTCTTCTTCTTTCTCTCTATAGATTTTCTCTCTATAGCTTTTCTCTATAATTTCTCTCTCTAGAGTTTCAGTGAATTCGTAATAAATAATTAAGGAATGAGCTTCTATTTATAGAAAAACTGAGAGTGGCTCTTGGTCTTAACGAAGGGTTAAAATGACTCTTGGTAATATTGAAGAGACAACTACTATTTGCGAAGGGGCAATTAACCCTTGGAACACCGAAAGGGCAAGTTACTATTAAAACTTTAAATCAATGATTCATATTGATTTACTATTATAATTTCATCCAACGGTCTGAAAAATTAGCACATCTCCTCATGGAATAATATTGTACCCAAAAATGATTTGGACTGAAAATAAATATAATGTTCGGGTGAATAGTACCCCGTGAATAGTACTCGTGAATAGTAACTCATGAATAGTAACTCATGAATAGTAACTCGTGAATAGTAACTCATGAATAGTAACTCATGAATAGTAACTCGTGAATAGTACTCCGACACGAAAAGTGCCCCGAATACCCGATTAAACAATATAACCTTCAGACATCAATTATTATCGAAATAAATATCGATTTCCACTAACACAAATAATTTCAACACAATGGAACTATCAAATTCTTCTTTAATCAACACGAACTTATCCATCATTAATATCATAATTCACAATATTTAACAACCAGGTCGTTCCCAGGAAAGAGGGGGCTTTCTAATAAGGATTTCTCCCTATTGGCGCACAATTAGGTGACCAAACCTCTCCTCGACAGAACTTCTAGACATTGTAAATATTGTAATTTAATAATATGAATAACTTTGTCGTCTCAATTATTAATTTAATAATATATAAAATATTGACAATAATTGAATAAAATTGAGTGACTTCTCACGTAAGCATCAATAATCAAAGATATTGTACAATACCATGTGCCACTGTGCAACCACGCGTATTACTGTACTTTTTATCAATTTAACCGTTTACTAAATAGAATAATAATTATAAAAATTGAATACTTTCATTTCATAAAATTTGGGGTCTCACAACGCGAATGCCTGCCATCATCAAGGTAAGGTCATGTTTACGTTTCTGTTCCTTTTCTTCCGCCTCGGGATCAGGAATCAGCACCTCTTTAGCTTTGATTGGCACTGGCTTCAGAAGCAACATAGCCACCATATGGATTGGTACCTTTACTGGAGACTGTATCAACTCATGCGGTAGAGGTATAGAAAATCGTCGTTCGGCGGAAGCTTGAGGAACCTGCTTGTGCTTATGAGGATTCCTGTGACTGGAACTAGTAGAATAGCCTAGTCCGGCTATTTCGATTTGACTGGACATTTGAATAGGGTGCTTAATACCCTGCTTATCTTTACCGAGGCCTTGTCCAGGTTGATAACCCAATAACATCATTTTCTTGAGTAAACCTCATCGAAATCTTGGAGTGCGGAAGTGGCGCTCCAATAAAATGGTATTGCGTGTTACTCACTTCCAGAGTATGGAAACTAGCCGGCTCAACTTCTGAATTGAAGCTGATAATTGGTAGAGTTCCTGGTCCAGGACATTCCGGCTCAGCATTGATAGTGACTTAGACTGTTGTTGATGATGCATTTGAGTTGTTGATGTAAGGTGGAGGGAAAAACTCCATCCATGTGTATCCATGATCTCCCCAATAACAGGTTGTATCCTGAGTCGATCTTGAGGACGTGGAAGGATACATTGAATGTATTTGGACCAATCTCAATTGGTAATTCAATCTTTCCAACGGAATTTTGCCGGGATCCATCAAAAGCTCGGATGATCGTATGGCGACTTTGGATTCGCTTGAGATTGATATTCATCTTCACCAAGATGGCATAAGGACATATATTTAGAGATGAACATCCATCTATCAATACTCCAGCTAGCATATACCCGGAAGATAACACTGCGATGTGCAGTGGTTTGCAATGACCGGTCCCTTCGGGAGGTATGTCGTCATCAGTGAAGGATATCACATTGTTGTTGAAAATGTGATCAACCAAATGTTGAAATTTTTCCACATTCACTGATTTTGGCAGGTAGGCTTCTTCCAAAACCTTTAGCAAGACCTTTCGATGCTCCTTGGAAGATAAAACCAGGTCCAAAATTGAAATCTGGTGTGGAGCTTTTTGCAAGCTTAAAACCACTTTGGTTTCATTGTGGCCCATAGTACGGAGGAATTTTTCAATCTTCTCCATGGGCAACTTCCCCTTTGCTTCGCAAGTAGGCTTGATAACCCATTGAGGAAGGTACCGTGGATTTTCCTTCGACACTGTAGCAGTAGTATGAGACGTGGATCCTTCAGCTTCTCCATAATTCCATAGAACTTTATGCAAGCTGACAACAGGATGTTGTAGTCTGCAAGGTAAAGGAATTGGCTCTGGTGCGGCCACTTTCAAAGGATTGTCAGCTCCTTTGAGATGAATTGGTTGTATGGCAAATACTTTGACAGTCTCATTATCCACTTCGGATATAACTGCTACTGATCCCTTCCATTGGGTAGGGCATGTATTCGCATCCTTGAGTTGCACAGTGTAATCATCGGCTATTTGCAGGACACCTCTATCGATAAGATTTTGAATGAGATAGCGGAGTGCCCAGCATTCTTCTGTGCTGTGACTGCGAGAATATGAATGATATTGACACATTTCATCAGGATTGAACCGCCCTAAGCGGGGATTGATTGGAGGTAGAAGGAATGTGATTCTTCCTTCGTTGATCAACATTTGAAGTATCTCCCCCATAGATTGGCCCAAATAGTTGAATTCCCTTTAATTGGCGAAATCTTGATGGGCTTTAGCACTTGCTCGCTTTGCAACCTTATCCTCCATAGCTTCACTTTCTGAAGGTGTTGATGAAGTATTCATAACAAATGGAAGAAGATAGGCATGCTCCTGCCTGATTAATTGGCGTGTGACTTGATGATGGTGGGTCACCAGTTCTGCCAATTGCTCAATTTATTTGCAAAGAGCTTTCATCTTTCATTCTATGGTAAACTAGAACTTTGCATAATCCTATTTGTCAACACCGTCTTTGATGGTTTGGGATGATTTATCAGTAGAATTGGAACCATGTCCAGTGCTCCAACTGATCATGTTGACCTCTTCTTCTTTGTGTTGAGGAAGAGGGTTGTCTTACATGTGAGGTTGATCGGGTTTAGTGACCACGATCTCACCATTGTCTATTAAATCTTGAATCTTATGCTTCAAGGCCCAAAAATCTTGAGTATCATGTCCGGGTGCCTCGGCATGGTAAGCACACTTCCGAGTAGCATTAAAACCCCTCCCATTAGGGTTGGCTGGTGGAAGAAGATGTGTAATTTTCTTCTGAGCAGTCAGAAGAGCAAGAATATTCTCGAGCGAGTCCCCTAAGGGCGTGAACGTTCGAGGCCGCTTCACTTCTCCACTTTTAGGTAATGGAGGGTTTGAAGATTGTGCTGGAAAAGGGGAGTAGTTTCTCCTCTGTATAGGCATGCTTGGATTACCTTTTTTGTCCTTGTGGTATCAAGGAAACATCCTCCTCTTTCTTTTTATGGACCCTCGGGTTGTTTCCATAAGATCTGGATTTGGATGTGCTCAAAGAACATCTTTAAGAAATGGTTAGGTCTTGAATTTTCTGGGACTTCAATCCCATTTTAGCCATTTAGCGTGTGTTTGATCATTTCAAAAATGGTTTGCCAATACCACTAGAACTCTTTCTCATAGAAAGGAGCTTCTCAGATATCTATGAAAGTCATGACCATTTCTCGATTCTCGCCATGGAAGCAATAACTTGAAAGACAAAGGTGCCTCCACCTTTGAGCATACTCTCTGAATGACTCATTAGATCGCTTTCTTGACCTTGGTAATTTGGTGCGGTCCAGAGCCATCCGAGATTGAAAATCTGTATTGAGTGAGGAAGCGCGTGTGCGGCTCTTCCCAACTATGGATCTTAGAGTTGTCTAACTGGTATACCATGAGCAGGCTTCTCAATCGGACTTTTTCAAAACAATTTGCATTCGAGCTTTTCATTCTCAGCATAAGATCCGAGTTCTCTGATGAACACTTTTAAATGTGTATAAGGATCCCCTAATCCGTTATATTTCTCAAAATTAGGGGCTTTAAATTTCTGCGGATAATGAACACCAGGGAATATGCAAAGGTCTGTATATGAAACACTGCCATAAGTTCCAATCCCTTTGAGAACACGAATGGTTTCTTCCATTTGAAGGACTTTCTTCCTGATGTCACCGTTGTCTGGATCTCCTTGGATATGGGTGCCTTCAGGGTCTTTATTGGTTGTATCCAACTGATGTTCTGGAATTGTTTTTTCCAGACCTTGAACTCCTTGTGTAAAGGGTTCTGTATGTGTAGGTATCTGCGTACCCTGAGTAGACTGGTGTAATTCTTTTAGTAGAACAACCAAGTCTGTGATTTGTTTACTCAATCCGTTGGATACAATGGTAATTGAAAATTACAAGTAAATGCTTTTACAAGTAATTGAAAATGGAAAACATGAAGAGATTTTCCTCCGCATTTGGTTTATCAGAGGTTGACCTATCTTAGGGTTACTCTCGTGGCTTTTCAGCATGAAGGTTCCCAGATCATCGCAATCTACTCGACGAAAAGTTAATCCGGTCTTTCAACTGGAGCGAATCTGAGTGGTGCCTTTCCTGAGCCCCGGGGAATTATTCTTTCCACGGGTCCAGTAATCAAATACCGGCAGGATAGCCTCCTGGTGGAGGGACCACACAACATACATTCACATACAACGTGTCTCACCATTTATGCAAAATGATGAAATGTGCGAAGCACTAATATCACAGATAGATATTTAGCAGTGCAATAAGTAAGATGCATTCGTACACATTCATCAGAAATGTAAATGCAACAATCACACACAAGCATATAACAATTTTGAAAAGCTTGTAATAGCGGCTTAAGCCCTCTTACTGGAATCCCCAGCAGAGTCGCCACTTGTCGACGTCGGGATTTTTAGTGTTCCTTTTCGTTACTTATTCTTTGGTGTTCTCATGTTAATGTGAGATTTGTTTGAAAAAATAAGTGAAAAAGGTCCAACATGTATAATGTCGATGATTGATTTTAAGAGTCTCCAGTTGGTGTATTTAACTGGTTGCACCAATACAACCGAAAAGGTTAGCACATTGACCCAGTGATTTGACACTGCTAAACGGGTCTGTGAAACCGAGATTCATTAAGGGTTCGAGGGCTTGATTATGCGGAGGGAAGGTGTTAGGCACCCCCCGACATCCGTGTTACCACGGTGACCGCCACTATTCAAAGAAATTGTTATATGAGTGTGTGTGTGTGGATCAATGTGCAATTATTTGAAAGTAGTGCGAAGCCTCGTTCGCACCTATATACACAAGGTTTGAATTTTATAAGAAAATTCAGTTTTAACCAAGATATAGCAATGAAGTTTTGTAAAAGTAGTTTTTCAAACCCTGTGCTCAATAGGAATTAAGACCTTTTCATACTTCCATTTTATTGAATGTTTACTTTGTTTGCTTTTTATTTTGAGATGCGAAGCATCCTCGAGAAAATAATATCTGAAGATCTTAGAACTCCTTATGGGCATGATAGCCATCCAAGGAAACTTAGACACTGTAAAATAATGTACAAGCTGCTTACAGCTAAAAAATGTCCATCATGGGAACCGAATCTAGATTGATGAACTCGAACACGTGATCACATGATTCCTAGGCTCACATGATACTGCAATTTGTATGGAAAGCAGTAAGCAGTTATATATATATATATATAAAAGCGATAAATATATATATATATGTACATGATCAACCACCACAAAGCAACTCCATGGGGGATCAGAAATGTAAATAAAGTAGTAAATGCTATCAACTGCCACGAAGTAAACTCCAGGCAGGACAAAATATAAATAAAGCTGTAAAAAGCGATCAACTACCACGAAGTGAACTCCAGGCAGAACGATATATAAAAAAGCTGTAAAAAGCCACGGAGGAAACTCCAGGCCTGACAGGAATATATATATATATATATATATATATATGTAAAAATATATATATATATATAAAGTAGTAAACGCACCGGATGTAAATCCGGGCTCATCGGATATGTCCGACAACAATTATATATATGTATATATATATAAAAGCGAGTAAACGCACCGGATGTAAAATCCAGGCTCATCAGATATGTCTGACAGCAATTATATATATAAATATATATATACAAAAGCTATTAAACGCTCCGGATGTAAAATCCAGGCTCATCAGACAGAGTCTGACCACAGTTTATATATATAAGTATATATATACATAAAAGCAAATAAATGCTCTAGACCGAAGTCTAGGCTCAATGGAGGCATAACTCGATAATGTTAGTCCATATATATGAAATATATACATATATTAATATATATATATATACAGACAGAAATGAAAACCACGGACCGAAGTCCGGGTAAACAAACTCACACGACTATCAACGTGTACAATAGTGTGTGATATATGAGAAAGAGGCTTTATAGAATATAAAGAAACTACTTAGCATTTGCCAAAGTAGACTTCTTAGACTTTAAATGGATAAACACTCGGCTCTCGTCGGATAAAAAGTAGCTATATGTGAGCTAACTAGTGTTTAAAGAAGAGGAAACACTAAAAGATGTGTATACTGAGTAAAATGGATGAGGGCTTCCTCGCTTTTTCCTCCTTCTCTCTCTCTTCAAATGGTGACCCTCAAACTTATATTTATAGATCGATGGCCGCAGTACACTGCGGCGATGTGATGTATACTGTACTGTGGTCGGTCATGGTGGATCCGAGCCTCATGGTCCCGTCGTGTTCTAAGTAATACGTGCGATCAGTGCCTTTGTAATGTAATGTCTTTCGAACTGCGGAACTTCAATCCGAGCATCCGAACGGAAGTATATCTATACTTCTTGGATCGCTTGTGTCAAGAGTTATGTAATGACATGGATTAGAGGTTATGCTGAAGTCGGGAAGAGGGTCTATACCCATGGTCTTCAAGCTTCAAATTCTATCAAAAGTCATCGCCACTCGTAATAGTCACTTCAGGATTGTCAATCCTCGGCTCTTGTGGGAAATTTGTTGTATGTATGTATGAAGTGTTGAGACGACGTGCCATTTGTTGAAGGAACAAGATGACGCTTGACTCTCTCATGGGGTTATCGCGGTTTGAGTTGAAAGTAGACGTTGCTTTCAGGTTCTGGTGAGATTGGACTACTTGTTGGTATCTTTGCGATATCATCTTGTTGACATGGTAAGATGATGTTGTGACTCCTCACCGGGGTTATTTCCGGTTTAAGTGGAAAGCAGACGTTGCTCAGGGTTACATCTGAGATTGGACTGCTTATTTGTATGCCTTACTGTCATCTGGATTGAAGTTGATCGTACATGTTTGAAACAAGCATTTTCGTGGTTATCATTGAATCGCTAATGGCATCCCTTGGGGTTATCACCGAGGATGGGGTTCTACTCTCTCGGTGTTGTCTCTGGAGGCTGGAACCGAACGTCGTGGTGTTATCGCCGAGACAGGGTGTCTCTCTCTCGTGTGTTGTTGCCGGTTTTTGATTCTGCATATCTCGAGGTTATCTCGAGATTGAAATAACACACCGGTTTGTGTTCCGGGTTGAGATGATGTTCCCGGTTTGTGTTCCGGGTTGGAGCTGAACTTCCTATAGTATCCGGCATGGATGTAAGTTGTCTTTCAGGGTTGTCTCCAAAAGATAAATCTACCCTCCTACAATGTTAGGAATAGGAGTGCAGAAAATTTCTAGTGTCTACATCAGTTTTGATGAGCCTATTCATTGGCAGTTATTATTTTTTTGTTGATTCATTACTATATCTAGTGAGCATTTGTTTTTCTCACTCTTGCATATATACACTCATTGCAACTAAAGTTGAGAAGGTCAATGAACCTATAACTAGCAAAGGAAAGGAAAAAATGTACAAATGATGAAGACTTGTAATTTAATGACTTTTATGTTAATAGACTTTATATTTAATGATGTGATATAATTATTTTATTTTTTTCACTTGATTGATGTTTAAGGTTAGACAACCTGGGATATTTTTGGATTTAATGATCTAACCCTTGAATAGGGAGGATTTCTGATTTAATTTTGTTATATTTGGGTAGATAGTACTATTGTATGAAAAGTGAACACCAAGTCTTAGGGGAATGAAGTACCCATATTTGGGAGTGTCACAGGGGTAGTGATAGAATTTCAAATAAATTTTACTTGATAAATGATACTTTCTTAATCCATGTGCCAAAACCTTAAACGACAATCTTTTAGGAACGGAGATAGTATTTGTTGGCAATGATTACACTTGGAATATGACTATTAATCTCAAGTGTCTGTTTTGTTTTTAAATTTGAGCTTGAGACTATTAGTCCTGGGATTATAAAATAGCTTAAGATTTGGGTTATTTAATACCTTGTTCTACCCGGTATTATAATTCCTACAATTTTGGATTAAAAATTGCTAGATAAAATTAACCTCAACCTGTTTTTTAAATGACCATAATATCCTGAAATTTTTGTTATTATTTGTGACGCCCCCAAAATAGGTAGACACAACCTATTCTGAGTCGTCAAATACATGGTACAGAACTTAAATACAAACTTCATTTATACAATACGACAAAACATAGCTGAGAGTTTTAACACGAATTTTATCTCGTAGACAATATCCAAACTCAAATGAAGTCCTCATTACAATTATTATCACACTATTTTTTATAGAATAGTGAGAATTACTATAGCAACCATCTTGGACCATCACTCCATTCCCTTACTAGTCCTAGTTATATTCTCATTTCCTAAAGAGAACAATGAAAGAAAAGGGTGTGCTCAACTAGCCCAGTAAAGAATATTATGACTAAGATAATGCAGAATAAATTATCGTTTGCCTTCAACAGTGTTAAACTGATAGAATACAATAGACAACAAGATTAACTGCAGCGGAACAAGCAATCCATTAGAAGAGTCAAGAAGAGCATGATATCTACTATCTTCTATGATTTAAAAATTCATCATCAATATTTTATTGTTGTAACATAGCTCAATAAATAATCCACATCACTGAATTATCCATGCACTACGGGCCAAGGATATTCATTAGTATCACATCCATGAATTATCCATGCGCTACGGGCCAAGGATATTCGTTATTATCACCAATGGTCATGATCATGACAAACAACAATTCATCTTTGCACCCTTGGCCGAAGAGAATCCATGGTCATGATCATACTAACAATTGTCCATCAATGAACTACGGGCCAATGAGGACTTTTATCACATCATTTGTAACATTACAAGTCATGATTTACCGATACATAATTCCTGGTCATAATAATACCAATCAACAGTCCATCTATGTACTATGGGCGAAAGATGACTTTCATCACAATATAAGTATAAGGATGATGACAATGATATAAGAATTCAATAAAACAAAATTAAGGATAAATATTAAAGATTTTTAATTTATCTAGAGTTTAAAAATGTCCAAATTATCAACATGATAACTGCTTTGTGAAGTAAAATTCAAGAATAATATTCACGTATCAAAAATAATTTGACAGAAAAGGATCAATTTTTTGTCGTGAATAGTACTTTGGGTGAATAGTACCTGAGTGAATAGTACCCCGTGAATAGTATTTTATGAATAGTATCGTATGTATAAATAGTACCGTACGTATGAATAGTGCCGTATGTATGAATAGTACCCATGAATAGTACTTCTGCATAAAAAGATTAAAATTTAACAAGAATGTTTAGAAAAATATCCTTGTAAAACGATACTATATGAAACGTAAATTTCAAGGATATTTTACTAATTTCAAGGAGTATAGAAGCAATACTTAACAAAATGAGTGTAGAATTTGAAATCTGAAACGAAATAATATTACTTACATACTACAGAGTATGGAAAAAAAATATTATTTCTTACGAATATTGAACAAAAATAATATCCCTTACGACTGTTGAACGAAAATAATATTTCTTATGAATATTGAACGAAGATAATATTCCATACGAATATTGAACAAAAATAATATTCCTTACGAATATTGAACAAAAATAAAATTCCTTACGAATACGAAAAATAATATCGTAAGCGAATATGAAATAAATTATACCCCTTACCTTAAAAGGAGAGTACTTCCGACTGGTATAGCGGAGATATTCTTGAAGAAAACTTGCACTATTTGCTGCACTCAAAGCTTCCTTAAACTCAAAAGAAATACGCTCAATATAATAGAAAAAGAATTCTCTAATTCTGGTGTGGTTTTTATTTCTAAACTGAGCATCTTATTTATAGAATATTGGCATAATACTATTTAAAAATAATCACGGGTGAACACTGGGGAGAATTCATGGACGAATTTGTTTTAAAAAAAAATTTAATTTTACTATGTTGTACTGTGCAAAAACGATGCATTACTATGTGACACTACGCAGTACTATACAAATATTATGTAATAATATGTATATAATAAAATATAATATATTCTATTTTATATAAAAAACAAACCTTATATATATATAATCCCTCTTTCCCATGGCACCATCATTCACACACACTGATTAAAATATATATATATATATATATATATATATATATATATATATATATATATATATAATAAAACAAAATTGAGATAATTTTCTACCGATGATTTAAAAAAATAGGTAAGTGGAGGTCTATGCAATAAGCCAAATTTACAACAAATACTTCATAAAAATCCTCTCTATTTATCTCAATTTACTTGGCTTCACAAAACACATTTTTAGTAATATTTATTCATCATTAATATTATAACTTGCAATATTAACAATCAGATCATTCCCAGGAAAGAGGGGGCTTTCCGATAAGGACTTCTCCTTATTGGCGCGCAATTAGGTGACCAAACCTCTTTCCTTGACAGAACTTTTTAGACATTTTCAATAATACAAATAATAAAATGAATAACTTTGTCGTCTCAATTATTAATTTAATAATATAAAATATTGTGCAGATGATACTGTGATAATAATTGAATCAATAATGTGAGATACTATGCAGCAATTACTATGACAATAATTGAGTATAACTGAGTGACTTCTCACGTAAGCCTAAATAATCAAAGATATTGTACAATACCGTGTGCTACTGTGCAACCACGCGTATTACTGTATTTTTACCACCGGGTATTTCAACAGTTAACGACAAAACCTTTTCTGTTACTTTTATAAAAAGTTATTTTTGTCGCTTTCTAAATCGAACAATATTTTCGTTGTGGGGTCCACCAGTGATTGTGCCGTCGTACGGATATTCCCCGACAAAAAGAATATTCCACGACCAAACGAATATTTTATGACAACTTGCTTACTTTGTAAAATTTATAAATATTACCCACAACTATAACATTATGTCAAATCCACACCTTATTATTCAAAAATAATATTTAGAGAAAATTAAATTTTTATTCATAAAAGTTGGGGTCTTACAACCTCCCCTCCTTATGAAATTTCATCCTCGAAATTGACATACGTACCTGGTATGTCGAAAAGGTGAGGATACCTTTTTTTCATTTCAGATTCTAACTCTTGAGGTATAACCCTTGAGCGTAGAATATGTTTCTTCTTATCCAAGATTTTAACAGGTATCTCCTCATACGTTAAATTTTATGCTATCTCATCTAGTTCTAATTCAATAATGTGGTTCGGGTCGTCCACATATTTACGCAACATAGATATGTGAAAAATGTTATGAACACGAGACATACCTAGCTATAAGGCGAGTCTATAGGCCACACTTCCTGCTCAATCGAGGATTTCAAATAGACTAATAAATCGAGAGTTGAGGTTTCCTCTCTTCATTTACTCTCGCTTTTGGAATAATAACTTCTTGTTCTTTCTTCTTCATATTCATCAGCTCTGGGTGTGTAGCTTGAGCGGCTTTAACTTTATCAGATAAAGTCAATTTTACTCATATATTTAACATCATCACGTGGGTCCCTAGAGTCTTTAACTCTATCTCCATCATTTATAAGTTATACAAAATGGGTCTTTATGTTAATGAAGTCGCACTCGTAACCTCATACGATCTTCTACTCAACGTGTTAGCTACCACGTTCCCTTTTTCCAGGATGGTATTGAATGGTATTATCGTAATCTTTCAACAGCTTGAGCCAACGTCTTTGGCGCATGTTACGTTCGTTTTGGGTGAAGAAATATTTGAGGTTTTTAGAAATGGGTTTTTTACCGGGTTCAAGGTCAATACAAAATTTAATTTCACGCTTTAAGGGTAGGCCATGAATTTTTTCAGGGAATACGTCAGAAAATTTATTAACAATAGAAATATCATTCAAATCTAACGTATTTTTGTTTAAATCCTTAACATGAGCTAAGAAAGCTTGACATCCATTTTTTAATTAATGAATGGCTTTATGGCTTCATATGACAGTGATTGACTTTAGTGGTTTGGTTGCTTGAATTCGTATAATAGGTTGGTTAAGAATATGAAAACTATTAACCTTAAGAAAATAATCAATTTTTGCATGATGAGTAGTTAACCAATCAATCCCTAAAATCATATCAAATACAAGTATTTTCAAAGAGATAAGATCGACAGGTAATGTGAGGGTGCCAATTTGAATAAAACAAGATTTATAAACAATGGATGTAACGAAGGTTTCCCCCAATGGAGTTTCAACAGATAAGTTAAAGTCTAATTTTTCTGGAGTTAAATTTAAACGTTTAGCGCAAGTAGGAGAAATAAAAGAATGGATAGAACCGGTATCGAATAAGGTATAGACTTTGCAAAAGTTTATGATTAGCTTACCTGTAATAACTTCGTTCAGATTCCTCGCTTTTTGGGAAGTCATGAAAAACACTCTCCTTTAAACTACTGATTTTGACTTGTTTGGGACAGCCTTTGGTGTCGCCATCCTAGCTGGATTTGACTTCTCAACATGACAAAATCAAGCTAGGTGACCTTCTCTTCCGCAATTGAAACACGCTTTGGGTTGGTGCGTACAGTTTGGACGGATATGTCCTACCTGTCCGTATTTATAACATACGACTGGTGGGCATTGTCCTTCCTTGGAAATGGGTGCTAGTGCTGCTGCCGATGTCTTTCCGTCATTGTTGAATCTTCTCTTCTTAAAGTTGTTCCCACCTAGTTCACCTCTCCTATTATCTAGGCAATGATTACCACCAAAGTGGTCACCATTTCTGGCATGATAATTTCCTCCACGATGGTTATCATTGTTCTGATGGTCGTTGCCACTGTTACGATTATTATCGTATTGTTAGTCGTTGTCTTTTGGTTGGGCTGACTCATTATCGCACTCCAATAACTGAGCTATATTCACAACATCTGAATATAAACAAAGTTTGTGAGAAATGAGGTATTGACGTATTTCGGGTTTCAAACCTCTTAACATGAAGGCGGCAAAGGGAACCTTTTGCTCCTCGGAGCATCCCAAGACATCAAATATCTTGGTGATTTGTTTAATCCATGCCTCTGTCTTAAGTGGTTCTGGCTTTCCCAAAAACTCCGGTGGTCCCAACTCCTTGAATTGCTTAGCAGTGACCATCCGTGAGTTGCTAGTGTTTCCACCTGCATTTTAAATAGGAGTCTCTCTGTAGCATCCCCAGATTCGGGTCCCGAATCGCCGCGGATCCGGTTTGCTATTTCTACAACTGTTTGCGGAAGATATAAACATAGATTGTTTATACATTAAACTTTACACACTATTCCCAAAATCGAGTAACCTTAACTAATACACAATCGTGGACCTGCATCTAACACATGACAATACTATTCTTCAACATACTTTACAACTTAACTTCACATTCTATCCCAAAAGTTGAACTTGGCATTATCCTTTTTCTGTGTATCTAGGTAGTATTCGCCTTATCTACTGCGATGTTTTATCATGATATAGCAAGGGTGAGCATGAAAGTTGCCTTGACAAGTTTAAAAAAACAAGGTAAAGATATATCATGATTGAAAGAGTTTGAATAATAAAAGTGGCTATCCTTCACTGATGTAGTTGTGAATTAGCATGAACAAAATTTCAAAATTTGAATGAACATTGAAAATGAACATAACAATTATATCTGAGGTATTTGGTAATGAAGGTGATCGACCTTTCATACACGATGAATACATGCAATATATACAGAGTACAATTCATAAGCATATATGTCTCGAAACCACTCTTAAAAGAGTTTAAGTAAAAAGAACTTGAAAAACTTGCACGAGCAGATTTGATTCTTAGTAAGCTTGCAATATAATAACGCTTCTCTTGAAGACCTAATATTAATAATATAGATCTCAATATTAAAATAATATCATCAGTTATAAAATAACTTAAACACATAATCTGTCTATACATCTGACATATAAAACCTATAATAGATCTTTCGGTTAGTCATAACATATAGTTAAGTATTAGACATTAGTTTTAAGTCTTAATATTATTATTATACTTTGATATTCTTTTAATCACATCATAACTTATACTTATAAGTTATTCATTTTATATGTTATCCTAGTAAATTAGATAACATCTTAGTAAACCGAAATACCATTTCGGTAAAGGCGGATTTTATTTGGTATCCAGAAATCACTATTCTTTTCACGAAAAATACCAAATCAACTTATTATTTTTTATCCTTTGGTCAAACATATATACATGTATTTCATACATAAAAAATATTTTTCCGTAATTTTTCAATTTCTTTTACTATTTTTCAAAAATCATAAATAGTGCGTGACTTAAGAAAATTAGCTACCTCGTGCTTAACTCCAGAGATGCCCATCTTTTGACATAACCTTAAATATGTTAACGTGATGCTCCATTTTAAATTTCGTGGCAATCGGAGCTGTAGAACTCTGGTTATAGCGATTTCCGTCGGAAAATCACAAAAATTGAAATGGTCATAACTTGGCCGTTTTAACTCGGAATTAGTTCATTTTTGGACACGAGCTACATATTACCATATATTTTCATTTCCCAAAAGCCCGTAATTTTTCTCATTAACTAAATGTCCAAAACAGCCCTCGGAAAATTTTTGGCAGTTTACTTTTGCACATATGCAGTTTTGGAGTCCTTTACCAAAACTTAAATAAAATGAAATCTATAACTCCGATTAATGATCCGTCAATTTTGTTGGATTCATATCTTTCCGAACTACAGTTTTCATCTATCACAGTCCATATTTGGACATGTTAAGCTCCCAGAAATTAGCCCGGAAGTGGCTGTTCAAAACTGTCCTTCTAACAGTTTTCTTAACTTTGAGTAGTTTGGGAGAAATTTCATAACTCTCTCCTCCGATGTCGGATTTAGTCCGTTTCGGAGTCTATGGAAAGCTTATTGAGTGTACTACAACATATCAAAAGTCCAGAATTTTTAGACCATCCAACAAATTCGGAATTTACTGTTTAGGGGCAGCAGTTACCAATTCATTTTAAAAAAAACTGTTTTGCTTTTCTTTCTCTTGATCAAGCATGGAAGCCCTAAAAATGGCATGATCTAACCATAAAACATCATATATCATGTAGATCTATAGTTCTCATGTTCAGGATCATAAACTTCATGGTTCAAAATAACCAAAAATCAAATACAAGATTAAACACATTCAAGAGTAAGAAAAATAAGATTTCCTACACCTTAAAAACCTAGCTTCACTTTTCTTGCTTTTGATCTATCTTTTGAAACATAAAATAGATAGATCCACACATAAAACACTCTAAATCATGTAGATCTAGTGTTTTGAAGATCAAAACTCATTATTTTGACAAAAATCAAACACATAAACTAATTAGAGTTTTGTGTTTAAGAATTCTTATACCTTGCTTTGATTTTCTTTCTTCTTCAAAGATATGACATGGATCTTGGGGTGTTGTTCTTGGCTTGCTACATGATAATCCTAGCTCATCTTCTCTCTCTCTTGTCTCTCTCTCTCTCTCTCTCTCTAAACTTAGCCAATTTGGCTAAAATGAATATAAGTAAATTTTGATTTTGCTTATATAGAAGTTACTTTCAATTTTTTATAAGTTAGTCACCCAACTTAAATCTTCTCTAGTCTTCCCCCTAGTCTTTTAAAAGCTTGCAAATCACCCTTGGCATATTCTTAGCATATTCTCGAGAATATTCTTTATTCCTTAGCATATTCCTTAAGATATTTTCTTAAGTTTCAAATATTAACTTTTTAACCTAAGGTTTTCTTAACTTCACAATTCCCCTTAACTTTTATAATTCACTTCCATATTTTTTAAGTTATTTAATTACTCAATCTTAGTAACTTAATTTAATCAAATAAGTTACTACATAAATCTCCTTAATTTATTTTACCCTCTTGGAATCCTATAATTTATATAACCCATATTTGATATATAAATTATATAAAATATAACATAACATACTCAAATTATAATATAATTTCTCAATTACATTATGACTTTAAGCGATTAGGATTAATATTTCCTAATTAATATTGCTAGTTTAGCAATTAATTCCATAAGCTTGTACATTAGGGTTCTAACGAGAACAATTAGGGTTCAAAAATTACGAAATTAGGGTTTGCTAATTAATTAAGCTTTACCTAATTAATATTATAATTAATAGCACTTAAGCATTATACTTATCAGATAATTTCTCGGATTAGGGTTTTCAAATATCGAATTAGGGTTTGGATTTACGGGCTGAAATTAGGGTTTCGAACCGATTTCTAGGGTTTCTTATAAAGCATAATAATTTTATAAGCTGAGCGTGGGCGTTCTTAATATATCTTATTAGGGTTTGACACGGATATAATTTATCTGGTCAACACTTGACCATAACCACATTACGTACACATGATACCGTAATCTTGAATATGCATATACCCTTAATCACGAATAATTCACTAAAAGAAATTTTAAATGCTCAAAATTCCTTTACGAAAACATCAAACACATTCACTTATTTTACATGCAGGTCTATTATTTGACCTTAAACCAATCATTTAAGATTTTAATAATTTTCTAATTTCTCGGGTTGTCACATTCACCCCTTCTTCTAAAATTTCGTCCTCGAAATTAAAGCATCCTAATCTCTGCTCATTCTCTTGATCAAAACTAGGTTTTCAATTTAACCTTTACAATTTCCTCATTCAAGGATTTCTCATCTATTATCACATTTCACCATAACTACTCACTAGGGTTTACATCTTCTAAACATTCATCAAAACTAGGTTGTCATAATAACCTTTATTTAATCATCTCAGATTCTGCTAAATGCATGAGCGAGTTTACACTATTTCATATCCATCATCACATTCTACCACAACATTACTTTGAAGAGTTAAAAAAAAACTTTTCATATACATACGAGGGATCATAAAATTATGAACTTTGAACTCAGGGTTTGGGGGTATTTCTACTGCTACCTCTTTCAATTAAGAAAGAAAGGTACTCTACCTCTTAAACATTTCTTTAATAGGTATGTTTACAATCACGAAGAAGGTAAACTCTGGATTACGGTACTTTAGATGATCAGTCTATTGTACCTTAGTAATCCGAAACGACTATATCGTCCTTAAATTGGAATATTCTATCCAATTAGTATATCCCCATTTTCAGGGTTGTTCACCTCAGACTTAGTATAGGATTCCGCACCAAAACAATTTGGTTCGGGAAATTTCTTTCAATGAACACTTAGAGTTTTCATAAACATTAGTCTAGCTGAATCGAATAGCATAGACTCATATCGATAATTTAGTTCAATAGAATTATTTAAGTATAGCCAAACCCCGTTGGCAAATTTAAAATTTTGAAAACATTTTTCGAGAATGGCGTCATGATGATCATGCATCTTTGTATTTCTGATCAGTTGAGGATTCCGTCATTTGGTGATTTTATCATACTACATCATACCATAGTGGGGTGGCGATCACGAGATCACATCCAACACTAAAGTATCTTGCATTGATGACTCCATCATTTTTTATCATCTACGCTTTTGAGTTGCATGGTACATAAGTGATAAATAAAAAAAACAACTTTGATACTTCAAATCATTTGCGTCTAAGCCAGAAATAAGTAGCATATTTGTACTTTTAAATCGTTTCAAAAATCTTTGCAATTCGGTTTTATCATCTCAGCGAAGTAACTTGAGGTGTCGATGGCCGAAGTCCACACATACAATAATCATCGAGGAGTTGAGAATAAAATTCATTTTTCAAAAAGCACATAGTGCGTATTTAGCTTGATGTCAAAAATTGAAGTTTAGCATAGCTAGGAGATTTGGAATACCTAACATCATCAACTTCACTTTTCTAATGATCCATTGCTTAATAGATCTATCATTCTTATAATCCTCAATTCTCCATTCACACAAAACTATACCCAGTTCATCAAACTTACCACATTATGAGTTGAGGGAACTTACCACAATCATATGAGTTTAAGAACTTATCCTAGATGGGACCTTAGGCGTCCATTCGCTAAGAGGTCCATAAACATTTCATATAATCATGAGTCACGAGCGTACCATAAGTATGAGTTTTAAGAACTTCGTACTTAATCCTTATATCCTCTACTTATGACCTATCTACTGTTATACACATGAGAAAAGAATCACCCTCACGAACATGCATATAGCAAATAGCGCGACATAAACATTTCAATGATTATCGATTGCGAAACTAAGTGGTTTTTACACCAAGTACAATTTAGCTCCCATACGAAGAATCATACAACTCAGCTGCCGACATGAGTCCTCAATTGAATCCCCACCTAACACTAACCCCTTCTCCATCTGAATTTAATTCGTATTTATAATTCTCTTACGGATCATGTACCAATTTATAGTACAATTCATACACGGCAATCTTCTAACGTAAACTTTTCATCATTCTCTGGATCTTTCTTTATACCATAACCTTATCGGATCACGGGTGATCTCGCCGATATATATTACGATTCATTGTTGATACGTGATCGTTTTTGTTTCACGATCTCCCATCCTTACACTTGTAATCTCTTAGACTCTCATCTATCCACTTCCTATACTTGGTACACATCGAGTCTCTAACAGGTTTTCAATATAGTGTATTTGGTGGTTTCCCACAAACAACCAACAAACTAGGTTAGAGTTGCTGGTTAGTATATACCTCCGCTCTATGAAGGAATCGTTTAGCCCGGATACCATACATCAACTACTTTTGAGTACAATGGTACCATACTTAAACCTAACTGATCCGGGTCCCGAATCATGGCGGATCCGGTTCGGTTATCATTCTATTTGTTTGCGGAAGATATAAACATAGATTGTTTATACATTAAACTTTACACATTATTCCCAAAATCGAGTAACCTTAACTAATACACAATCATGAACTATCTAACACATGACAATACTATTCTTCTTGACATACTTTTACAACTTAACTTCACATTCTATCCCAAAATTTGAACTTGGCATTATCCTTTTTACATGTCTGGTAGTATTAGCCTTATACGCGATGTTTTATCATGATATAGCAAGGGTGAGCATGAAAGTTGCTTGACAAGTTTAAAAAAAACAAGGTAAAGATATATCATGATTGAAAGAGTTTGAATAATAAAAAGTGGCTATCCTTCTGATGTAGTTGTGAATTAGCATGAACAAAATTTCAAAATTTGAATGAACATTGAAAATGAACATAACAATATCTCTGGTATTTGGTAATGAAGGTGATCGACCTTTCATACACGATGAATACATGCAATATATCTGAGTACAATTCATAAGCATATCATGCGAAACCACTCTTAAAGAGTTTAAGTAAAAGAACTTGAAAAACTTGCACTGGCAGATTTGATTCTAGTAATATATGATATAATCGCTTCTCTTGAAGACCTAATATTAATAATATAGATCTCAATATTAGAATAATATCATCTTAGTTATAAAATAACTTAAACACATAATCTATCGATCTATCTGACATATAAAACCTATAATAGATCTTTCGGTTAGTCGTAACATATAGTTAAGTATTAGACATTAGTTTTAAGTCTTAATATTATTATTATACTTTGATATTCTTTTAATCACATCATAACTTATACTTATAAGTTATTCATTTTTTATATGTTATCCTAGTAAATTAGATAACATCTTAGTAAATAGAAATACCATTTGATTAAGGCGGATTTTATTTGGTATCCAAAATCACTATTCTTTTCACGAAAAATACCAAATCAACTTATTATTTTTTTATCCTTTGGTCAAACATATATACATGTATTTCATACATAAAAATATTTTCCATAATTTTTCAATTTCTTTTACTATTTTTCAAAAATCATAAATAGTGCGTGACTTAAGAAAATTAGCTACCTCGTGCTTAACTCAGAGATGCCCATCTTTTGACATAACCTTATATATGTTAACGTGATGCTCCATTTTAAATTTCGTGGCAATCGGAGTTGTAGAACTACGGTTATAGCGATTTCCGTCGGAAAATCACAAAAATTAGAATAGTCATAACTTGGCGTTTTAACTTTCGGAATTAGCTCATTTTTGGACACGAGCTACATAATACCACATATTTTCATTTCCCAAAAGCCGAATTTTTCTCACAAAATAAATTACGAAACAGCCTCGGAAAATTTTTTGGCAGTTTACTTTTGCACATATGCAGTTTTGGAGTCCTTTACCAAAACTTAAATAAAATGAAATCTATAACTCCGATTAATGATCCGTCAATTTTGTTGGATTCCTATCTTTCCGAACTACAGTTTTCATCTATCACAATCCATATTTGGACATGTTAAGCTCCCAGAAATTAGCCGGAAGTGGCTGTTCAAAACTGTCCTTCTAACAGTTTTCTTAACTTTGAGTAGTTTGGGAGAAATTTCATAACTCTCTCCTCCGATGTCGGATTTAGTCCGTTTGAGTCTATGGAAAACTTATTGAGTGTACTACAACATATCAAAAGTCCAGAATTTTTAGACCATCCAAACAAATTCGGAATTTACTGTTTAGGGGCAGCGATTACCAATTCATTTTAAAAAAAAACTGTTTTTTGCTTTTCTTTCTCTTGATCAAGCTTATCGACCCTAAAAATGGCATGATCTAAACCATAAAACATCATATATCATGTAGATCTATAGTTCTCATGTTCAGGATCATAAACTTCATGGTTCAAAATAACCAAAAATCAAATACAAGATTAAACACATTCAAGAGTAAGAAAAATAAGATTTCCTACACCTTAAAAACCTAGCTTCACTTTTCTTGCTTTTGATCTATCTTTTGAAACATAAAATAGATAGATCCACACATAAAACACTCTAAATCATGTAGATCTAGAGTTTTGAAGATCAAAACTCATTATTTTGACAAAAATCAAACACATAAACTAATTAGAGTTTTGTGTTTAAGAATTCTTATACCTTGCTTTGATTTTCTTTCTTCTTCAAAGATATGACATGGATCTTGGGGTGTTGTTCTTGGCTTTGCTACATGATAATCCTAGCTCATCTTCTCTCTCTCTCTCTCTCTCTCTCTCTCTAAACTTAGCCAATTTGGCTAAAATGAATATAAGTAAATTTTGATTTTGCTTATATAGAGTTTACTTTCAATTTTTATAAGTTAGTCACCCAACTTAAATCTTCTCTAGTCTTCCCCTAGTCTTTAAAAGCTTGCAAATCACCCCTTGGCATATTCTTAGCATATTCTCGAGAATATTCTTTATTCTTAGCATATTCTTAAGATATTTTCTTAAGTTTCAAATATTAACTTTTTAACCTAAGGTTTTCTTAACTTCGCTTTAATTCCCCTTAACTTTTATAATTCACTTCCATATTTTTTTAAGTTATTTAATTACTCAATCTTAGTAACTTAATTTAATCAAATAAGTTACTACATAAATCTCCTTAATTTATTTTACCCTCTTGGAATCCTATAATTTATATAACCCATATTTGATATATAAATTATATAAAATATAACATAACATACTCAAATTATAATATAATTTCTCAATTACATTATGACTTTTAGCGATTAGGATTAATATTTCCTAATTAATATTGCTAGTTTAGCAATTAATTCCATAAGCTTGTACATTAGGGTTCTAACGAGAACAATTAGGGTTCAAAAATTACGAAATTAGGGTTTTTTAATTAATTAAGCTTTACCTAATTAATATTATAATTAATAGCACTTAAGCATTATACTTATCAGATAATTTCTCGGATTAGGGTTTTCAAATATCGAATTAGGGTTTGATTTCGGGGCTGAAATTAGGGTTTCGAGCCGATTTCTAGGGTTTCTTATAAAAGCGTAATAATTTTATAAGCTGAGCGTGGGCGTTCTTAATATATCTTATTAGGGTTTGACACAGATATAATTTATCACGGTGACACTTGACCCATAACCACATTACATTACACATGATCTAGTAATCTTGAACATATACACATATACCCTTAATCTGAATAATTCACTAAAAGAAATTTTAAATGCTCAAAATTCCTTTACGAAAACATCAAACACATTCACTTATTTTACATGCAGGTCTATTATTTGACCTTAAACCAATCATTTAAGATTTTAATAATTTTCTAATTTCTCGGGTTGTCACATTCACCCCTTCTTCAAAAATTTCGTCCTCGAAATTAAAAGCATCTAATCTCTGCTCATTCTCTTGATCAAAACTAGGTTTTCAATTTAACCTTTACAATTTCCTCATTCGAGGATTTCTCATCTATTATCACATTTCACCATAACTACTCACTAGGGTTTACATCTTCTAAACATTCATCAAAACTAGGTTGTCATAATAACCTTTATTTAATCATCTCGAGATTCTGCTAAATGCATAGCGAGTTTATACTATTCATATCCATCATCACATTACTACCACAACATTACTTTGAAGAGTAAAAAAAAAAAACTTTTCATATACATGCGGGGATCATAAAATTATGAACTTTGAACTCAGGGGTTTAGGGGTATTTCTACTGCTACCTCTTTCAATTAAGAAAGAAAGGTACTCTACCTCTTAAACATTTCTTTAATAGGTATGTTTACAATCACGAAGAAGGTAAACTCTGGATTACAGTACTTTAGATGATCGATCGAGTCTATTGTACCTTAGTAATCCGAAACGACTATATCGTCCTTAAATTGGAATATTCTATCAATTAGTATATCCCCATTTTGGGGTTGTTCACCTCGGACTTAGTATAGGATTCGCACCAAAACAATTTGGTTGGAAATTTCTTTCGATGAACACTTAGAGTTTTCATAAACATTAGTCTAAATTTGAATCGAATAGCATAGACTCATATCGATAATTGATTCAATAGAATTATTTAAGTATAGCCAAACCAGTTTGCAAATTAAAATTTTGAAAACATTTTTGAGAATGGCGTCGTGATGCTTGCTTTGTATTTACGGTCAGTTGAGGATTTAGTCATTTGGTGATTTTATCATACTACATCATACCATAGTGGGTTGGTGATCACGAGATCACATCAACACTAAGTATCTTGCATTGATGACTCCATCATTTTTTTTTATCATCTACGCACGAGGTTGCATGGTACATAAGTGATAAATAAAAAAACAACTTTTGATACTTCAAATCATTTGCGTCTAAGCAGAAATAAGTAGCATATAGTATTTGTACTTTAAATCGTTTCAAAAATCTTTTGCAATTCGGTTTTATCATCTCAGCGAGTAGCGAGGTGTCGATGGCGAAGTCCACACATACACAATAATCATCGGGAGTTGAGAATAAAATTCATTTTTCAAAAACACGTAGTGCGTATTTAGCTTGATGTCAAAACTTGAAGTCTAGCATAGCTAGAAGATTTGGAAACCTATGCTTCCATCATCGACTTCACTTTTCTCTTGATCCATTACTTAATAGATCTATCTATTCTTATAATCCTCAATGCTCCATTCACCACTTTGCTATACCCAGTTCATCAAACTTACCACACATTATGAGTTCGAGGAACTTGCCACAATCATATGAGTTTAAGAACTTATCCTAGTCGGACCATGGCGTCCATTATTTGAGGGTTCAAAACATACCATATAATCATGAGTCGCGAGCGTACCATAAGTATGAGTTTTAAGAGAACTCGTACTTAATCCTTATATCCTCTCTTATGACCTATCTACATTATACACATGAGAAAGGAATCACCCTACGAACATGCATATAGCAAATAGCGCGACATAAACATTTCAATGATTATCGGTGCGGAAACTAAGTGGTTTTTACACCAAGTACAATTCGGCTCCCATACGAAGAATCATCTGACTCATTTGTGAGCATGGGTCCTCAATTGAATCCCCACCTAACACTAACCCCCTTCTCCATACGAATTTAATTCGTATTTATAATTCTCTTACGGATGCTGTGCCGATTTATAGTACAATTCATACACGGCAATCTTCTTTGTAAACTTTTCATCATTCTACGGATCTTTCTTTATACCATAACCTTATCGGATCACGGGGTGATCTCATAAATATATATTACGATTCATTCTTTGATACTGTGATCGTTTTTTTCACGATCTCTCATCCTTACACTTGTAATCTCTTAGACTCTATCTATCCACTTTCTATACTTGGTACACATCGAGTCTCTAACGGTTTTTTCAATATAGTGCATTTGGTGGTTTCCCACAAACAACCAACAAACTAGGTTAGAGTTGCTAGTTAGTATATACCTCAGCTCTATGAAGGAATCGTTTAGCCCGGATACCATACATCAACTACTTTGAGTACAATGGTACCATACTTAAACCTAACTTTTGACCTGCGAGATTCTTCAACTAACTCTATGTGAGTTAGTACTTATCTATCAACTGCGGTTATTGGTCTCGGTATTGCTACCTAAGCTTCATAACCAATGACTTTGATACCTGTTGTGGCATCCCCGAATCGGGTCCCCGAATCATGCGGATCCGGTTCGATTATTCTCTATTTGTTTGCGGAAGATATAAACATAGATTGTTTATACATTAAACTTTACACATATTCCCAAAATCGAGTAACCTTTACTTATACACAATCATGAACTATCTAACACATGACAATACTATTCTTGACATACTTTACAACAACTTCACATTACATTATCAAAATTTGAACTTGGCATTATCCTTTTTTGTATCATGTCGTAGTATTAGCCTTATACGCGATGTTTTATCATGATATAGCAAGGGTGAGCATGAAAGTTGCTTGACAAGTTTAAAAAAAAACAAGGTAAAGATATATCATGATTGAAAGAGTTTGAATAATAAAGTGGCTATCCTTCTGATGTAGTTGTGAATTAGCATGAACAAAATTTCAAAATTTGAATGAACATTGAAAATGAACATAACAATTATATCTGGTATTTGGTAATGAAGGTGATCGACCTTTCATACGATGAATACATCAATATATCTGAGTACAATTCATAAGCATATCATGCGAAACCACTCTTAAAAGAGTTTAAGTAAAAGAACTTGAAAAACTTGCACTGGCAGATTTGATTCTTAGTAACTTATGATATAATCGCTTCTCTTGAAGACCTAATATTAATAATATAGATCTCAATATTAGAATAATATCATCAGTTATAAAATAACTTAAACACATAATCTATCGGTCTATCTGACATATAAAACCTATAATAGATCTTTCGGTTAGTCGTAACATATAGTTAAGTATTAGACATTAGTTTTAAGTCTTAATATTATTATTATACTTTGATATTCTTTTAATCACATCATAACTTATACTTATAAGTTATTCATTTTTATATGTTATCCTAGTAAATTAGATAACATCTTAGTAAGAAATACCATTTCGGTAAAGGCGGATTTTATTTGGTATCCAAGAAATCACTATTCTTTTCACGAAAATACCAAATCAACTTATTATTTTTTATCCTTTGGTCAAACATATATACATGTATTTCATACATAAAAATATTTTTCCATAATTTTTCAATTTCTTTTACTATTTTTCAAAAATCATAAATAGTCGTGACTTAAGAAAATTAGCTACCTCGTGCTTAACTCGAGAGATGCCCATCTTTTGACATAACCTTATATATATTAACGTGATGCTCCATTTTAAATTTCGTGGCAATCGGAGTTGTAGAACTACGGTTATAGCGATTTCCGTCGGAAAATCACAAAAATTAGAATAGTCATAACTTGGCGTTTTAACTCGGAATTAGCTCATTTTTGGACACGAGCTACATAATACCACATATTTTCATTTCCGAAAGCCGAATTTTTCTCACAAAATAAATTACCGAAACAGCCTCGGAAAATTTTGGCAGTTTACTTTTGCACATATGCAGTTTTGGAGTCCTTTACCAAAACTTAAATAAAATGAAATCTATAACTCCGATTAATGATCCGTCAATTTTGTTGGATTCCTATCTTTCCGAACTACAGTTTTCATCTATCACAATCCATATTTGGACATGTTAAGCTCCCAGAAATTAGCCCGGAAGTGGCTGTTCAAAACTGTCCTTCTAACAGTTTTCTTAACTTTGAGTAGTTTGGGAGAAATTTCATAACTCTCTCCTCCGATGTCGGATTTAGTCCGTTTCGGAGTCTATGGAAAACTTATTGAGTGTACTACAACATATCAAAAGTCCAGAATTTTTAGACCATCCAAACAAATTCGGAATTTACTGTTTAGGGGCAGCAGTTACCAATTCATTAAAAAAAAAAACTGTTTTGCTTTTCTTTCTCTTGATCAAACATCGAGCCCTAAAAATGGCATGATCTAACCATAAAACATCATATATCATGTAGATCTATAGTTCTCATGTTCAGGATCATAAACTTCATGGTTCAAAATAACCAAAAATCAAATACAAGATTAAACACATTCAATAGTAAGAAAAATAAGATTTCCTACACCTTAAAAACCTAGCTTCACTTTTCTTGCTTTTGATCTATCTTTTGAAACATAAAATAGATAGATCACACATAAAACACTCTAAATCATGTAGATCTAGAGTTTTGAAGATCAAAACTCATTATTTTGACAAAATCAAACACATAAACTAATTAGAGTTTTGTGTTTAAGAATTCTTATACCTTGCTTTGATTTTCTTTCTTCTTCAAAGATATGAGATGGATCTTGGGGTGTTGTTCTTGGCTTGCTACATGATAATCCTAGCTCATCTTCTCTCTCTCTCTCTCTCTCTCTCTCTCTCTAAACTTAGCCAATTTGGCTAAAATGAATATAAGTAAATTTTGATTTTGCTTATATAGAAGTTACTTTCAATTTTTTATAAGTTAGTCACCCAACTTAAATCTTCTCTAGTCTTCCCCTAGTCTTTAAAAGCTTGCAAATCACCCCTTGGCATATTCTTAGCATATTCTCGAGAATATTCTTTATTCTTAGCATATTCCTTAAGATATTTTCTTAAGTTTCAAATATTAACTTTTTTTAACCTAAGGTTTTCTTAACTACTTTAATTCCCCTTAACTTTTATAATTCACTTCCATATATTTTTTAAGTTATTTAATTACTCAATCTTAGTAACTTAATTTAATCAAATAAGTTACTACATAAATCTCCTTAATTTATTTTACCCTCTTGGAATCCTATAATTTATATAACCCATATTTGATATATAAATTATATAAAATATAACATAACATACTCAAATTATAATATAATTTCTCAATTACATTATGACTTTAGCGATTAGGATTAATATTTCCTAATTAATATTGCTAGTTTAGCAATTAATTCCATAGCTTGTACATTAGGGTTCTAACGAACAATTAGGGTTCAAAAAAATTACGAAATTAGGGTTTGCTAATTAATTAAGCTTTACCCTAATTAATATTATAATTAATAGCACTTAAGCATTATACTTATCAGATAATTTCTCGGATTAGGGTTTTCAAATATCGAATTAGGGTTTGGATTCGGGGCTGAAATTAGGGGTTTCGAGCCGATTTCTAGGGTTTCTTATAAAGCGTAATAATTTTATAAGCTGAGCGTGGGCGTTCTTAATATATCTTATTAGGGTTTGACACAGATATAATTTATACGGTCGACACTTGACCCATAACCACATTACGTACACATGTGATCTAGTAATCTTGAACATATACACATATACCTTAATCTGAATAATTCACTAAAAGAAATTTTAAATGCTCAAAATTCCTTTACGAAAACATCAAACACATTCACTTATTTTTACATGCAGGTCTACATTATTTGACCTTAAACCAATCATTTAAGATTTTAATAATTTTCTAATTTCTCGGGTTGTCACATTCACCCCTTCTTTAAGAATTTAGTCCTCGAAATTAAAGCATCTAATCTCTGCTCATTCTCTTGATCAAAACTAGGTTTTCAATTTAACCTTTACAATTTCCTCATTCGAGGATTTCTCATCTATTATCACATTTCACCATAACTACTCACTAGGGTTTACATCTTCTAAACATTCATCAAAACTAGGTTGTCATAATAACCTTTATTTAATCATCTCGAGATTCTGCTAAATGCATAGCGAGTTTATACTATTCATATCCATCATCACATTCTACCACAACATTACTTTGAAGAGTTAAAAAAAAAATTTTCATATACATGCGGGGATCATAAAAATTATGAACTTTGAACTCAGGGGTTAGGGGTATTATTACTGCTACCTCTTTCAATTAAGAAAGAAAGGTACTCTACCTCTTAAACATTTCTTTAATAGGTATGTTTACAATCACGAAGAAGGTAAACTACTGGATTACGGTACTTTAGATGATCGATCTATTGTACCTTAGTAATCCGAAACGACTATATCGTCCTTAAATTGGAATATTCTATCAATTAGTATATCCCCATTTTGGGGTTGTTCACCTCGGACTTAGTATAGGATTCGCACCAAAACAATTTGGTTGGGAAATTTCTTTCAATGAACACTTAGAGTTTTCATAAACATTAGTCTAGTTGAATCGAATAGCATAGACTCATATCGATAATTGAGTTCAATAGAATTATTTAAGTATAGCCAAACCAGTTGGCAAAATTAAAATTTTGAAAACATTTTTTGAGAATAGCGTCGTGATCTTGCTTTTGTATTTCTGGTCAGTTGAGGATTAAAAGTCATTTGGTGATTTTATCATACTACATCATACCATAGTGGGTGGCGATCACGAGATCACATCAACACTAAGTAATCTTGCATTGATGACTCCATCATTTTTTTTATCATCTACTGCACCGGGTTGCATGGTACATAAGTGATAAATAAAAAAAACAACTTTTGATACTTCAAATCATTTGCGTCGTCTGGCCGAAATAAGTAGCATAATTTGTACTTTAAATCGTTTCAAAAATCTTTGCAATTCGGTTTTATCATCTCAGCGAGTAGCGAGGTGTCGATGGCGAAGTCACACATACACAATAATCATCGGGAGTTGAGAATAAAAATTCATTTTTCAAAAGCACATAGTGCGTATTTAGCTTGATGTCAAAAATTGAAGTCTAGCATAGCTAGAAGATTTGGAATACCTATGCTTCCATCATCGACTTCACTTTTCTCTTGATCCATTACTTAATAGATCTATCTATTCTTATAATCCTCAATGCTCCATTCACCACTTTGCTATACCCAGTTCATCAAACTTACCACACATTATGAGTTAGGGAACTTGCCACAATCATATGAGTTTAAGAACTTATCTAGTCGGACCATAGGCGTCCATTATTTGAGGGTTCAAAACATACCATATAATCATGAGTCGCGAGCATTACCATAAGTATGAGTTTTAAGAACTCGTACTTAATCCTTATATCCTCTACTTATGACCTATCTACTGTTATACACATGAGAAAGAATCACCCTACGAACATGCATATAGCAAATAGGCGCGACATAAACATTTCAATGATTATCGTGTGCGAAACTAAGTGGTTTTTACACCAAGTACAATTCGGCTCCCATACGAAGAATCATACAACTCAATTTCTTGAGCGCATGGTCCTCAATTGAATCCCCACCTAACACTAACCCCTTCTCCATACGAATTTAATTCGTATTTATAATTCTCTTCTGGATCTGTACCAATTTATAGTACAATTCATACACAGCAATCTTGCTGTAAACTTTTCATCATTCTCTGGATCTTTCTTTATACCATAACCTTATCGGATCACGGGTGATCTCGCCGATATATATTACGATTCATTGCTTGATCTGTGATCGTTTTGTTTCACGATCTCTCATCCTTACACTTGTAATCTCTTAGACTCTATCTATCCACTTCCTATACTTGGTACACATCGAGTCTCTAACAGTTTTTTCAATATATGCATTTGGTGGTTTCCCACAAACAACCAACAAACTAGGTTAGAGGTTGCTGGTTAGTATATACCTCAGCTCTATGAAGGAATCGTTTAGCCCGGATACCATACATCAACTACTTTTCGAGTACAATGGTACCATACTTAAACCTAACTTTTTGACCTGCGAGATTCTTCAACTAACTCTATGTGAGTTAGTACTTATCTAATCACTGCGGTTATTGGTCTCGGTATTGCTACCTAGCTTCATAACCAATGACTTTGATACCAAGTTGTGGCATCCCAGATCGGGTCCGAATCATGCATGGATCCGGTTCAATATTCTCTATTTGTTTGCGGAAGATATAAACATAGATTGTTTATACATTAAACTTTACACATTATTCCCAAAATCGAGTAACCTTAACTAATACACAATCGTGAACTATCTAACACATGACAATACTATTCTTGACATACTTTACAACAACTTCACATTACATCCCAAAATTTGAACTTGGCATTATCCTTTTACATGTCTGGTAGTAGTATTAGCCTTATCTGCGATGTTTTATCATGATATAGCAAGGGTGAGCATGAAAGTTGCTTGACAAGTTTAAAAAAAACAAGGTAAAGATATATCATGATTGAAAGAGTTTGAATAATAAAAGTGGCTATCCTTCACTGATGTAGTTGTGAATTAGCATGAACAAAATTTCAAAATTTGAATGAACATTGAAAATGAACATAACAATTATATCTGGTATTTGGTAATGAAGGTGATCGACCTTTCATACACGATGAATACATGCAATATATACAGTACAATTCATAAGCATATCATGCGAAACCACTCTTAAAAGAGTTTAAGTAAAAGAACTTGAAAAACTTGCACAGGCAGTTGATTCTTAGTAGCACTATGATATAATCGCTTCTCTTGAAGACCTAATATTAATAATATAGATCTCAATATTAGAATAATATCATCTTAGTTATAAAATAACTTAAACACATAATCTATCGGTCTATCTGACATATAAAACCTATAATAGATCTTTCGGTTAGTCATAACATATAGTTAAGTATTAGACATTAGTTTTAAGTCTTAATATTATTATTATACTTTGATATTCTTTTAATCACATCATAACTTATACTTATAAGTTATTCATTTTTATATATTATCCTAGTAAATTAGATAACATCTTAGTAAATAGAAATACCATTTTCGGTAAGGCGGATTTTATTTGGTATCCAGAAATCACTATTCTTTTCACGAAAAATACCAAATCAACTTATTATTTTTTATCCTTTGGTCAAACATATATACATGTATTTCATACATAAAAATATTTTTCCATAATTTTTCAATTTCTTTTACTATTTTTCAAAAATCATAAATAGTGCGTGACTTAAGAAAATTAGCTACCTCGTGCTTAACTCAGAGATGCCCATCTTTTGACATAACCTTATATATGTTAACGTGATGCTCCATTTTAAATTTCGTGGCAATCGGAGTTGTAGAACTACGGTTATAGCGATTTCCGTCGGAAAATCACAAAAATTAGAATAGTCATAACTTGGCGTTTTAACTCGGAATTAGCTCATTTTTGGACACGAGCTACATAATACCACATATTTTCATTTCCGAAAGCCGAATTTTTCTCACAAAATAAATTACCGAAACAGCCTCGGAAAATTTTTGGCAGTTTACTTTTGCACATATGCAGTTTTGAGTCCTTTACCAAAACTTAAATAAAAATGAAATCTATAACTCCGATTAATGATCCGTCAATTTTGTTGGATTCCTATCTTTCCGAACTATAGTTTTCATCTATCACAATCCATATTTGGACATGTTAAGCTCCCAGAAATTAGCCCGGAAGTGGCTGTTCAAAACTGTCCTTCTAACAGTTTTCTTAACTTTGAGTAGTTTGGGAGAAATTTCATAACTCTCTCCTCCGATGTCGGATTTAGTCCGTTTCGGAGTCTATGGAAAACTTATTGAGTGTACTACAACATATCAAAAGTCCAGAATTTTTAGACCATCCAAACAAATTCGGAATTTACTGTTTAGGGGCAGCAGTTACCAATTCATTTTAAAAAAAACTGTTTTGCTTTTCTTTCTCTTGATCAAGCATCGAGCCCTAAAAATGGCATGATCTAACCATAAAACATCATATATCATGTAGATCTATAGTTCTCATGTTCAGGATCATAAACTTCATGGTTCAAAATAACCAAAAATCAAATACAAGATTAAACACATTCAAGAGTAAGAAAAATAAGATTTCCTACACCTTTAAAAAACCTAGCTTCACTTTTCTTGCTTTTGATCTATCTTTTGAAACATAAAATAGATAGATCCACACATAAAACACTCTAAATCATGTAGATCTAGAGTTTTGAAGATCAAAACTCATTATTTTGACAAAAATCAAACACATAAACTAATTAGAGTTTTGTGTTTAAGAATTCTTATACCTTGCTTTGATTTTCTTTCTTCTTCAAAGATATGACATGGATCTTGGGGTGTTGTTCTTGGCTTGCTACATGATAATCCTAGCTCATCTCTCTCTCTCTCTTCTCTCTCTCTCTCTCTCTCTAAACTTAGCCAATTTGGCTAAAATGAATATAAGTAAATTTTGATTTTGCTTATATAGAAGTTACTTTCAATTTTTTATAAGTTAGTCACCCAACTTAAATCTTCTCTAGTCTTCCCCTAGTCTTTAAAAGCTTGCAAATCCCTTGGCATATTCTTAGCATATTCTCGAGAATATTCTTTATTCTTAGCATATTCCTTAAGATATTTTCTTAAGTTTCAAATATTAACTTTTTAACCCTAAGGTTTTCTTAACTTCGCACAATTCCCCTTAACTTTTATAATTCACTTCCATATTTTTTTAAGTTATTTAATTACTCAATCTTAGTAACTTAATTTAATCAAATAAGTTACTACATAAATCTCCTTAATTTATTTTACCCTCTTGGAATCCTATAATTTATATAACCCATATTTGATATATAAATTATATAAAATATAACATAACATACTCAAATTATAATATAATTTCTCAATTACATTATGACTTTAGCGATTAGGATTAATATTTCCTAATTAATATTGCTAGTTTAGCAATTAATTCCATAAGCTTGTACATTAGGGTTCTAACGAGAACAATTAGGGTTCAAAAATTACGAAATTAGGGGTTTGCTAATTAATTAAGCTTTACCCTAATTAATATTATAATTAATAGCACTTAAGCATTATACTTATCAGATAATTTCTCGGATTAGGGTTTTCAAATATCGAATTAGGGTTTTGGATTCACGGGCCGAAATTAGGGTTTCAGAAGCGATTTCTAGGGTTTCTTATAAAGCGTAATAATTTTATAAGCTGAGCGTGGGCGTTCTTAATATATATTATTAGGGTTTGACACGAGATATAATTTATCTGGTCAACACTTGACCCATAACCACATTACATACACATGATCTAGTAATCTTGAACATATACACATATACCCTTAATCTGAATAATTCACTAAAAGAAATTTTAAATGCTCAAAATTCCTTACGAAAACGAAAACATCAAACACATTCACTTATTTTACATCAGGTCTATTATTTGACCTTAAACCAATCATTTAAGATTTTAATAATTTTCTAATTTCTCGGGTTGTCATGAAAGGCTCGGGGCTCTTTACTTATGGCTTTGATACCTACTGTGACGCCCCCAAAATAGGTATACACAACCCATTCTGAGTTGCCAAATACATGGTACTGAACTTAAATACAAACTTTATTTTTACAATAAGACAAAATGTAGCTGAGAGTTTTAACACGAATATTATCTCGTAAACAATATCCGAACTCAAATGAAGTCCTCATTACAATTATTATCACACTATTTTAATAGAATAGTGAGAACTACTATAGCGACCATCTTAGACCATCACTCCATTCCCTGACTAGTCCCAGCTATATTCTCGTTTCCTGAAGAGAACAATGAAAGAAAAGGGTGAGCTTAACTAGCCCAGTAAAGAATATTATGACTAAGATAATGCAGAATAAATTATCGTTTGCCTTCAACAGTGTTAAACTGATAGAATACAATAGACAACAAGATTAACTGCATCGGAACAAGCAATCCATTAGAAGAGCCAAGTAGATCATGATATCTACTATCTTCTATGATTTAAAAATTCAACATTAATATTTTATTGTTATAACACAGCTCAATAAATAATCCATATCACTGAATTATCCATGCACTACGGGCCAAGGATATTTGTTATTATCACCAATGGTCATGATCACGTCAAACAACAATTCATCTTTGCACCCTTGGCCGAAGAGAACCCATGGTCATGATTATACCAACAACTGTCCATCAATGCACTACGGGCCAATAAGGACTTTTACTAAATCATTTGTAACATTACATGTCATGATTATACCGATACATAATTCCTGGTCATAATCATACCAATCAACAGTCCATCTATGCACTACGGGCCAAAGATGACTTTCATCACAATATAAGCATGAGGATGATGACAATGATATAAGAATTCAATCAAACAAAATCAAGGATAAATATTAAAGATTTTTAATTTATCTAGAGTTTAAAAATGTCCAAATTATCAACATGATAACTGCTTTGTGGAGTAAATTCAAGAATAATATTCACATATCAAAAATAATTTGAATAGAAAAGAATCAATTTTTTGTCGTGAATAGTACCCTGAGTGAATAGTACTTGAGTAAATAGTACCCCGTGAATAGTTCTTTGTGAATAGTACTTTATGAATAGTACTTTGTGAATAGTGTCGTACATATAAATAGTACCATACATATGAATAGTGCCATATGTATGAATAGTACTCCGGCATGAAAAGATTAAAATTTAACAAGAATGTTCAGAAAAATATCCTTGTGAAACGATACTAGATGAAACACAAATTTCAAAGATATTCTACTAATTTCAAGGAGTATTGAAAAATACTTAACAAAATAAGTGTAGAATTCGAAATCTGAAACGAAATAGTATTACTTACATACTACAGAGTATGGAAGAAAATATTATTTTCTTACGAATATTGAAAAAAAATAATATCTCTTACGACTGTTGAACAAAAATAATATTCCTTACGAATATTAAACGAAGATAATATTCCTTACGAATATTGAACGAAAATAATATTCCTTACGAATATTGAACAAAAATAAAATTTTTTACGAATACGAAACATAATATCGTAATCGAATATGAAATAAATAATACCCCTTATCTTAAAAGGAGAGTACTTCCGACTATTATAGCAGAGATATTTTTGAAGAAAAATTGCACTATTTGCTACACTCAAAGCTTTCTTAAACTCAAAAGAAATACGCTCAATATTATAGAAGAAGAATTCTCTGATTCTGATGTGATTTTTATTTTTAAATTGAGCATCCTATTTATAGGAGAATACATGATACTATTTGAAAATAATTACGGGTGAATAGTGGGGAGAATTCATGGACGAATTCATTTTAAAAAAAATTTGATTTTACTATGCAAACACTATGCAAATACTATGCAGCACTATGCAAATACTATGCATATAATAAAATATAATATATTCTATTTTATATAAAAAAACAAAACTTATATATATATACCCCCTCTTTCCCACGGCACCATCATTAACACACACACATTAAATATATATAATACTTATATGTATATATATAATAAAACAAAACTGAGATAACTTTTTTTCGACGATTTTGAAAAATGGGTAAGTGGGAGTCCATGCAATAAGCCAAATTTATAACAAATACTTCATAAAAATCCCCTCTATTTATCTCAATTCACTTAGCGTCACAAAACACATTTTTAATAATATTTATTCATCATTAATATTATAACTCGCAATATTAACAATCACATTATTCCCAGGAAAGAAGGAGCTTTTCGATAAGGACTTCTCCTTATTGGCGTGCAATTAGGTGACCAAACCCCTTTCCTTGACAAAACTTTCTAGACATTGTCAATAATACAAATAATAGAATAACTTTATAGTCTCAATTATTGATTTAATAATATAAAATATTGTGCAGATGATACCGTGACAATAATTGAATCAATAATATGAGATACTATGCAGCAATTACTATGACAATAATTGAGTATAACTGAGTGACTTCTCACGTAAGCCTCAATAATCAAAGATACTGTACAATACCGTGTGCTACTGTGCAACCACGCGTATTACTGTAATTTTACCACCGGGTATTTCAACAGTTAACGGTAAAACTTTTGCCGTTATTTTTATAAAAAGTTATTTCTGTCGCTTTTTAAATCCGACAGTAATTTCGTTGTGAGGTCCACCAATGATTGTGCCGTCGTACGGATATTTTCCTACAAAAAGAATGTAAGACCCCAACTTTTATGAATAAAGATTAATTTTTCTCGAAATATATTTTTGAATATTATGGTGTAGATTTGATATAATGTTATAGTTGTGGGTAATATTTATAAATTTTGTAAAGTAAGCAAGTGGTTATAAAATATTTGATTGGTCGTGGAATATTCATTTTAATAAGGAATATTCGTACGACAGCACAATCATTGGTGGACCCCACAATAAAAGTATTGCCGGAGTTAGAAAATGACAGAAATATCTGTCAGGAATAAGCATGTGAATGTTATTCCTATTTACATATGATTTGATTATGATATATATGAATGAATATGCAAGTATGCTTGCATTAAGAAAAGGTGTAAAGTCCTTTGATAGATGATAGAAACATATGTACAAGGACTTAGAGTGAATTGATCAAATGTGTTAGGTTGATCCTACATAAGCAAAACAGCTTTGTAAAGTCCTTAAAAAGAAATTATGTACAAGGATTATAAAGATAGAAAGATCAAGCATGTTAGGTTGATCTTATGATGTAATAGATAGGCTTGTCTGATCGTCGAGTACTGCACCAAAAATCATAGTCTACTAGGAGAGTCAAGGAAAACTCGAGAGCTATTGAGAAGAATCGTAGTCTGCAAGATAGTAGATCTTAGAGTTCGTAGACTGCCAGGAGGGACAAGGAAGGATCGTAGTGTGTCGAGGAGAACTTCCTCAAAGCCGTAGTCTGCTGAGGAAGTCATGTTAAAAATAGTAGAGACAGACTGCCTACGAGCCGACCGAGCATCTGCCGAAGCCAAGTCAAGAATCGTAGGCTACTCTCTGAGTCGTAGAGTCTACTGATGTCGAAGCCAAGTCAAGAATCATAGACTACACTGAGAGTCATAGAGTCTACTGATCATATCAGAGGCAGAGATCGTAGTCAAGCAAGATCAGATGAAGATAATGAACACAAAGTTAGAAATCGTAAAGTGTCAAGATCTGATATCACGGTCAGAGTCTACCACGGTGAAGGTTTGAATCGTAGAGAGTGTAGAACTAAGACTTCAACAGATGTGCTCACAACGCCAAGGCAGAATCGTAGAGCAAATACGATTCTCAACAAATGAGCACTCCCAGAATATCCAAAGGAATGAAGTCTCTGGTTGGTACTGCAAAGATACATCCCACCTGAAGGAAATCAGAGAGCACTCAATGAATGCCGTACAAGTTAACAGAAGATCTAAGCATCAACCCAATCAGCATCCAGATTGAGTTGTGAAGTCATTCAAGATGAAGTCTTCCATAAGTTGATCAAAAGAAGACTTCAGTAACTAACTAAGGAAAGTTAGCAAATATAGTAGCTGTCAAGTAAACAGAAGACAACGATCTTGGAAGAAACCAGTATCGTAGTGTTTGCCAAACAAAGAAAGAACTGATGGAGTGCACACAGAGATACTGGTCAGCTTCTGAAGAATAAGGCTAAAGTGATTAAGCATTGGGTCAGTCCATTGATGATAAGTGAACGGAAGATCACAAGGAGAAAGCGAGCTGGACATGACACAAATCTGAAGTGTCTTGCTATTCAGAAGGGGCCAGAGCAAGGACTCAAGCCATCAGTATCTGAGAGCAGTCGAAGCAAACAAGAAGGAAGAGGTGTTCTACACTGAAGATCAAATAAACACTGTTCAAGATCGTAGTGCTGTCTCTGCCTGTCAACTAGACACTACGATCCGGTCCAAGAAGATGTGCATCAGAATCGTAGAGTTCGAACAAATAAGGATTGAAGCATTGGCAACAGTTCAACCTGAAGATTGATATTTAAACAAACTTATTTAGAGTATCAATACAAATGGACAACCTCTGATCGAGAAATCAGAAGGAGGTAATTAAGTCGACTACCTGCCCAAGATATAAAAGTAACATCTCTGATGGGGTAGGTGAAACAGTAGACTGCAGTGTCAGAAAGTCATGTTATATCACATCTGCAGTCTACACCAAATAACTTGAGATCTGCGAGGCAATTCAAAAAGATTTTAACGGCTACTTTCTAACGGGAAGATTGGGAAGCAGTATAAATCAACAGAGCTTCAAAGATCAAGAGTTGCTGATGATTGCTAAGTTGCAGTATCGTTGAGTTGTTGGAATGCTATTGTTGACTCTATGAGTTCCACCAGAGATTAAGAGAACAAGTCTCAGTGACAGTGAGACTACATAGGTGGAAGTGAAGCAGCTTTGAAGAAGGACTTAAACAGATTAGAGCTTCACTCAACAAAGATGAGAATGCCACTGAAGATGGCAGCTAAGCTGAGAGCCAAGAAGGCCAAGGAGATAGCATTCAGAAAAGTGGTTGAGTACAAAGAATATCAAGAGAGCCACTCTACAGATCACCATGAACCAAAAGCTGAAAAAGAAGATATGTAGAATCATGTCTGCAAAACATTCAAGAAGGGTTGAAGGATTGCTAAGTGCCAGATGAAGTCTACCAAAAGCTCAGAGACTTAGCAAATCCAGATGGTTATGGTGCACAGCTGACATCGGATAAAGATGAGCAGAAAGGAGTGAAGATCAGCTGCACCATAGAAGATGTGGTCTAGACTAGAGACATAATTTAAAGAGGACCACGCCAAGCTGCTAAGTACATAAGATGTTTAAGCTTAAAGATATCTTAGCAGCTCAGCACCACCACCAGCAACAACAACTACAACAACAAGAAGCTAGGGCCTGAGGGTCCTTGTCTCAGGAGGGACTAAGCGAAGTTCCAAGCTTCTTTGGGCTTGAAGAGTTCCTAGGGAACTAGAGGAGTTCCAAGGCTGCTGGCCTTGAAGAGTTCTTAGTGAACTGAAGTTCCAAGGCTGCTGGCCTTGAAGGAATCTTAGTGATTCAGGGTGATGCCCTTCCTTAGTGGAAATCCTACTAGTTGAAAGCATAAGAGTGGATTAGGAGCTTAAGTCTCTGAACTGCTTAAAATCCCTAGTGTCATTTACTTTATGTCATTTACATTATGTACCTAACTGCTATAACCGCTATGTATGTATTAACTATTTATAACTTAACTAACTCTAAGAACAATGTATATATGATTATGAATATATCAATGAAGGGGATCTTTTACTTATTCCGTTGTGCTTGAAAAGATTCTTATGTTTGTCATATGCTAATTCATTAGCAATACAAAATAAAAAGGAAAAGTATTTGAAGATTAAAAGGATCTATTCAACCCCCCCTTCTAGATCTATTGTGCTTACAAACTTTCTCTCCATCCAAGTTTTAGGTTGAAGATGACATCTTGAAAGAAATCTAAAATAATTCATAAGCATATCAAAGGTTATAACAATCTTATGTGGAGTAATCTTTGCTGATGGGTAAGTATGCATGTACAAGCCTATGTTCTAAGTGCTTGATAACACACAGAGTTTGATCAGTTCTACAAGAGTATCTTGAAGATTCGTAGAAACTGATCACCTCCATGAATCAACTAGATACACATAAGTCACAGAGTTGATTCTTACTCTGTGAACATTTAAAACCCTGTGAGCACAACCAAGCAAATGATGAAACCATCAAAGAAAAAGAGTGTTGTATTAAAATGGAAAATCTTACACACACTCACCATAATGCATCTCAAAATGTATTATCTAAATTAGCTATATGCATAAATATGACTGATGGTGATCAATATGATGATTATCCAAATATATGAGGAACAGGGATTTAGAAAACTAACCAAGTAGGACCCATTTAATTATGGGTACCAAAATAGAAATGTATCTAACCTGCAGGTACCTGGTCTATCTGGCCATACTAAGGAATGCTGAAGTAGAAGACTTCAGTCAAGAAGATTCAACCAGCAGAAGGCTTAAGACTGTTCAGAAATGACTCTGATAAAACTCCTATATGTCAAAGCCTATTCTTGAAGACCTACTGAGCTAATCTAAATAAAGCTCACATGGCTGCTGATCTTTATATGGAAGCAGGCCATTCAACCAAAGATAAAAAGGGTCATATATGCCCAATCATGAAAAACATGTCATATGAGAAGAATCCTCAAGGAAGTTGACATCAGAGGATCATCGAGCATCAATCATGAGGAACTCATTATGGAAGCAGAACTCAGCAAACACAAACTATCAAAGAAGACAACGTTCGCAGTGCTATCAAATGATCTTAGAATGATCAGCCATGGAGATTTCCATGTCTACGGTGTAAATAGATTTACTTGACAATGGTGATTCCAGTCAGAAGGAGATATGCAAGGATGTCTCCTAATGCATATGAAGAAAAGGAAATTACACCTTACTGAGAAGACAATATAAAAATGGGGAAACAGTGATCTATTAAGGAACAACAACACTGAGATATGCTATGAAGAAATGTACAAGCTACAGAGTCCCAAAACTTTGTGGCTGATGAACCAAATGAAGAACCATAGTCAGTAGGAACGTCTCAAAGCGTCGCATTAATAATTAATCGACCAATGACTCAACTCAAAAAATCGTGGAGTGCCTACAATCAAACATCCGATCGTAGTGTAAGAAGCAGGAGGACACCACGATTACAGCAAAGACAATTGTCTAAAGTTTGTAGATGACCTCCCCAGCAGAAAAGGCCAAATGAGATATCAGTGCAATTCACTTCTAAAGTTTTTCATCTGGAAAGTGCCTCAGGGACAAACCTGACCCTTAGCTCACTCTAAGAGGTTGGCCCTTCCTAAGCTACCTTAACCCAGAAGGATTTCTTAGTCAAGTTTATCTCAAGGACCAAGAAAGTCAATGATTGTAGAGTAGAGTTTGAAGAGAACTCAACGATCGTAATGCAATCTCAACGATCGTAGAAGCAGACTCGATGATTGCAGTCCTACCAGAACAAACTAGCTCATGGTGAGATCGGAAGAACTAAACAATTGCTCAACCATTCAGAGTATGAGGAAATAAGGTCTAATGCTAATTGGAAAGATGTCTTGCTGAAGAAAAGTGCCCAAGCCTTCATGAAGTACATCAGTGGTTGAGCTATGCAGTTTCAAGATAAGGACTAATGTCAAAACCAACCACTACAACATCTCTCAAAAAATGATCGTTGAGTCAACAAAAGAACGTAGAGTCCAGAGCTACCTCACCAAGATACTCTACGAACCAAAAAGGTCAATGGTCAATCCACGTCAGTAATGCTTATTCTCTTAAAAGGAATATAAAACTGAAAAGCTTATGGGGAGTTACAGCTCATTACTGGGCATTGTGCAACCAATGGCTAGTTGATACATCACAGTGTTTGTAGAGTCAGAAAGAACTGCCATAAAGATAAATTCAAAATCTACAAATAGTTATCAGAAACTATCGAACCTCTCTCCCTCCCATTTTCAAACCCTAGAATCCTCTTCGAAGCCAAAATCAATTAAACCCCCAGAGCCCTGATCACAATCAGCTATCTCTCATAAATCTTTCTGAATCAAATACCCATATTCCTCGAACTATTCAAATGGAAGATTGGCGAGTAATCACTGACATTCAGCTCAGAACTAAGTCGTTTGAGAAATCCAAAAAGAAGTTCAGAGACATTCTTGAACTTGTGAAGAAAGCTGGATTTTCAGAATGTCTTGAGGCAAACACTTGAGTATATACCGAACTGGTTAAGGAGTTCTACTCAAATGCATCCATAAATGCCGGAACCCTTTCTACCAAGGTTAAAGGTCAGTCTCTAAAGCTAAAATCATCTGATATCAATCAATGCTTAGGTTTTCCTGACCTAGGACTAAAAAACCTTGATGAGATCGACAATGAGCAAGAGAAGGAGATTATGGGGTACCAAAGGAACCCTAGTCTGAAGGACATGAAGAAAAAGGAGTTTCCTGAGGAATTCGAGTTCCTTGCTAAGATAGTGGGAAAATGTATACTATACAAGGATACTGCACATGACACTGTGCTTGATTAGCAGTTGAAGATTATGTCTGCAATAGTTCTAAAGAAGCGAATCAACTTTGGAGCTATCTTGTTCGATCAGATCTCCAAATGGATAGAAAAGGCTGAGATAAAGAAGTCTACTAATAGACCCTTGACTAAGGTCTTTCATAGAAGATTGCTGAGTATTGTGATAAAGAAGAAGCTGGGAGGAAAAATCAAGGATGATGAAGGAGAGCCTCTAAATGTTCATAAAGTAATGTCTCCACAGCTGTTCGTGAACTGTAAGAAGAACCCAAAGGAAAATAGGAAGCTAACAACAACTGGGAGCAGAAGCAAGGTTTCTGTAAAGAAGAGGAAGGTGAAAGAGGTGGAAAGTTCTGAGTCTGGTGACTCTGCACCACTAGCAGCCACCCAGTAAGGAAGAGATCCAGGGGTATGAAGAAAACTGAGGCTCTACCAAGAAGTCTCTCCACCGAAGACAAAGATGAAGGTGAAAAGGTCTTAACTGCACCAGAGACCATAAAGAGAAGAAACAATAGACTGCTTCAAGGGCCATCAAGGAAGAAAGCTAAGGTGGTAAACCAGCAAGCCCCATTTTCCCAAGAAAGTACTTCTGACGAAAAAGAGGAAACTGAAAGCCCTAAAAATGAATCCTCAAAGAGAAAATCCAGCAATAAAAGTGAAGATGGATCAATGAAAGAGATTGCAAAATCTGATGATGAAAAGGAATACGCAAGCCCTGTGGCTAACTCTTAGAGTATGCACTCTGATGATGAAGAAAAACTACAAGATGATCCAACTGCATCTCCAAATAAAAATTCTCTAACAAGCCCAGATGATGGGTTAAATGATGTTGATTCGGAAGAAGAAGAACTTTCCCCTTCCAATGCTGAACGACAAGAAAATTTGCCTAATGATTCGAAGGCCTTAGAGTCTGAAGAGGAAGAAAAGGCTGACTCTCCTATAGCTGAACCTTCAAGGAGAAGAAAGAGCTACAGACTACTTGCTAAATTTGTCCCCAAGAAGAAAAGTGATCACTCTACTGCAGTCATTGAAGTAAGTGATGATGAATCTAAATCACAGGAGAAAAGTACTGAAGATGGAATTAGTAATGAAGAAGACGAATCCAAGGAAGATATTGCTGAAGAAGGCACTAATGATGAAAACTAGTATGAAGAATTCTCTGATGAATTAGATGAAAGGAGTCAGCATGATTCAAGCTCAGAAGGTGAAGAAATGGAAACTGATGAGTCTGATGAAGGAAATCTACGAAGGTCTAACTCCTGTTCAGAACAAAGAGAAGATGGAAGGAACTTTAGCTCTTCAGAAAGAACTAGAAAGTTTTCACATTCCTAATCCTGTAAATCGCAAGAGAAAGATTGTAGTCAAAATCGACGAATCACTGGATGTGCTCTCTGGCAGATGGATCAATCATGGAAATGAAAGGCTAAATATGGTAATGATGACTGCAGAAAATGCACTCAACAATCGTAAGGCTATGAAGCTAGACACATCAACCATAATATATGAACCTGAAGTTAAGAACAACGCAATAAGATGGTTCCACCCTCATATGTCATGGGTAAAGACATCTCTCACTGGAGATAACATTTATCTAATATGGGTCTTCTTTCACCTTCCCAACATTGAGCTGGTGGCACAGAACTTCCCAAGAATCAAGAAATTTGCAACTCAAATGATAAAGAACCATTCTCACTACAAAGTCTACCGACATGCTTGCAACCATTATATTCCTTATGATTGTAGAGTGGACTCTGATGACAGAAGGAGTATGGCCAAGGGGATGATCGTAGAGTCTTTTCACTCTACCACTGATGGTGTTCAAGTCCAAAATAAGGAGCTTTCGTCCACCCAAGCACAACTATCTAACATTCCTTCATTCTCCAATAACGATTGGTATCCAACGATTTTTCAGATTCTCACTACTTTTGAAAATCTGTCAAAGGTTGAAAATCGTAGAGTCCAATCTGGTGTTCAACAAGAGGTTGCCCAATCAAATGACTAAATCCCTATGGAGCAGGAACTATTAAAGAATTCTGATGAGCTGGTTGAGAAGATATCTCAAATTAATGAAGAGTCAAAGATTGTAGCAAAAGGAGACAATTCAATTCAGAACAGACTTCAAGCTACTATGGTTGATGTATCTCTCAAAATCAAAGAGAGAGATCACATTTATCTGAAGGCCATATATGATCAGAAGACAGAAGCTCTACGAGCACAGAAGGCCAATGAAGAGCAAATTCAAGCCCTCTTTGACAAAATTGACAACATGAATCAGTCTTTCTCTATGCAACTTGAGTTAAGTTAACAAGAACTCAAGATTGAAGTTGGTAACTCCTCTTATCTAATGGAGCAGCTTATGTCCAACATGGAACAACTCTCTCAAGTGATTAATAACAAAAAGGGGGAGAAAAGTGGCATAGAAAGAGGCACAGTAAGAGGCATTCAAGAAAGGGCAAGGAGAGCAGAAAGAAACAAGAAAAGAAGACAAAGAAGAAGACAGTGGAAGAAGAAGTTGGGTCATCATCTGAGGGGGAGCCAAAGGATGATGAGCCTGTGCTTGCAAAGGCTAAGGGGGAACCAGAAGACGAAGAAGAGAAGTATACATCTGAGGGGGAGCAGACAAAAGAAATGAAGTCAACATCCCAGGATGAACAGGTGCAAGAAGATCAAACAGATGAATAGCTGATCAACAGACATCCTGGAAGCATACATGGAGTCAAAGAGGTACATCTCTAACTAGTTAGGTATGTTCTGGATCTAGGATATAAAATGTCATAGTATATTAAATTCCATATTATTATAAATGACATTCATGATTATCTATTTTAGAAATACAGTTGCTCACTATATATAAGATTCATTCATAACATGCATATATACTTATTATTTTTGTCATAATCAAATAGGGGGAGATTGTCAGGAATAAGCATGTGAATGTTATTCCTATTTACATATGATTTGATTATGATATATATGAATGAATATGCAAGTATGCTTGCATTAAAGAAAGCTGTAAAGTCCTTTAATAGATGATAGAAACATATGTACAAGGACTTAGAGTGAATTAATCAAATGTGTTAGGTTGATCCTACATAAGCAAAATAGCTTTGTAAAGTCCTTAAAAAGAAATTATGTACAAGGACTATAAAGATAGAAAGATCAAGCATGTTAGGTTGATCTTATGATGTAATAAATAGGCTTTTCTGATCGTCGAGCACTGCACCAGAAATCGTAGTCTACTAGGAGAGTCAAGGAAAACTCGAGAGCTATCGAGGCAGAATCGTAGTCTGCAAGATAGTAGATCTCAGAGTTCTTAGACTACTAGGAGAGATGAGGAAGGATCGTTGTGTGTCGAGGAGAACTTCCTCGAAGCCGTAGTCTGCTGAGGAAGTCATGTTTAAAATAGTAGAGACATCCTGCCTACGAGCCGACCGAGCATCTGTCGAAGCCAAGCCAAGAATTGTAGACTACTCTCTGAGTCGTAGAGTCTACTAATGTCGAAGCCAAGTCAAGAATCGTAGACTACACTCAGAGTTGTAGAGTCTATTGATCATATCAGAGGCAGAGATCGTAGTCGAGCAAGATTAGATGAAGACAACGAACACAAAGTCAAAAATCATAGAGTGTCAAGATCTAATCTTGGAGTCGTAGTGTCTACACAGCCGAAGCTGAATCGTAGAGTGTAGAAATAAGACTTCAACAGATTTGCTCAAAACGCCAAGGCAGAATCGTAGAGCAAATACGATTCTCAACAAATGATCACTCCCAGAATATCCAAATGAATGAAGTCTCTGGTTGGTACTACAAAGATACATCCCGCCTGAAGGAAATCAGAGAGCACTCAACGAATGTCATGCAAGCTAACAGAAGATCTAAGCATCAACCCAATCAGCATCCAGATTGATTTGTGAAGTCATTCAAGATGAAGTCTTCAACAAGTTGATCAGAAGAACACTTCAGTAATGGACTAAAGAAAGTCAGCAAAGGCAGTAGCTGTCAAGTAAACAGAGGACAATGATCTTGGAAAATACCAGGATTGTAGTGTTTGCCAAACAAAGAAAAAACTGATGGAATGTACACAGAGATACTGGTCAGCTTTTGAAGAAAAAGGCTAAAGTGATTAAGCATTGGGTCAGTCCATTGATGATAAGTGAACGGGAGATCACAAGGAGAAAGTGAGCTGGACACGCCACAAATATGAAGTGTCTTGCTATTCAAAAGAGGCTAGAGCAAGGAGTCAAGCCATCAGTATCTGAGAGCAGTCGAAGCAAACAAGAAGGAAGAGGTGTTCTACACTAAAGATCAAATAAACACTCTTGAAGATCGTAGTGCTGTCTTTGCCTGTCAACTAGACACTACGATCTGGTCCAAGAAGATGTGCATCAGAATCGTAGAGTTCAAACAACTGAGGATTGAAGCATTGGCAATGGTTCAACCCAAAGATTGATATTCGAAAAAAGCTTATTGAGAGCATCGATGCAAAAGGATAACCTCTGATCGAGAAATCAGAAGGAGGTAATTAAGTCTACTACCTGCCCAAGATATAAAAGTAACATCTCTGATGGGGTAGGTAAAACAGTAGACTGCAGTGTCACAAAGTTATGTCATGTCACATCTGCAGTCTACACCAAATAACTCGAGATCTGCGAGGCAATTTAAAAAGCTTTTAACAGCTACTTTCCAATGGGAAGATTTGGAAGCAGTATAAATTAATAGAGCTTTAAAGATCAAGAGTTGCTGATGATTCCTTAGTTGTAGTATCGTTGAGTTATTGGAATGCTATTGTTGACTCTACCAGTTCCACCAGAGATTAAGAGAACAAGTCTCAGTGACAGTGAGACTACATAGGTAGAAGTGAAGCAGCTTTGAAGAAGGACTTAAACAGATTAGAGCTTCACTCAACAAAGATGAGAATGCCACTGAAGATGGCAGCTAAGCTGAGAGCCAAGAAGGCCAAGGAGATAGCATTCAGAAAAGTGGTTGAGTACAAAGAATATCAAGAGAGCCACTCTACAGATCACCATGAACCAAAAGCTGAAAAAGAAGATATGTAGAATCATATGGTGATGGTGCACAGCTAACATCAGATAAAGATGAGCAGAAAAGAGTGAAGATCAGCTGCACCATAGAAGATGTGGTCCAGACCAGACGCAAAATTTAAAGAGGACCACGCCAAGCTGCTAAGTACATAAGATGTTCAAGCTCAAAAACATTTTAGCAGCTCAGTACCACCACCAACAACAACAACTACAACAATAAGAAGCTAGGGCCTGAGGGGTCCTTGTCCGGAGGGACTAAACGAAGTTCCAAGCCTGTTGGGCTTGAAGAGTTCCTAGGGAACTAGAGGAGTTCCAAGGCTACTGGCCTTGAAGAGTTCTAAGTGAACTGAAGTTCTAAGGCTGCTGGCCTTGAAGGAATCTTAGTGATTCAGGGTGCTGCCCTTCCTTAGTGGAAATCCAGCTAGTTGAAAGCAGAAGAGTGGATTAGGAGCTTGAGTCTCTGAACCACTTAAAATCCCTTGTGTCATTTACTTTATGTCATTTACATTTTGTACCTAACTGCTATAACTGCTATATATGTATTAACTGTTTATAACTTAACTAACTCTAAGAACAATGTATATATGATTATAAGTATATCAATGAAGGGAATCTTTTACTTATTCCGCTGTGCTTGAAAAGATTCTTATGTTTGTCATATGCTAATTCATTAGCAATACAAAATAAAAAGGAAAAGTATTTGAAAATTAAATGGATCTATTCAACCCCCCTTCTAGATCTATTGTGTGTCTCTGGGAACTAACAATATCTTTTATAAAAATAACGGCGAAAGTTTTACCGTTAAACTGTTGAACTACCCGGTAGTAAAAGTACAGTAATACGCATGGTTGCATAGTAGCACACGGTATTGTACAATATCTTTGATTATTGATGCTTACGTGAAAAGTCACTCAGTTATACTCAATTATTGCTACAGTAATTGCTGCATAATATCTCTCATATTATTGATTCAATTATTGTCATAGTATCATTTGCATAATATTTTATATTATTAAATCAATAATTGAGACGATAAAGTTATTCATATTATTATTTATAATATTGACGATGTCTAGAAAGTTCTGTCGATGAGAGATTTGGTCACCTAATTTTGCGCTAATAGGGAGAAATCCTTATCGAAAAAGCCCCGTCTTTCTTGGAAATGATCTAGTTCTTAAATACTGGGAGTTTTAATATTAATGATGAATAAGTTCGCGTTGATTAAAGATGAAATTAATATTTTCATTGTGTTGGGATTACTAGTATTAGTGGAAATCGACATTTATTTCGATAATAATTGATTTCTGGAGATTAAATTGACCAATCAGGTAATTAATAGGATAAATGAGCAATTAATTGCTATTAATTCACATGCTTATAACTATTTATTCACATGTATGTACTATTGATTCACATGCATGTACTATTAGGGGAGGTGGTGTAAGATTGATAATACTTGCATAACTAAATTAAAAATAGAGGTATAGATGAAGGTACTATACAGTAACTATTTTTTCACATGCATAGAACTATTGATTCACATGAATGTACTATTGATTCACATGCATGTACTATTAGGGGAGGTGGTGCAAGTTTGATAATACTTTCAGGACTAAATTAAAAATAAAAGAAAAGATTAAGGTATTATAATGTAATATTTCGAGCCCCAAAACGTGTAATTATCGAAACTATATTTTCCTATAAATAGAAGCTCATTCTTCTTTTATTCTCACCAATTCACTAAGACTCACAAGAGCAATTATAGGGAGAGAAGCTATAGAGAGAAAGAAGAAGAGTATTCTGCTACTTCACTATTGCAGTTTCCAGTCTTCTACTAAGGTAAGAGGTATTATTTCTGTCGTATTAATAAGGGATATTATTTTTGTTCAATATCCATCTGAAATAATATTTTCTTCCATACTCTGTAGTATGTAAGTAATATTATTTCGTTTCAGATTCCGAATTCTACACTTATTTTGTTAAAGTATTGTTTCGATACTCTGTGAAATTAGTAGAATATTCTTAAAATTTGTGTTTCATCTAGTATAGTTTCACAATGATATTTTTTTGAACATTCTTGTTAAATTTTAAGTTTTTCATGCCGGAGTACTATTTATGGGTACTATTCATTTATACGGAACTATTCATATGTATAGTACTATTCATAAAGTACTATTCATAAATACAGTACTATTCATAAATACGGTACTATTCATAAAGTACTATTCACGAAGTACTATTCACAAAGTACCATTCACGGGGTACTATTCACAAAGTACTATTCATGAGGTACTATTCAAAAAGTACTATTCCCAAAGTACTATTCATGGGATACTATTCACTCAGGTATTATTCACCTGGAGTACTATTCATGACAAAAATAAATTTCTTTTCGGTCCAAATCATTTTTGATACAATATTATTCTTGAATTTTATTCCACAAAGCAGTATCATGTTGACAATTCGGATATTATTGAATTGTAGATAAATTAAATTATAAACCTTTAAAATTTATCCTTGCTTTTATTTAATTGAATTCTTATATCATTGTCAACATCCTCATGCTTATATTGTGATGAAAGTCATCTGTGGCTTACGTGTATAAATGGACTGTTGATTGGTATGATTATGACCAGGAATTATTCGGTATAATCATGACCGTAATATTACAAATGATGTGATAAAAGTCCTCATTGGCCCATAGTGCATTGATGAACATATGTTGGTATGATCATAACCATGCGTTCTCTTCGGCCAAGGGTGCAAAGATGAATTGTTGTTTGGCATGATCATGACCATTGGTGAAAACACGAATATCCTTGACCCGTAGTGCATAGATAATTCGTGGTCGTGATACTAATGAATATCTTTAGCCCGTAGTGCATGGATAATTCAGTGATGTGGATTATTTATTAAGCTGAGTCTCAACAATAAAATTGATGGTAAACTTTTAAATCATAGAAGATAGTAAATATCATGCTCTACTTGACTCTTCTAATGGATTGATTATTCCGCTGCAGTTGTTGATCTAAAACTTGTTGTCTATTCTATTCTATCAGTTGTTATACTGTTGAAGGCTAAGGATAATTTATTCTGCATTATCTTAGTCATAATATTTCTTACTGGGCTAGTTGAGCTCACCCTTTTCTTTCATTGTTCTCTTCAGGAAATGAGAATATAGTTGGGATGAGTCGAGGAATGGAGTGATGGTCCATGATAAGTGGCTATAGTAGTCCTCGCTATTCTATGAAATAGTGTGATAATAATTGTAATGAGGACTCCATTGAGTGTGGATATTGTCTAGAAAATAATATTCATGTTAAAACTATCAGCTTATGTTTTATCGTATTGTACACGATAGTTGTATAATTAAGTTGTATTTGTATTCTGTACCAAGTATTTAGCGACCCAAGATGGGTGATGTATACCTGTTTTGGGGGCGTCACAAAGAATATTTTCCGACCAAACGAATATTTTATGACAATTTGCTTACTTTGCAAAATTTGTAAATATTACCCACAACTATAAAATTATATCAAATCCACACCTTATTATTCAAAAATAATATTTAGAGAAAATTAAATCTTTATTCATAAAAGTTGGGATCTTACATTATTACTGACAACTTAAAACTTACTAGTACAAAGACTAAATATTATTTTTTTGGGGGAGAGGGTTGGCGGGGGGGGGGGTGCGTTGTATATATAATCACTTTGAATATTATTTTTTGGGAAGGTTGAAGAGTGGGGGCTAGGGCTAGTTGTATACATAATAAGTAAAAAAAAATTTTTTGGGGGGGGGGGGTAGAGGGTGGAGGGTGGGCGGAGTGGAGTTATATACATAATTAGTAAAAAAAAAAAAAATTAGGGGGGGTGGTGGTAGGGGTGGGGGTGGGGTGGGGATAGGGTGGATATATATAATCATTGAATATTAATTTTTCGGGGAAGGTGGGGGTGGGGGTGTATACATAATTACTAAATATTATTTTTTTGGGTGGGGGTAGGGGGTTAGGGGTGGGGGATAAAGGTGAGGTGGGGTGGGATGGGGGGTATGGTTGGGGGTGGTGTTAGGTTTGCTAGAAACAAGAATATGCAATCTAATCACATAAATGAAGCGGAAGCGTTATAAAATTGAATTTTAAAATTTTCTTACAAACCATAAACCATGTTCATTCTTGTGCTTGATTATCAATCTATAAAAGAGTAGGAGACTCAGAATCATACCCTTGAAGATTCGAGCTTCCTCAGGTACAAGTTCAACTTCTAGTCCTTCGTGCTCTCCTTGAATACGCGGGATTGATTCATTCCTTTGATCAACGTTAGTCACCCTAGCATTTGGCCTCTAGAGGTAGTCCACTAAGGAAGAACAAAAACTCAAGAAAAAGGGTGTTTCTGGCTAAACCCTAGTTTTTCCTATCTTTGTAGAAAAAAGAGTACTTTTCAACAATTGGAATTGCGTCTACTGATATATGGATAAGACTCCTCTTATATAAATATTAGCCAACCCTTCTACCCTAATTAGAAATAAGGTTATATTTAATTAATTAAATTTTTTTAATTAATTAAGCTCCCTAATCTTATTAGGGATAATTAATTAAACTCTTTTAATTAATTTGCCTAATAATCTTATTAGGAATAAATGAAAGTACTTATATTAAATTAATTCCCAAACTCCTTTAGAAATTAAAATAATAATAATTGTAATAATATTAATAAGACTCCTCTTATTAATTTATATTTAATATTCCCAAAATATTAAATAATAAATATTAAGTTATTTAATTTATTATATCACCATAGATTAAATTAAATACACTTAACATATTATTACGATTATACCATTATCTTCTTAAATATTTTTTCTTCCTTTTATGGTGTGACCCTTTAGGTTTTTCATATTAAATCGGTTGTAAATAAATCAATTAGAACAATTCTAATCTTATTTAAATAAATAAATTAAAATAATAATCTATTTAAATAATTAATATTTATTCTACAATAAGGATAAACCTCCTTAGCGATCAACGACTTTCCAGATAATATAAATTTTAACAGTAATCGTAAAAAACTTTTGAGTAAATAGTTACCGTATAATTCAATCTTTCCACCATACTATATATAAATAAATAGGTAGACAACTCTAGTTAATTACTTCATCATGTAACTCCTTGTATTTTGCCTCTTAATTCATAATGGTCAGGTGTGTACACATCCAAACTAAAATGATTTAAGTTAAGTCAGACTCAACATTTCCATATAAGTGAAAAGAAAACTACAGCCCTTGTGTGTGCACAACAAAGCGGTAATGTTGAATTCCTTATAAACATCATATACAATACAAACAACATCTTAAATATTTAATACTTGTCTTGTGTGTGCACAACAAACTCATATTAAATATTCAATACTCTATTGTTTCTATCATGCTAGAAGGCGACGTTCGATATTCCAAATACCTTTGAACGTTACAATTTAATATAATTTATTTGAGGGGTTTGTTATATTTTGCCTCATCTTGTTTAGCGCGCATGCACATATATATATATAAAATGCGCGTCATATTATTTTACATGCGAAGTATGCTGCATAATATTAATATATATATATATATAAATATATATATATATATATATATAGTATAAGCATGCATATAGAATACTATATTCTACCCAGATTGATTATGGACTTTTTTTAAGTTTGGTTCACTCGAGCCACCAAGTGAACCAAAAGGTCAAACCCTAGGGGTGCAAGAATTAAATTTAAACGTAACTATTACATTTAAACCCGGACTCCATTACAAATGGGTCATCAAACGCTCCTTGCTCCTTGGTTTCCAATTCTTTAAAATTTTAATTCTAACTATTCCTATTACATAACTATTTATAAAAATAGAAACGTTGATCAGCAGTCAAAGGAAAGTATATATAAGGGAGATAGAATTTACATTGAGAAAAACTAGAGAAGACAAGATACGCAGACCCCATTTAATAAAACTCATACATTCATACATCCAACTAAAATAAAATCCAATGACATTGGTCAATAATCCATAATCAATCTCATTTATTATCATACATATCAACATATGCATTGTGACGCCCCCAAAATATGTCCATATAACCCATTTTGGGTCGCCAAATACACACCACAAAATCTAAATACAAACTTCATTTATACAACCATTAAACTGTCGTGCAAAATACGACAACACATAAGTTGCGAGTTTCAATACAAATATTGTACTGAATATAATACGAAAATATACACATCCAAATTATTACAATGCCGTATAAAATATAGCAATAAATATTTGAAGTCTTCAAAGGAGCACGAGAAGAATTTTGACCTCCTCATTCTAATGGAGTGTATTTTTGACGCTTCCGAAGTCGGATTCTCATCCCCCTATTGTTGTTCACCAAAATTAATTATTAAATGACGTATAAAATACGACACACATTTTAAATCTTCAATACAATTACATATTGTCATGCTATTTTTCAATGTATTGAGAAACTTCAACAGTCACAGACCATCACTCTATTCCCATGTTATCCCCGCTCGACCCAGCTACACTCTTATTTCCTGAAAGGAATTATGAAGTAAAAGGGTGAACACAAATAGCCTAGTAAAGAATATTATGACTAAAGATAATTAAATTACTAATGGCCTTCATCAGTAATAAATCAGATATTTAGAACATATAGTAGATGATAAAAGTTTTCAACCATAATTGCAGCGGAATCAACAATCAATTAGAAGAGTCAAGTAGAACATAATGTCTACTATCTCCTCCAAATTAATAGTCCATCATTAATATTTCATTCCTGTAATACCCATCAATAGTTCTTTGTTGTACCCAAAACAAAGAGAAATTTGACCACATGTCTTCACCTAAACAACCAAAGATTATAGTTAAATTCACAATTCATGTTTATAATCATGTAAATTAATAGTTTCTCCTTGTCACAAAGGCTTAATAGAACTTTCACTCAATGTCCTTGCCACAAAGACTAAAAGCACTCAATAATCATATCGTCTTTACACCCTACTCCAAAGATATTCAAATTTAACTGTCGACGTCGGGATTTTTAGTGTCCCTTTTCGTTACTTGTTCTTTGGTGTTCTCATGTTAATGTGAGATTTGTTTGAAAAAAATAAGTGAAAAAGGTCCGACATGTATAATGTCGACGATTTAACTTTAAGAGTCGCCAATTGGTGTATTTAACTGGTTGCACTAACGAATGAAAAAAGGTTTACACATGACCCGGTGATGTGACACCGCTAAGCAGGTGCGTGAAACCGAGATTCATTTGGGTCCGGGGGCTTGATTATGCGGAGGGAAGGTGTTAGGCACCCCCCGACATCTGTGTTACCATAGTGACCACCACTTTTCAAAGAAACTGTTATATGAATGTGTGTGTGTGTGGATCAATATGCAATTATTTGGAAGTAGTGCTGTACCTCGTTCGCACCTATATACATAGGGTTTGAATTTATGAAAAATTTAGTTTTACACAGGATATAGCAATGAAGTTTTATAAAAAGAGATTTTTTAAACCCTGTGCTCAATAGTAATTGAGGCCTTTGATACTTCCATTTTATTATTAAATGATCGGCTTGTTTGCTTTTATTTTCGAGATGCGAAACATCTTCGAGAAAATAATATACAGCACTGCCGAACTCCTCATGGGCATGACAGCCATCCAAGGAAATTCAGATATTGTAAGTAATGTACAAGCTGCTTACAGCTGAAAAAGGTCCATCATGGGAACCAAATCTAGATTCAGTAGACTGAATCTGTGATCACATAATTCATAGGCTCACATAATACTACAGTTTGTATACAAAGCAGTAAGCAGTTATATATATAAAAGTTGTAAATATATATATATATACAGACTTGATCAACCACCACGAAGCAACTCCATGGGGGATCGAAAATGTAAATATATAAAAGTGGTAAATATATATATATATATATATATATATATATATATATGGACATGATCAACCACCACGAAGTAAACTGTGTGGGATGAAATGTAAATAAAAGTCATAAAGCGATCACCGCCACGTAAGTAAACTCCGAGGCGCAGGCGAAATGTAAATATATATATATATATATATATATATATAAGCAATAAACGCACCGGATGTAAATCCAGGCTCATCGGATATGTCCGACAACAATTATATATATATATAAGTATATATTTTTATATATATAAAAGCAGGTAAATGCTCCAGATATAAAATCTAGGATATGTCTGACAACATTTATATATATATATATATATGCATATATATATAAAAGCAAATAAACGCTCCAGACATAAGTTTAGGCTCATTAAACAGAGTCTGACCACAATTTATATATATAAGTATATATATATATATAAAAGCAAATAAACGCTCCAGACATAAGTCTAGGCTCAATCGAGGCATAACTTGATAATGCTAGTCCATATATAAAATATATACATATATATAAGTATATATATAGACAGAAATGAAAACCACGGACCGAAGTCCGGGCAAACGCACACTACACGACTCTCAATGTGTATAACAATGTGTGCTAATATGGAAAGAAGGCTTTATAGAATATAAGAAGGCTTACAGTGGGCTGGCAAAGTAGACTTCTATGACTCTATGTGGATAAACACTCAGCTCCCGCTGGATAAAAGTGTAGCTATATATGAGCTAACATGTGTTTAAACTGAGGAAACACTCAATGTGGGTGTATACAGAGTAAATTGGACAGGGCTTCCTCGCCTTTTCTCTCTCCTTCCTCTCTCAAAATGGCTGGCCCAAGGTCTATATTTATAGATCGATGGTCGTAGTATACCTGCTGTACCGATGATTATACCTACTATTTGGTCGTGGTGTGTCAAGGCCTTGCAGTGTCCTGTCGTCTCTCAAATCGTGCACTTGTGCACTATAATGTCCGCTCGAACTTGCAGAACTTCAATCCGAGCATCCGAACGAGGTGTATGTGACCTTCTTCGGACCGCTTGTGTTGAGAGTTAAGCAATGACATGGATTAGAGGTTATACGAAGTCAGGAAGAGGGGTCCATGCCCATGGTCTTCAAGCTTCAAATTCTATCCAAGGTACTGACACGCGTAATAGTCACTCGGGATTGTAACTCCTTTGTTCTTATGGGACATCGTTATATGTATGTATGTATGAAGTGTTGAGACGACACACAGGTGTTGAAGGGGGCAAGATGACGTTTGACTCTTTGCCGGGGTTATCGCCGGTTTGAGTTGAAAATAGAAGTTGCTCAGGGTTACATCTGAGATTGGACTACTTGTTGGTATGTCGCGATATCATCTTGTGAGAGAGAACGTTGAGGTGGTAAGATGACTTTTGACTCCTCACCGAGGTTATCGCCGGTTTGAGCTGAAAGTTGACATTGCTCAGGGTTACATATGAGATTGGACTACTGCAAGTGTTTGAATGCCGCAAGGTCATCTATGGGAGAACCTATCTGCCCGATGTTAGCTCCGGGTCTGAGGTATGAGTGCCTCGGCGGGAGGTTTGAGCTTGAAGCTAATAGCATGTATTTGAAATAAGCATTTCCGGAGTTATCACCGAAACTACAACAACACTCCTTGGGGTTATCATCAAGGATGAAACTCGGGGTTATCTCTGAGGTTGGAAATGATCCTTTCGGTGTGTGTTCCGAGGTTGGAAATGATGTTCCCGGTGTGTGTCCCGAGTTTTGAACTTGAACTTCTGATAGTATCCGGAATGGATGTAAGTTGTCTTCCAAGGTTATCTCTGAAAGACGAATCTGCCCTCCTGCAATGTTAGTAATAGGCGTGCAGAAAATTTCAAGTGTCTACAGTTGCCCCTCTTTATCATATTCATGCAATGCAAGGCATGGATAGGATAAAGAATCCTAGACACTTGAAATGCAAGTAATGTAAACATGATGCTATATGCAACAACATGATGCAAATGTATGATGCGTGATTGTCAGGTAATCCTGTTGGGATGACAATCAGTGATGGCTTGGACATGCGATCCAAGTCTTGAAGGATGTTGATGTTGGGGCTATCACCAAAGTCTTGAATCCTAGACACTGGCTTATATTCCATAGAGGTACCTCTTGTGTATAAGAGATCTGTGGGGATAAAGCTTTTTCTATTTGAGGATGTGTATAACATATTCCTCATTTCATCGAGGAATTCGCCAACCATGTCGCCGTCAGGGTTGCCTGACCTTCATTGATGTGTGTATCACCGGATAGATCCCTGCTAGGTGCATTGTCAAGGTTGTTTGACCTTCATTGATGTATCTGTTAATGGTTGCATTGCATTGTAAACCCCCACCAGGGAAGGTTGCTTCGATGGGTTTACTTGCCATCGGCTGACATGACGTCAAGGTTGCTTGACCTTCATTGATGTGTATCAATGGTTGCATTACGTTATAACCCCCGCCGGGGAAGGTAGCTTCGATGGGTTTACTTTCCATCGGCTGACATGACGTCAAGGTTGCTTGACCTTCATTGATGTGTGTATCAATGGTTGCATTACGTTATAACCCCCATCGGGGAAGGTTTCTTCGATGGGTTTACTTGCCATCGGCTGACATGACGTTAAGGTTGCTTGACCTCCATTGATGTGTGTATCAATGGTTGCATTGCGTTGTAACCCCCGCCAGGGAGGTTTAGGGTTGTTACCCTGCAATGACGGCATCGGACCTTTGTGAGGTATTACCGAGAATGATCTGTGAAAGTTGAGCTCATCGGTATAGTATACCCCTTTCTGAGGTGATTTGGAGATTTGTTGTCTAGATATTATGGATCCGGATCAGCCGAGTAGTTCCCGTAGGACAACTTCTGGTGTACGGAGGAGGGCTTCTGAAGAGCCTCAACGCCGGTCTGTCAGACAGCCTCGTTGTTTAGTGGAGGCAGTGATACGTCCTATTCGGGTTGAAGTACCGAATGTCGAGGACGAGGAGGAGGATGTACCGATTGAGGTTCCTGCTCCTGCTATACGTGTTCCCCGTAGGGAATTGCCAGGTATTCAAGTGATGAACCCAAATCTTCTGGGTGACTTGAGTAGGCATCCTTCAGTATACCTACATGCAAACGAGGTATAAAGTTAGATATTTAATCTTCCTTATTTCCTATTGATGAGGACTCAAGGATTCTGATATTAATCTACATTTGATGTAGGTTCCCAGCTTCACACAGCCTTGAGGGAACTGGTTTAGCATCCACTCTATGTATCAGGCTTTGCATGATGACTACAAGGCGATTGTACATGGCAGGGAATTTGGGATGTTCTTCTCCATTCTTCCCCGTCGCTGTCCTTGGGGTTACCTCAGGGCATTGTCTGAGCGGTGGTTTCACCAGACTCAGTCAATCCATTTACTGGACTGTGAGGTGATGATGATGCCGATGGATTGGTGGTTTATCATAGGTATGGAGTTTAGAGGGGATCAGTGCCTTGCACAGCGGATATTACCCCTACTGCCGTCAAATCCTTGTTGGAAGTTACGGCGGAGGCGCTCAAGGGCAGGACTATTCGTATGGGTCCTTTGAGCGTAGATGCTATGAGCGGGCTGTTGAGTGAGCCCATACCCGATGATGTGAGAGTCAGGGATCGCATTCTTCGGCGATTGTTCCTGATGATCATTAGAGGTTGCTTCATAGCAGATAATTCCACTACGGTGTCCTTCGCTTTGATCAGTGACACTCGACACGTGGACCGTATAAGAGAGTATGATTGGGGTTCCTATACCTTTGCCTACTTCCTCAGGGGGATGCGCATGAGATCACAGGGATTGACTGAGGCGTGGTTAGGATTCTACCCATTTCTGCTGGTGAGTGTTTCTCTTATCTTTTCCCCTGTATAGGTTAAGAGTGTTGACTGACAGCAGATGTTGCCTTTGTGTTGGCAGTTTTTGGCCTATGAGAGGCTTCCATATTTGCATCCAGTGAGTGTGCTAGGCTTAGATACCTATCCATGAGGACAGAGATGGCATCATTCCATACTGGTGGAGGTCCTTGTTGCTGAGGGTTTCACTCATTGTCGCCTACAGCTGGAGTTGTTGACAGCGGATGTCATCACATGGATTCCCTACTATGGAGAGCATTTGGGAGTTGGATCTGAGGATGAGTACCCGACTGGAGTAGAGTATGTCATTTCCACCCGCAGGATTCCTCTCTTTACAGATGGAAGATGGGAGCTCTATTTAGGAGAGTGTGCTATCAGGAGCACTACATGAGAGATCCGTATGTCGATCTTGCCCCCTTCCAGGCGTTATTGGCCTGTTTTGCAGTCACCCGTCATTGACATCCCATTGATGGGGATTGACGGTTTTACGTTGTCAGAGGGCCCCTGGTCTCAGGAGATGTTCCAGCATTGGTGGATCCCTCGTACTGTTGAAGCTTAAACCCGCACCACACAGTTTATGGGGGATATGGTTCTAGGATCCATGATGATGACGGATTGGCTAGCCTGTGTCAGAGATTCGACTCATGTGACATGACCGATTAATGATTGACCTTAAATGGATGGACACATCTTTTCATTCGACATTTGGGCAGAGATCCTTCAGAGGTAGATACTTTTGATCCTTCTATTTGGGCGCAGCCCTTCAGTGACCCATATGGCACTTGCGGTGCGAGATCCTCCTCAGATTCCGCCTAACATCCCTATAGATAGAGATCTAGTAACTCAGGAGGAGTTACATCAGGTGGATAGGATTGATGATGTAGACATTGACACCGTTGACTTTTTCTAATGTATTTCTCATTATTTCTTTTAATAGGCCTCTGTTAGTTGCTGGGTAGCTTCGGCCCATTCTCGCTATATCTTTTGATAGGCCTCTATTGGATGTTGGGTAGCTTCACCCCATTTCCCTGTATTTTAGCTGTACAGAGATGTATTAGATGATGATATACTTAGGAATGTATGTACAGTTTTCCATTCCCTATATCATATTGCCATCTTTTGTATCATGCATGTTATTATGTTATGCATATGTATGTATGTCTAGAGATATTCAAAGATCAATTGACCTGGATGGTCTTATACGACACTACCCGCATGGAGATGTCTTCTTGACAGTTTAGTCAGTATTGATCATACCCCACCATTTTTGGTGGTATCTGGTATGTGCTCATGGTATGATAGTATATCACCATCAGACATGGTGATCGTAGATAATTTGCTGCAACATACTATGACCCTGTTGATGTTTCAGGTTCCCACATAATTTGTAGAGGGTATGCTAGAGCATTGGGTATCGGAGAGGCAGGTTTTCCGATTTGGGACCCTGGAGTTGACTCCTACTTTGGAGGAGTATGCATAGCTGACGATGTTGCCGCTGGACAGACCTTGCGTGCATATGGCTATCGGAGACATGAGTGGACAGTTTATAACTCGAGGTCGACTACATCTTCTTTGCACTTATCCGTGAAAGAAGAGTGTTCTGGTGTAGCTCATTCATGTTTGTATGGGTGATTTATATCACACTTGAGACCGATTGGCACACTTAGACGGCAGGGGTTTTGTTTCACCCATGATATAGCCATGTCGTACTCCTTTCAAACTGCTGGAGTGTCTGAATCTTTGTATCGTGGTCGACTTTCGCGAGGATTAGGGATCCGTTTGCTATATTCCCATGTTCAGGGCTTAGTTCACCCTACAGCTTCATTACTCATGCTTCGGGAATGGATTATCTCCCTCTGGCTGGATTGAGGAGTATGATTACTTATTATCCACTGGTAGTGATGTGTCAGTTTGACCAATTTCAGGATTTTCACCCTTATAAAGGGCGGTGAGTCGGTAACCGCTTTAATCGTTTATCACGGAGGATGATCCAGTCGTATGCTGTTGGGATCGATGAGAGTTGGTCGAGTTTTTGTCAACCATCCAGGTTGTTCTGCAGAGTATTCTGCATGGATGGAGACAGAGACTGCATTGGCTGCGGTAGTATCCACAGTGCAGGATGTTGATTCTGACGATGAGGAGCCTATAGAGGAGGCTAACATTCCCACCGATGATTTGACTGTTAGGCTGCCAGCATTTATGATGGATTCTCCCACCCTAAGTGCCACTGTTACTCAGTATTCGGAACAACATTTGGAGTAGAGCTTACATCTGATGACCTATGATAGAGATCAGGCTAGGTCCGCGATGTTGACAGCTCTTGATGGGAGAGACGTCACTCTGTTAGAGAGGGATGAGGCTAGATCAGCTAGGGATGCATTAATTGTGGAGCGGGATGCCGTCTTATCTACTAGGGATGTGGCCATTGCAGTCAGTACTTCAGTGAGATCCTAGATAACTGTCAGTCTTGCTGATATGAGTCCTTACATTGATGAGCATTATGCCACCATGCAGTTAGCCTCTGATCTGCTAGCTCGTGTAGATACCCTTGGGCGTGGAGCTTGCGATTACTACCCGCCTTCTTGAGAGGGATGCCATATTAGATCTGATAGTCCGCATACACACATATCTGTAGATAGCTTTGTATTTTCCTGCAAAGACTAGCTTAGCCATTTTGTCATGTAGAACACAGATGTATATATCAAACAGTATTATTTATGGCAGGGAAATATATTTTGATTCACTTCCCTTTTAGTTATGCTTTGATACTTGATATTTGCTTGTTTCTTCAGGGCCTTATGATCTTGATGCATTCTGAACTTATCCTTGATAGGTGGACATTGAGACGTCGCAAGATCTCTTAGAATGGATCATTGATTTATGTATATCCCTACCATCTTTGGTATCTTGGGACTGGTAACTTTATGGAAAAGTGGAGAGGAGGGTGGTTTTTCCTCTCTGAGATTGATCGCACCACAGATGGTCGCCAGTACTTCTATTTGTGAGAAGCCTAGTTAATTCCATCTCTTATGGTTGGTATTGCTCTTTGAGGCACGATCGCAGCTTAGATGGTCACCGAATCTTCTATTTGTGAGAAGAGGTTGGGTAATTCCATCCCTTTGATCTGAAACCGATGAAATGTGGTGAATTGAAGGTTGATCCTAGTACCTTGTGACAAGAAGTTTTGTTCTAGTAGGGGTTAGACTGAACCATGAATGGCTACCTACGTACTCCTATTGAAGAGGAGATCAAGTCTGCGTAGTTCGAACCTGCGGTAAGAGGTTCAATGCTGAAAGTGAAAGGCAGATAGGTGTAGAAATGTTTTTGTTATTTTTGTGAAGAAAGGGTAGAAATGTTTTTGTTATTTTTTTTATTGCGACCGGGCCATATAGAATATGGTTGCCTATATACCCCCGGGTATCAGGGAGATCAGGTCCCCTCAGGACGAATCGCAGCCAAAGAGAAGTGTAAATCCCATGTGCAGGCTATACTGAGGGGAAATGAAAGTTTGATCCCATAATGGGGATAAACTACAGGTGTGGAAAAAGTTTGATCCCATCTTCAGGACAAACTGCAAGCGTAGAAAAGTTTAATCCCGTCTTCAGGATAAACTGCAAGTGTGAAAGGTTCAATCCCGTCTTCAGGATAACCAAAGTTGTAGTAAAGGTTTGAAATGAAGTGAAACCAGGCTACTGGTTTGAAGTGTATGTTTCCCTGAGGGGCTGAAGAGTATGTAGAAAGGAAAGGGTTTAAAACCGGAATGACTGGTGATTTGATGATTAAAACCAGGATGTTTGTTTGATGGTAACCTCAGACATAGTACCGTTTCACGGTGTCCGAGTTGATAAGCTATGGAAATTCATCGCCATCCATTTCCTGCAATCTGAGAACACCTCCTGTCAATACCTCCTTGACAACAAATGGGCCTTCCCAGTTAGGAGCGAATTTTCCCTTAGAATGATCTTGGTTGTCAATGATCTTCTTCAAAACCAAGTCATGTTGTTTGAAGCTGCGTAGTAATCGAACTTTTTTTTGTTGTAGGATAAATGCGATCCTTTGTCGATATAATGACCATGGAAGATAGTCGCAGATTCGCCTTTAAATCTATTAGAGACAATTGGTGATACTGTCTTATACCCATTGGTCTTCATCTAACTGAGCATCCATCAACACTCGGAGGATTCCATTTCCACCTCTATGGGGAGCACTGCTTCCATCCCATAGGCTAATGAGTAGGTACGCATAGAAGTTCTGTAGGCTAATAAAGTCAGAGGCAAGAGGTCAGGCCATCCTTTATGATTGGCGGACAATTTCTGCATGATCTTTTTGATGTTTTTATTAGCCGCTTCAACAGCACCATTCATCTTTGGACGGTAGATGACGGAGTTAAGGTGTTTGATGTGGAATTTTCTACTTAACTCCTCCATCATTTTGTTGTTGAGGTTCTTAGCATTGTGTGACACAATGACCTCTAGTTGTCCATATCGACAGACGACATTGTTTCTGATGAAAACAATGATAACTTCTTTAGTAACCTTGGGGAAGGATGCTTCTTCTACCCATTTGGTGAAGTAGTCGATCATGGTGAATATGAATCGATGTCCATTACTGGCTTTGGGCTCGATGGGCCCGATCACGTCCATTCCCCACATTAATAAGGGTCATGGAGAACTCATATTGTGGAGTTCCCTTAGAGGGGCGTGGATAGCATTCCCATGAATCTAGCATTAATATCACCTCTTGACGTGATCATCACAGTCAGCTTTGAGTGTAAGCCAATAATGCCCTGTTCTAAGGATCTTCTTGACAAGTAGGGGTCCGCTCATGTGAGGGCCACAGACTCCACCATGGATCTCATCCATGAGTCTCTGAGCTTGGTCTTTATCCAGACATCTGAGGAGACCTATTCCTGCATCTCTTTTATAGAGTGCATCTCCACTTAAGTAGAATTTCATAGCAAGTCGATGAATCCGCCTCTTCTTAGTTAGGCTCGCCTCAGCGGGTGTAGATCCATCTCGCAGATACTCCTTGATGTACTGATACCAAGGGTTGTGGATGTGAGTTAGTTCATCCGATACTTCTCCAACATAGTTCCCATAGACTGGGGCTTTTTGCAGAGCAAACGTGATGCTTGGCATGTTTTCCTTGTCAGGTATGTGAACCAAGGAGGCCAACATTGCTAATGCATCTGCAAAATCATTCCTATTACGAGGAATGTGTAGAAATGAGATTTCTTCAAACTCCAAAGCCATCTGTAGAACTTGCCGATGGTAAGGTAGTAAATGTAATTCTTTGGTTTGATAAATTCTTCTGGATTGTTTTATTACCAATTCAGAATCCCCAAAGACAGTTAACCGCCTGATGCTCATTGAACGGGCAAGTTTTAGCCCCATGATACTCAGCTGTGTTGTTAGTGCTGACAAACTGCAATTTGACGGCGACGGGATACTGCTCCCCCGTACTGCATACTAGAACTGCTCCAGCTCCAGAACCTTCTACGTTAACACTCCATCAAAATACATTCTCCACGTATGGCATGTATCGTACTGATGTTGTTGCTGAATTGTCATTACCCCTTCATCGGGGAAGTATGTTTCCAAGGGTTTGTAGTCCCCTGTAGGTGCGGCGGCCAGTTGATCCACAATTCCTTGACCTTTGTGACTTTTTGCGTCACGTAGATGATGTCAAGTTCTTTGTAGGATCAAGCGCCATACGGACTGATGATAATTGAAGATGGGCTTACTGAACACATACTTAAGAGGATCCACGCGGGATATGAGATGGGTTGTGTGACCATGGAGGTAATGTTGTAACCTCATGGAAGCCCATGCTAAAGCACAACAAGTCTTCTCAATCAGAGTGTACTTGTGTTCACTGATGCTGAATCTTTTGCTGAGGTAATAGATAGCTCGTTCTTGGCCTCTATCGTCTTTTTTGCCCTGACATCTGACCCATGGCATTGTCATTTATGGACAGGTACATAAACAGGGGAACATCATCCCTGGGAGGTACCAAAATAGGAGTGTTAATCAGCTGTTCTTTAATGGTAAGGAAGGCTTTCTGACACTCATCATTCCATTTCATGGAGGAGTTCTTCCTTAACAGTTTGAAGATTAGCTCACAGGTTGCTGTGAGTTGAGAAATTAACCTGCTAATGAAGTTGATTCTTCCCAAAAATCCCCGTATTTCCTTCTCTGTCTGAGGAATGGGCATTTCCTTGATGGCCTGGATTTTGGTAGGATCCAGTTCAATCCCTTTGTGGCTGACTAGGAAACCTAGCAACTTGCCTGACTTAACACCAAAGGCGCACTTGGCTGGATTCAACTTCAAGTTGTACTTATAAAACCTGTTGAAAAGTTTTCTGAGATGGTCTAAGTGGTTATCCTCTTTTTGGGATTTGAAAATGATGTCATCCACGTAGATCTCTATCTCTTTGTACATTAAATCATGCAAAAGAGCCATCATAGCTCGCTGATAGGTTGCCCCGACATTGATGAGGCCGAATGACAACCGTCTATAGCAAAAGGTTCCCCGAGGCATGATGAAAGCAGTTTTCTCATGGTCCTCCTCAGCGACCATAATTTGATGGTACCCCGCAAAGCAATCAGCGAAGGAGTACATGCCGTATTGAGTAGTATTGTCAATAAGAATATGGATAAATGGCACGGGAAAGCTATGTTTAAGGTAAGCTTTGTTCAAATCCCAGTAATCCACGCAGACTCGCACCTTTCCTCCTAGTTTAGGCACAGGAACAATGTTGGATATCCACTCCGGATATGTAGACACCATGATGATGCCAGCTTGAAATTGTTTCACAATTTCTTCTTTAACTTTTAAACTCCATTCAGGTTTCAATCACCTGAGTTTTTGCCTAACTGGCTTGAATCTTTCTTTGATGGGAAGGCGATGAAGAACAATGTCCGTGGAAAAACCCACCATGTCTTCATGAGACCATGCAAACACATCCTGGAATTGGGTTAATAGTGCAACCATGTCATTCCGTTGATTTGTGGTAAGGTCTGAACCAATTTGGATAAGCTTAGGGTTGTCTAAGGTTCCACGATTAAAAGAAGTGGTTTGATCAAGATTGGGTTTGGGTTTGTCTGTGACCCATTCCTTAATCTCCTGAGGTGTCTCAATGTCCTCTTGGATGTCCATCAAGTCTGAGTCCAACTTCGCATCAAAGTTACAGCCCTTGTGGAGAGAAGGCACCTCATCAGCAAGTACAGGCACATCTAAATTCAAATTCCTGAAACAAAATATGCTTTCACTTAATATATGCAACTCTTCGATCATATAAAAGTGTTAGCATATACGTGATAAAATAACTGCTAGTACTGTAAAGGAAAGCAAGCAATTAAAGTTATCTACAAGGCAGAGGGATTTTTCTGCCCATTTTACCCTCGTCGACCAATGCATGGAGTGCTACTCCAATTGTCGAGGGCAAAGTCCCGATGGACTGCAGTGATGGAAGGATCATCATTATCCTCCTTCTCCCGAATGATAACAATGACATCTGGGCAATCATCGTCTGGGGTGTATCTGTTTGTATGTTCATCATGAACAATGACGCGTATGCCTGCCATCATCAAGGCAATGTCATGTTTACGTTTCCGTTCCTTTTCTGCTACTTCGGGATCAGGAATCAGCACCTCTTTAGCTTTGATTGGCACTGGTTTGGGAAACAGCATGGCCACAACATAGGCTGGCACCTTTACTGGAGACTTTATCAACTCATGAGGCAAAGGTATAAAAAATTGCCGTGAGGCGGAAGCTTGAGGAACCTGCTTGTGCTTGTGAGGATTCCTGTGACTGGAACTGGCAGAATAGCCTAGTCCGGCTATTCCAATTTGGCTGGACACTTGGATAGGGTGCTTAATACCCTGCTTATCTTTACCAAGCCCTTGTCCATGTTGATAACCCAATGACATCATTTCTTGAGTGACCGACATAACCTCGGCAGAAATCCTGGGTATGGGAAGTGGCGCTCCAATAGAATGGTATTGCATGGTACTCACTTCCAGAGTATGAAAACTGGCCGGTTCAACTTCTGAATTGAAGCTGATGATTGGTAGAGTTCTTTGTTTAGGACATTCTGGCTCAGCGTTGACAGTGACTAGACTGTTGTTGATAATGTATTTGAGTTATTGATGTAGCGTGGAGGGAACGACTCCAGCCATGTGTATCCATGGTCTCCCCAATAGCAGGTTGTATCCTGAATCTATCTTGAGGACGTGGAAGGATACATTGAATGTATTTAGACCAATCTTAATTGGCAACTAAATCTTTCCGACGACATTTCGTCGGGATCCATCAAAAGCTCTGATAACCGTATGGCTGCTTTGGATCCTCTTGAGATTGACATTCATCTTCACCAAGGTGGCATAAGGACAGATATTTAGAGATGAACCTCCATCTATCAAAACTCCAACTATCATGTACCCGGAAGACAAAACCGCAATGTGCAATGGCTTGTAATGACCGGTCCCTTCGGGCGGTATGTCGTCATCAGTGAAGGATATCACATTATTGTTGAAAATGTGATCAACCAAATGTTGAAATTTTTCCACATCCACTAATTTTGGTAAATAGGCTTCTTCCAAAACCTTCAGTAAAATTTTTCGATGATCCTTGGAAGAGAAAACCAAGTCCAGTATAGATATCTGGTGTGGAGCTTCTCGCAAGCTTAAAACCACTTTGGCTTCATTGTGGCCCATAGTGCGGAGGATTTTTTTAATCTTCTCCATGGGAACCTTACGCTTTGCTTCGCAAGTAGGTTTCATAACCCGTTGAGGAAGATACAGTGGATTTTCCATGGATCCTTTAGCTTCTCCATAATTCCATTGAACTTTGTGTAAGCTGACAACAGGATGTTATGGTCTAAAAGGTAAAGAAATTGGCTCTGGTGCGGCCACTTTTAAAGGATTATCAACTCCTTTGAGTTGAATTGGTTGTATGGGAAATACTTTGACAGTCTCATCATCCACTTCGGATATAACTGCTACTGATCCCTTCCATTTGGTAGGACATGCATTCCCGCCCTTGAGTTGCATAGTGTAATCATCTGCTATTTGCAGGACACCGTTATCAATAAGATTCTGAATGAGATGGCGGAGTGCCCAGCATTCTTCTGTGTTGTGACCGCGAGAATGTGAATGATATTGACACATTTCATCAGAATTGAACCATCCTGAGCGGGGATTGATTGGAGATAGAAGGAAGGTAATTCTTCCTTCATTGATCAACATTTGCAATATCTCCTCCATAGATTGGCCAAGATAGGTAAATTCCCTTTGATTGGCAAAATCCCGACGGGCTTTAGCATTGGCTCTCTTTGCAACCTTATCCTCCATAGCTTCGCTTTCTTAAGGTGGTGATGGATCATTCATAACAAAAGGAAGGAGATAGGCATGCTCCTGCCTAATTAATTGGTGTGTGACTTGATGCTGGTGGGTCACCAGTTCTGCCAATTGCTCAATTTGTTTACAAAGAGCTTTCATCTTTCATTCCATAGTGAACTGTAACTTTGCATAATCCCATCTGTCAACACCGTCTTTGAGGGTTTAGGATGACTCACCATTAGAATTGGAACTCTGTCCAGTGCTCCAACTGATCATGTTGACCTCTTCTTCTTTGTGTTGAGGAAGAGAGTTGTCTTGCACATGAGGTTGATCTGGTTTGGTGACCACGATCTCACTGTTGTCTATTAAATCTTGGATCTTGTGTTTCAAGGCCCAACAATCTTGAGTATCATGTCCAGGTGCTCCGGCATGATAAGTACATTTCTGAGTAGCATTAAAACCCCTCCCATTAGGGTAGGCTGGCGGAAGAAGATGTGTAATTTTCTTCTGAGTAGTCAGAAGAGCAAGAATATTCTCGAGCGAGTCCCCTAAGGGTGTGAATGTTCGAGGACGCTTTACTTCTCCACCTTTAGGTAATGGAGGGTTTGAAGACTGTGCTTGAAAAGGGGAGTTAGTTTCTCCTCTGTAGAGGTACGCTTTGATTTGCCTTATTGACCTTGTAGTACCAAGGAAACATCATCCTCTTTCTTTTTATGGACCCTCCGGGGGTTGTTTCCATAAGATCTAGACTGGATGTGCTCAGCAACAGCTTTAAGAGCGGCTAGGTCTTGAATTTTACTAGACTTCAATCCCATTTCAGCCATCTCTCCGTGCTTGATCATTTCAAAGAATGGTTTGCCAATACCAGCTAAGAATCTCTCATAGAAAGGAGCTTCCTGTACATCTATGAATGTCATGACCATTTATGATTCCGTTATGAAAGGAATAACTTGAGCAGCAAGACGCCTCCACCTTTGAGCATACTCTCTGAAAGACTCATTAGACTGTTTCTTAACCTTGGTAATTTGATACCGGTCAGGAGCCATCTGAGATTGAAAACTATATTGAATGAGGAAGGCGTGAGCCAGCTCTTCCCAGCTATAGATCTTTTAGTTGTCTAATCTGGTATACCATGAACAGGCTTCTCCAGTCAGACTATTCTGAAATAGCTACATTCTAAGCTTTTAATTTTCTGCGTAAGACCCAAGTTCTCCAATGAACACTTTTAAATGTGTATAAGGATCCCCTAATCCATCATACTTTTCAAAATCAGGGGTTTTGAATTTCTCTGGATAATGAGCACCAGGGAAGATACAAAGGTCAGCATATGATACACTTCCATGTGTTCCAATCCCTTTGAGAACACGGATAGTTTCCTCCATTTGGAGTACTTTCTTCCTGATATCACCGGTGTCTGGATCTCCTTTGAGATGGGTGTTGTCAGGGTCTTTGTTGGTCGTATCCAATGGAGGTTCTAGATTTGTTTTATCTAAACCTTGTGTTCCTCCTTGTGTAGAGGATTCTGTATGTGGAGGGATTTTTGTACCCTAAGTGAACTGATGCAATTCTTTAAGCAGGACAGCCAAATTTGTGATTTGCTAACTTAATCCATCAAATTCTTCTCAAGAAACAGGATTAAACTGGTCAGACGAAGACATAATTGGCTGTAGGCTCGTGGCCTTTTTGGATTTTGAGTGGGTAACAGGCCCAATGATTTCCCTACAAAAGACTTACGTAGTTTAGTCTTAGGGATAATGTAAATGTTATCATAACATGTCTGTTTTAGGAATATTGTCCTGTAAAACCGTGTGTTAATTGATAACATGCATGCACAGATAATCTTCATATTTTCCATTACATAAGGATGAACATGGAATAAAATTACAAGTAAATGCTTTTACAAGTAATTGAAAAATGGAAAGCATGAAGTGACTTTCCTCCGCGTTTGGTTTATCAGAGGTTGACCTATCTTAGGGTTTCTCTCGCGGCTTTTTGGCATGAAGGTTCCCAGATCATCGCAATCTACTTGACGGGAAATTAATCCGGTCTTTCAACTGGAGCGAATCTGGGTGGTGCCTTTCCTAAGCCCCATTGGAATTATTCTTCCTACGAGTCCAGTAATCAAACACCGACAGGATAGCCTCCTGATGGAGGAACCACACAACATACATTCACATACAACGTGTCTCACCGTTTATGCAAAATGATGACATGTGTAAAGCACTAATATCGCAGATAGATATAGTATAGTGCAGTAAGTAAAAATGCATTCGTACACATTCATCATAAATGTAAAGGCAACATTCACACATAAGCATATAACAATTTTGAAAAGCTTGTAATAGCGGCTTAAGCCCTCTTACTCTTACTGGAGTCCCCAGCAGAGTCGCCACCTGTTGACGTTGGGATTTTTAATGTCCCTTTCTCGTTACTTATTCTTTGGTGTTCTCATGTTAATGTGAGATTTATTTGAAAAAAACAAGTAAAAAAGGTCCGACATGTATAATGTCGACGATTTGACTTTAAGAGTTGCCAGTTGGTGTATTTAGCTGGTTGCACCAACGCAACCGAAAAGGTTTGCACATTGACCCAGTGATGTGACACTGCTAAACGGGTCTGCGAAACCGAGATTCATTTGGGTCCGGGGGCTTGATTATGCGGAGGAAGGTGTTAGTCACCTTCGACATCCGGTGTTACCTGCGGTGTGACCACTTTTCAAAGAAAGCTGTTATATGAATGTGTGTGTGTGTGTGGATCAATGTGCAGTTATTTGGAAGTAGTGATGTACCTCATTCGCACCTATATACATAGGGTTTGAATTTATGAAAAATTCAGTTTTAAACAGGATATAGCAATGAAGTTTTGTAAAAAGAGGTTTTTCAAAACCTGTGCTCAATAGTAATTGAGGCCTTTGATACTTCTATTTTATTATTAAATGATCGGCTTGTTTGCTTTTATTTTCAAGATACGAAGCATCTTCGAGAAAAATATATACAAGTGATGTTAAACTCCTCATGGGCATGACAAGGCCATCCAAGGAAATTCAGACATTGTAAATAATGTACAAGCTGCTTACAACTGAAAAAAGGTCCATCATGGGAACCGAATCTAGATTCAGTAGACTGAATCTGTGATCACATGATTCCTAGGCTCACATGAATCTGCAGTTTGTATGGAAAGCGATGGCGATTATATATATAAAAGCTGTAAATATATATATACAGACTTGATCAACCACCACGAAGCAACTCCATGGGGAATCGAAAATGTAAATATATAAAAGCGATAAATATATATATATGGACATGATCAACCACCACGAAGTAAACTCCAGTGGGACGAAATGTAAATAAAGTCAAAAGCGATCAATCGCCACGTAAGTAAACTCCAGCGAGGCGAAATGTAAATAAAGATGTAAAAGCGATCAATCGCCATAAGTAAACTCCAAAGCAGACGAAATGTAAATAAAGATGTAAAGCGATCAAGCGCCACGTAAGTAAACTCGTGCAGATTTAAATGTATATATATATATATATATATGTGTGTGTGTGTGTGTACATATATATAAAAAGCAATAAATGCACAGGATATAAATCCGGGCTCATCGGATATGTCCAAACAACAATTATATATATAATATATATATATATATATATATATATATATTTAAAAGCGAGTAAATGCTCCTAGGATATAAAATCCGAGGCTCATCGGTATGTATGACAATAATAGTGTATATATATATATATATATATATATATATATATATATATATATATATATATATATATATATATATATAAGCAAATAAATGCTCTAGACATAAGTCTAGGCTCAATCGAGGCATAACTCGATAATGTTAGTCCATATACAAAATATATACATATATATAAGTATATATATAGACAGAAATGAAAACCATGGACCGAAGTCTGGGAAAACGCACACTACACGACTCTCAATGTGTATAACAGTGTGTGCTAATATGGAAAGAAGGCTTTATAGAATATAAGAAAGCTTACAGTGGGCTGCCAAAGTAAACTTCTATGAGTCTATGTGGATAAACACTCAGCTCCCGCCGGATAAAAGTGTTGCTATATGTGAGCTAACAGGTGTTTAAACTGAGGAAACACTCAATGTGGGTGTATACAGAGTAAATTGGACAGGGCTTCCTCACCTTTTCTCTCTCCTTCCTCTCTCAAAATAGCTGGCCCAAGGTCTATATTTATAGACTGATGGCTGTAGGTACACATGCGGCAGTCGCGATTATACCTACGACTGGTCTTGGTGCATACGGACCTCGCAGGTCCCGTCATCTCGAAGTATGTGCACTCGTGCACTATAATGTCCGCTCAAACTTGCAGAACTTCAATCCGAGCATCCGAATGAGGTATATGTGACCTTCTTCGGACCGCTTGTGTTGAGAGTTAAGCAATGACATGGATTAGAGGTTGTACGAAGTCAGGAAGAGGGGTCCATGCCCATGGTCTTCAAGCTTCAAATTCTATCCAAGGTACTGACCCGCGTAATAGTCACTCGGGATTGTAACTCCTCGGTTCTTGTGGGACATCGTTATATGTATGTATGTATGAAGTGTTGAGATGACACACAGGTGTTGAAGGGGGAAAGATGACGTTTGACTCTTTGCCGGGGTTACCGCCGGTTTGAGTTGAAAGTAGAAGTTGCTCAGGGTTACATCTGAGATTGGACTACTTGTTGGTATGCCGCGATATCATCTTGTGAGAGAGAATGTTGAAATGGTAAGATGACTTTTGACTCCTCACCGGGGTTATCTCCGATTTTAGCCGAAATTAGACGTTGCTCAGGGTTACATCTGAGATTGGACTATTGCAAGTGTTTGAATGCCGCAAGGTCATCTGTGGGAGAACCTGTCTGCCCAGTGTTAGCTCCGGGTCTGTGGTATGAGTGCCTCGGCGGGAGGTTTGAGCTTGAAGCTGATAGCATGTATTTGAAATAAGCATTTCTGGAGTTATCGCCGGAACTGCAACAGCACTCCTTGGGGTTATCGCAAAGGACGAAACTCGGGGTTATCTCCAAGGTTGGAAATGATCCTTCCGGTGTGTGTTTCGGGGTTGGAAATGATGTTCCCAGTGTGTGTCCCGGGTTTTGAACTTGAACTTCCGGTAGTATCCGGAATAGATGTAAGCTGTCTTCCAAGGTTATCTCTGAAAGACGAATCTGCCCTCCTGCAATGTCAGTAATAGGCGTGTAGAAAATTTCGAGTGTCTACAATAACAACAATGGTCATGATCATACCAATCAATTGTCTATATTTGCACTACGGGTCAAAGATGTTCAAATTTAAAACCAGTGATCATGCCAAACAATAATCTATCTTTGTACTACGGGCTAAAGATATTCATTTATATCATCAGTGGTAATGATCATGCCAATCAACAACCCATCTTTGCACTATGGGCCAAAGATATCAATCAATAATTCATCTTTGCACTACGGGCCAAAGATATTCATCAATCAAAAGTTTATTTTGCACTACAGGCCAAAGATAACTTTCAACATAATTTAAGTCTGAGAATTATGACAATGACATAAAGAATGAATCAAGTGAGATCAAAGATAAATATTAGAGATTTCTAATTCGATTTATCCAGAGTTCAAAAATATCCAAATTATCAACATGAAGATCATAACATGGATTCAATTTCAAGAATAAGATTCTTAAACGATAACTTAGACAAAGAAAATGAAATTCAATTCTGTTGTGAATAGTACTCATGAATAGTAATGTATGAATAGTACCCCTGAATAATACTGTATGAATAGTAATATGAAATGAAATAATATCACTTACATAATATGGAGTATGAAAAAAAATGATACCTCTTACGAGTATTGAAAGAAAATAACATCCTTTACGAGAAAAAATATCCTTTACCTTTATAGGAATGTAGTTCTGACTGGAATAATGGAGATTATGTTGAGGAAATCTTGCACTGTTATCAACACTCAAAATATCCCTATACTCACAAAAAATACGCTCAATATTATAGAGAAAGAATTTTCTGATTCTGGTGTGAGTTTCTTTGTTTAACTGAGCAACCTATTTATAGGAAAGTGGTAGCACACCAGGTTTGACCAAACATACATACATGTTTATAGCATACCTAATTTGAAACAAGCATACAAACCCAACTTTCTCACTCCATCCCTTTTATCACATGTTTTTTTGAAATAAATGAATTCAAATTCAATTTGATCATCTTCACTCCATTTAATTCACATGCCAAAAAATATAATAATATTATCATTTAAATTATAAAATTATACTATTTATTATCAAATTATACTTTGATAATATAATATTATAATAATATATTTGAATGAATATTTTATTAGAGAAGATAATTATGGTTCTATAGAAAAATATGTCAAACTTTCAACAAATATCTCATGCTAAAACTCCTCCATTTATATCAAATTAAATAAATATTTACTTATCATATTTATCAAAAAAAACTTATTTTATTCATCAATTATTTACAACTCTTCAATCTTTCAATAATTATTTCTAATTAATATTGTAGATTCACAATATTGACAACTAGATCGTTCCTAGGAAAGATGGGGCTTTCCGATAAGGATTTCTCCTTATTGGCGCGCAATTATATAACCTAACCCCTTTCCTCGACAGAACTTTCTAGACCTTGTCAATAATGCTATCTAATAATATCATTTCAATAATATGCGTGACAATTATTAATTTAATAATGAGAAATACTATTCAGTTGCTACTGTTATAATTATTGAGTCAATAATATAAAATACTTGTGACACCCCCAAATCTAGGTACTTCATTCCCACAAGATTTGGTTCTCACTATCCATACATTCATACTATCTACCCAAATAAAATAATATTTGAATCATAAATCCTCCCCTTAAATAGGGTTACATCATTAAGTTCAAAAATATCCTAGGTTATCTAACCATTAAACATCATTCAAGTGCGAAATTAAATTATTACATTACATCATTATTAAAAGTCTATGATCATAACAGTAATCAAAAGTACAAATTAGCATCACTTGTACATTTTTCCCTTTCCTTTGCTAGTTGAAGGCTCATCTACCGTCTCAACTTTAGCTGCAATGAGTATATAAATATGCATGAGTGAGCAAAACAATTGCTCACTGGATATAATAATGACTCAACAGGAGTATAACAATAATAACTGCCAATGAATAGGCTCATCAAAACTGAATAGTACTCTAACAATGAAAATCAAAAATTGGAATCCAAAATATGGAATATATCTAACTGAGGGTCATAAGACCCTGAACTATGTCCATAGTTACGAGTAATCTTTCAACTCCAACTTTAACAATCATAAGACTATAAGGACTCCTCATACTTAGGGGGATCAGCCCTTCGTACAATGTATTGTGCACAAACATTTCAACGTTAAGCGTAAATTATCCCCTAATAATAATAGGGTTGTTCATCCCAGTATTTACAGTACAAGTCCGCACCAAAGAAAGTTTGGTTTGGATAAGCTTTCAAGGGTAATTTGAAGTTTAACGAACATCAACTAGAGGACTAGTTGAATCAATAGTGTTTGATAACACAACAATTGTTTAATAACAAAATAACATAGAACAATTGAGAATCATAGTGAACTGATTATACATATTAAACTCATGCTTGAAATAAGTATATTGCATAAGTATTTAGCAAAATGAATAAAATGGTAAACCTTTTTGCTTGAACAATAAATAAGCTAAGGTTAAAGTCTTATAACATTAGAAATGAAATTACAAAATGTATGATAACTGATAGCAAGCTGAAAACTAAAACTTGCCCAACATGGTATTAACTCATGCAAAGAATTTAAAACAGTTCAATAATAAGAAACTTGTGAAACTATAAACAAGTTAGAATGAATCAACCCAAATGAGAATTTCAAATAACATTAGAGTTAAAGTTTGTTCAAATGAATTTTAGGAACAATTAACTTATTCAATAACAGTTAAGATAAAAACTTGCTCAATCAAAAGAATAAAGTTACACAATGTAATAATAGAACTAAATCAACGAAAGTGTAGAGTTAGACAACTTTCTCAATGTAAAAAGATAGGGTTTAGAAACTTGCCTTGAGCGTAAGCTATAAAATTAAACTCACGATCACCTACACATAATTTTAGAACCATAATACCTATTAGATATGCTAACATACCAAAACATGAACACTTCTATCTAAACTTATCATTGAAGCACAAGTCTTTCATTACCATTTACATTTCAAAAATTCCAAGTGTTTTACTTCGCAACACTTATCTAACGTTCATTGTGTATACTAAGTTATCACATAACGCGTTCTCGATTTACTAATCATTTTTGCAACTTTGAACTTACTAACCACAATTCATTATGTTATGTTATCCTTAACATTACACATTTAACATGCTAACATAATTTCAGACCATGTTATAATGCTTTCCCATGTCTCATGCAGCAGCGATGCAAGTCGAATCTCAAACCCAGGGTATGGCGCAAATTGCTTGCCATACAAAGGCAGGGACCTACGTAGGCTGCGCCATTTTTTTGCCTTGGCTCGTGGCAAATACTTGCAGAGTGCTAAGACAGACGCGGAGAAGGCTAATGAACAGTAGCCGACTTTAGCCCAACAAACACAAATTTCACCCACCAAACAGTGATAATAACATGTAACATTGATACAAAACTATTGTAAACATATTTGTTAACATTTTCTTGACATCTTTTACAAAATTCTTCACTGTAATCTCTATACTTGGCCAAATCACCTCATTCAAATTACGCTATGTTCGTTTCTTAATGAACTACCATATACAAGCGTTAATTTATAGTTTCACATACAAATTGCACTACAACAAAAAGACATATCAGCAACCGCATATCCCCGACCGCATTTGGTCGCAGATAAGTATCCGCGATCGAATGCTATCACCGATATTAATCGCAGATTATATGGTCATTTGGATGGACTTCAACGACCAACAATATGTGATCGATCGCTTTCAAATGACCGCCGTTAGCGGATCGAATCTTTCGCTATTATGACTCATCTTTGAGTCATTTGTCATTGTGACATGGCACTGTGTGTCGATGACAATAATAATGACCGCGTCGATCGCTAGTTTTAAAGTAGCTATCTATCGATCATAAGCGTTTAGCTTTTTAGCGATTCGCATGACGATTTTTTTTTTTTTATAAATATTTTTCCTGTTTTTATTGATTTCCCAAAAATAACTTGCTTTGTACCTACTTTCTATCCCAACACACAGAAGTATATATAAGCATCCATCCATGATAACTACCATATGATAAACATTCATCCATGATAACTACTATTTGATAAACATCCATCGTAAACCAACACAATACAATCGTAAACATCCATATAATATAATCGTAAACCAATACAATTGTCCAAAGAATCAATCTAAAAGAGTATAAGGCTTTAAAAATCTAAAAAACAAGTCTAGCAAAGCTTTAAAAATCTAACATATATGACTGGTCTAGCTCTTCATGGATCATCCAAATTAGTACCCTGTAATTAACAAAAGAATAAAACATATATGTTACATATGTTGATACTGCTATGACTTGAGAACTAAAAGCTAAACAATATCGATATATATACCTGGTCGCCACCCTGATGCTGTGATGTTGTTGCTGTCGCCACTGCCTCCGCCAACTCATCAGGACTAAGAGAATGCAGATGTCCGCCCAGTATATGAAGAAGATCACGATTCTAGCAGATCGCTCTCACAGTGATCGGCGAGAGTATGATAAATTTGGATAACACGATGACTGTGTAGATTGGGTAGCAGAGTGCCTATGGCCACTGATGGTCGGGCGTCATTTTTGTCCTTGGCCTTTAACATAGTTTTTCTTCACGACGGACGCCCTCTCCCACAATTCTTGATCAATCGACGGACGCGGGTTGCCTTCAGGATAGCGCTCGTTCATTAAGCCCTTATAAGTGTCCTGTCAGAAGGTCAACAATTAAATAGTTAAAAATAAATAAAAAAATGCTAAAAAGGTCGTCACAATTTATAAACAACATATTAATATAAAGTTAACTTATTACCGCTATCTGAACAGCATCAGGCAGACCATCACGGGTGGCCACATACACATCCAACCAATTGATAGGTTGACCTTGAGACTCAGACTCCTACAATTCATGTTCTCATATTAATATGTAAACATATGATATTTTAGCTACAAAACATGACTGTAAACATAAAAACAAATAACTAAGCCAATAAGCTTGCTATACATACGTACCCTAGCAGCAATATGTTGCAGCTGTGATATATTGCCGCCCTTGTACGTGGCTTTTGCCTTTTCGCCTTCAGATACACACGAGGATGCATTCGAGGCTGCGATCTTTGCGTCTCTTGACCCGACTCTCTGCTCTCCACTGGTCACACATCTGCACCCATATGGGATGTGTGCACCACCAGGGACTATGCTCATGTATATACTGCTCACCTTGTCCTGGATGGTCAATCTCAGCATTGTGCAGGGCTTTTTGTCGTTCCTTGTTCAGATTATCTTTAGTTGGACGGTACACTTCGCCGTAACAATGTCTCGAATAATCGATGCGTATCGTCGTCCGTCCCATCTATCGCTTCGTAAATAAAACAACATTAATAATATTAAAACTGTTATATTATATTACCATAATCCAACATTACTAAACAATATTATTTGATTATATAACTATGTATTATCTATCAGAGTGATGAAAAAATATATATCTGAAATTCAGCCCAAACTGCATCCTTATGGACGAGAGGTGTGCTCACCCATGTAATCACTGGCGTAGGCCAGTTCTGTAAGCATAATTGTGAAATGCACTTCACAATTTTACTATCTTGAAAATCACTACAATATACAATAAGTTACAGTCATATATATTTATAACAATGGAAATATTAAACCCTTATATATACACGATGTGTAACTTACGTGCTTTCTGGAGGAGGACGGATCTGTATAAGAATGCGATCATCCAGTTATTGGCCCTTGACACATGATTAGGGCCCCGACCCAACCCGCGCTTTTGTGCTGCAGGTTCAGAAGACATTTATAAATAAAAAATTTAGGATGTTAGTATGAGTTATAAATGAAAGATACATAAATGCGTCAAGGATATAGAGAACATGTACATATGTAATTGTATGTAATACAATTAAAACTAAACATACATTTTATATAAAAGGACAATAATGACAATTAATTGTATGAAATAGTTAACTACAACAACTATAAATGAAAGGTACATAAACATGTTAAGGATATAAAGAACATTCCTATATGTAATTCATTGTAATACAATAAAAACTAAACATACATTTTAATGAAAATTGTTGTCTGAGTCAGAATCATTTTGTACAAGTGTCGGAGATTCATAACCATCTTCTTCTTCAGATTCTGTGTCAGTGTCAGTCAATAACTCTTCTTCAGTATCATTGTCATCTGGCACAATAACTGTGTCGGGATCCAATTCATCAGGTTCATCTCCACCCTCTAACTGGATTACATCATTGGTGTCCTCTATACTTATTATAGGAGGTCTATGAAGCATCTCCTCTTGGTAGAAATCCCCGTCTATTACTTGGACACGACTACGCGCAGGAGTATGAATTACAACTTGCCAATCTGTAGGTGGTTTATCCCTTTTCCTAACAAGACTAAGAGTGTAGTATACTTGTATTATTTGAGTTGGTAAAACAAACGGTTTGTTGGAGTAAGCCGACCTATGGAGGTCAATATCGACGATTCCATGTCTGTCAACACATATCCCTTTTTCTGAATCAAACCAATGACACTTGAACAAGTTAATATGACCCCCGTATGTGCCCTTGTACGACAACTCTACGATTTCCTCCCACTCCCCATAAAAGGCACGACCAAGCTCATTGTAACAATCTCCTTGGACACACACTACATAGTTCATTGTTCTTTTACCGCGCCCATATGCCTTTGTATGAAATTCACAACCATTTATTTTGTAACCATTCTGGCTGACTTGGTCCCTGTCTGGTCCAATAGCTAGGACTTGTACATTAGCCGAAATCGTTGATCCCTCAATCAAAGCCTACAAAAACTCCATCTTATTAAATGAAGTCATAGTTGACATGGAGTATATATATATATATATATATATATATATATACTATGTGTTTAAAAAATTAAACTTACTTTTTCCTTTAGCCAAAGTGCAAATTTTTTATCACGATTGATTTGAATATCTTTATCAGTTATGCCGGGATGCTTCACTTTTAACTCGTCATCGTACAATCTATACCATGTTATAAACATTAACATATTGGAATAAATTTTCAACTTAAAAGATAAATTATCAAGTTTACATGTGTACCTCACAAATTCGTCAATCTCCTCGTAATTGAGAAGAATGAAGTAATATAAACATGTAATTCTTGCTCAGAGTGGAATATGCGCTTCCCTTTTTCCATAAGCGCGACCCGATAGACCAAATACAGAGAGCCGACCATTTAGTTCAACATTTCCCCCATCATCATGTCTCGATACTCGATTGGCCTTTGTCAAGACTTCGTCCAGAAAATAGTCGGAGACAGACGTAGATATCTCATCGAAATTGTATGCCTCACATATCGACCCCTCAACATAAGCTATATCCTTCACCTTCCTCTTAAGGTTTCCCATCACCCTCTCGAAAGGGTACATCCATCTATATTGAGGCTGGACCCCAACACGAGCTTCATAGGGAAGATGGATTTGCAAATGCTCCATGGAGTCAAAAAACCCGGTGGAAATATTTTTTCCAGTTTACACGTGATCTCTATGATGTTCTTCTCAAGTACAGACATGTCCTTCTCATTTAATGATTTTGAACATAAGTCTTTGAAGAAATGACTAAGATCCGTTAAAGCATCCCATATTGGTTTATCAAGCTGATCCCGAAATGTTATAGGCATGAGTCTCTCCATGAACACATGACAGTCATGACTCTTCATCCCTTGCAATTTCCCACCCGTAACACACCTTGCAATGTTTGACGCATATCCATCTGTTAGTTTCAGAGACTTAACCCATGTCCACACATCTTCAACTTGCTTTTTGGACAATGTGTACCTTGCATGCGGTTTGACAATTTTACCATTAGGAGATTCATAAAGTTCTAATCCAGGACGCTTACAAATATCTTTCATGTCCAAATGTGCCTTATCGGTATCTTTTGTCTTCCTCATAACATTCATCACGGTGTTAAACACATTGTCAAACACATTCTTCTCAATATGCATCACATCTAGATTATGACGAATCAAATTATACATATTAAACTCATGCTTGAAATAAGTATAGAGCAAAAGTATTCAGCAAAATGAATAAAATGGTAAACCTTTTTGCTTGAACAATAAATAAGCTAAGGTTAGTCTTATAACATTAGAAACGAAACTGGTATTAACTGAGAGCAAGTTGAAAACTAAAACTTGCCCAACATGGTATTAACTCATGCAAAGAATTTAAAACAGTTTAATAATAAAGACGGGAGTTCAAAACTGCGTTCATTATGCAAGAATAGAACTTAAGAAACTTGCTTAACTATAAATAAGTTAGAATGAATCAACCCAAATGAGAATTTCAAATAACATTAGAGTTAAAGTTTGCTCAAATGAATTTAGAAACAATTTACTTATTCAATAACAGTTAAGATAAAAACTTGCTCAATCAAAAGAATAAAGTTACACAATGTAATAATAGAACTAAATCAACGAAAGTGTGGAGTTAGACAACTTTCTCAATGTAAAAAGATAGGGTGTAGAAACTTGCCTTGAGCGTAAGCTATAAAATTAAACTCACGATCACCTACACATAATTTTAGAACCACAATACCTATTAGATATGCTAACATACCAAAACATAAACACTTCTATCTAAACTTATCATTGAAGTACAAGTCTTTCATTACCATTTACATTTCAAAAATTCCAAGTGTTTTACTTCGCAACACTTATCTAACGTTCATTGTGTATACTAAGTTATCACATAACGCGTTCTTGATTTACTAATCATTTTTGCAACTTTGAACTTACTAACCACAATTCACTATGTTATGTTATCCTTAACATTACACATTTAACATGCTAACATAATTTTAGACCATGTTATAATGCTTTCCCAAGTCTGCAAAGCAGTTGTGAAGTCGAGAATCTCAAACCGGGGTATGGTAATTATGCATGACATAAAAGGTTCTGGATCTGCCATGGCATTGTTTTTTTTTTTGTACCTACAAGCAATTTTACTTAAGATTCTTTCGAATAAGACGCAAAGAAGGCTAATGAATAGTAGTCGACTTTAGCCCAACAAACATAAATTTCACCCACCATACAGTGATAATAACATGTAACATTGATACAAAACTATTGTAAACATGTTTGTTAACATTTTCAACCAACTAAAACAATTTTTCATCAACTAAAACTAGTTTAATTTCTCAAATTTTAAGTTTTCATGAAAAACTCCATTTTCTTGACAGCCTTTACAAAATTCTTCACTGTAATCTCTATACTTGGCCAAATCACCTCATTTAAATTACGCTATGTTCGTTTCTTAATGAACTACCATATACAAGCGTCAATTTACAGTTTCACATACAAATTGGCCACTAAAATTGATACTTACTCAAGCTATATGAAGAACATAAACACTGACATTATTTCTATTGTTAGCACGAAATTAGCCTGCAATTTCATGCTTATATACAAACTAAAACTTCACCAACATGAATAATCACCACAATTCATTTATATAACAACAATTCAAAATATGAAATTCACAGAACATGTAATTTTGCCGTAAAACCCATATATATATAATACTAATGTTGTGTAAAAATACCTTGAATTTGCTTGCAATCCTTGTTAAACTCACTGGAATTGTCGCTATGAAATCCTTCTCTCTCAAATTCTCTCAACTATCACAAAACTCAGTACTCTAAAACATGGGAAATAGAATGTGTAAGAAGCAAACCAACTGGTATTCAAGCGTAAGAAATAAAACTGATAACCCTTAATAATACTACTAATTGCAAATTCAGTTACTAACGTATATAATATAAATATATTATATTTATTATTTTAATTTAATTTATTTAAATTCAAAATTAGATATACTAAAAGCCATAAGGCTTGTTTGGCAAAACCTTTCTAATTTTTAAAGAGTTAATATATTAAGCCTTGTTTGGCAAAAAAAACTAAATTAAACCCTTTTTAATTTATTTTAATAAACACTTTAGTTTATAAATTAAAATCACATATTATTTATTTGGATCTCCACATCTAATGTTAACCATATTTTAAATAAATATTTCTCACTTTATCAAATACCACAAAATTATAATTTTATGTTATAATTTTATTTGATAATTTAATATACCATACCATATTAAATTATTAGTCACAAAATAACACCTCATGTTATAATACAAATCACTAAATTATAAATTAATTTAATTTAGAAATTTATGTAATAAATTTAGATTTACAAATATTTATTAACAACCATCACATCAATAATTATTTATTCAACAATAAACACCTCAAATAAATATTTATATAATTCAATAAATATTTAAAATTATAATTTGAAATTCTGGATCGTTACATCCTTCCCCCTTTCAAGGATTCTGTCCCCAGAATCACAATTCAAACAATCAAATCATCACATTATCCCCTACTTACAAAGATTTTGTCCCCAGAATCGAAGACACAGGCTAAACAAATAACTCAAGGTAATTCTTCATCATATCAGCTTCGAGTTCCCACGTAGCCTCTTCGACATTATGGTTCCTCCATTTCACCTTCACAGAAGGTATCACTTTATTCCTGAGCACTTGTTCCTTCCTGTCGACTATCTGGATAGGAATCTCTTCGTAAGACAAATCTTTACTGAACTGCAACGGTTCATACTCGATCACATATTTATAATCGGGTTTATATGGTCGCAACACCGACACATGAAAAATGTTGTGCACATGCTCTAATTCTGGAGGTAAAGCTACCTCATAAGCTACTTCTCCCACTTTGCGTAGAATCTCGAAAGGTCCAATAAACCTTGGGTTAAGCTTCCCTTTCTTGCCAAAATGAATTTTTTCCCTCCACGGAGAAACTTTTAGGAACACGAAACTTCCTACTTTAAACTCACGACTCTGTCTGTGTTGATCAGCATACTTTTTCTGTCGATCTTGAGCAGCTACCAGTCTTGCTCTGATGAGTTTGACAACATCAGCGGTCTGTTGTACCAGTTTTAGGCCTAACAGTTGACGTTCACCAACTTCATCCCAGCATAGTGGAGTTCTGCACTTCCTGCCGTATAACGCTTCGTATGGCGGCATACCAATGCTTGCATGGTAACTATTGTTGTATGCAAATTCCACCAACGGTAGATGATCATCCCAATTTCCTTTAAAATCCATTATGCATGCTCTAAGCATATCTTCAAGCGTCTGGATCGTTCGTTCACTTTGCCCATCTGTTTGTGGATGATATGCTGTACTCATCTTCAGTTGCGTTCCCATGCATTCTTGTAGTCTCTTCTAGAAATTTGATATGAACCTTGGGTCTCGATCTGACACAATTGGCACTAGAACTCCATGTCTTGAAACGATCTCTTTAACGTATAGCTTCGCCAGCTGATCAAGATTAAATCTAATCTTTATTGGCAAAAAGTGTGCAGATTTTGTTAATTTGTCCACTATCACCCATATCGCATCGTATCCTTTCTGAGTCGATGGAAGACCTACCATAAAATCTATTGTGATATGCTCCCACTTCCATTCCGGTATCTCCAACGGTTGAAGTAATCCGCTTGGTCGTTGATGCTCGGCCTTCACTTTTTGACATGTCAAGCACTTCGCAACGCATTCTGCAACATCTCTTTTCATGTTCGGCCACCAAAAATGAAGCCGTAAATCTTGATACATTTTCGTACTTCCCGGATGAATCAAATATCTTGAGCTATAAGCTTCCGTCAAGATTTCTTCTTTAATATCCTGTACTGTCGAAACCCAAATTCGTCCCTCGAATCTTAGCATTCCCTCAGTATCGACCTTGTACTTCACTTCTTTACCCTCGACCATATCTTCCTTTATTTTCTTGCATTCTTCATCCTGAAGTTGTGCGTTCTTCACTTTGTCTACCAAAGTTTGACTAGCTTCCATCTAGTATAATTTTTCATCGAATTCTTCTGGAAATTTGATTTCTAGCTCTAACCTTGCCATTGCTATAATAAGCTCCTCCTTATCTGTTATCAACATCAACTTTTCTCTACTTTTCCTACTCAAGGCATCTGCAACCACATTAGCTTTGCCTGGATGATAAAAGATCTCGCAATCATAATCTTTTATCAGTTCCATCCATCTCCTTTGCCGCATGTTCAGGTCTTTCTGTGTGAAAATATACTTCAGACTTTTATGGTTTATGTAGATCTCACATTTCTCTCTGTAGAGATAGTGTCTCCATATCTTCAATGCGAACACAACCACCGCCAACTCTAAATCATGAGTCGGATACCCTTTCTTGTAGTCTTTTAGTTGCCTTGATGCATACGCAATAACCTTGTCGTTCTGCATAAGGACACAACCCAATCCTTTGTGTGAAGCATCACTATACACCACAAAGTTTCCTATATTATCTGGTAACGATAACATAGGTGCCACACTTAACTTCTTTTTTAGTTTTTGAAAACTTCCCTCACACTTTTCCGTCCAAACAAATTTTACAGATTTTCTCGTCAAATTTGTCAACGGAGTGGCAATCTTGGAAAAATCCTGGATAAACCATTTATAATAGCCTGCCAATCCCAAGAAACTTCTTACTTCTGATGGAGTTCTTGGTTGTTCCCAATTTATTACAGCTTTGACTTTTGATGGATCTACTGAAATCCCATCTTTATCTATTACATGTCCAAGAAATTGTACACGTTCCAGCTAAAATTCACATTTAGAGAATTTCGCGTACAACTTTTCCTTTCTTAGCGTCTCCAGCGTCAGACGTAAGTGTTCCACGTGTTCCTCTTGAGTTTTAGAGTACACCAAAATATCATCGATAAATACCACCACAAACTTGTCTAAAAATGGTTAAAACACCTTGTTCATCAAATCCATGAACGCTGCAGGGGCGTTTGTCAAACCAAATGACATCACTAAAGATTCATAATGTCCATACCGAGTTCGGAATGCCGTCTTCGATACATCCTCCTTCTTTACTTTTAATTTTTGATATCCACTTCTCAAATCTATTTTCGAGAAATATCTAGCACCATTCAATTGATCAAACAAGTCATCTATTCTTGGCAATGGATACTTGTTTTTAATAGTGACTTTATTCAATTCCCTATAATCAATGCAAAGATGCATTGACCCATCCTTCTTCTTCACAAACAACACCGGTGCTCCCCACGATGACACACTTGGCTGAATGTACTTCTTGTCTAACAGTTCTTGCAGTTGCACCATTAGTTTTTTCATCTCCACCGGAGCCATTCTATATGGGGCCTTTGATATAGGAGCGGTTCCTAGCGCTAAGTCAATCATGAACTTGATTTCTTGGTCAGGCGAAAGTCCTGGCAAATCCTCCGGAAACACATCCACGAATTCCCTAACCACTAGTATTTCCTCCAATTTCACACCCTTCTCCTTTTGAGTATCGACTATGTAAGCTAAATACCCTACACAGCCCTAACTCAATAACTTCTTGGCCTGCATTATCGTCAGACATTTCATTTGTCTAGGCGATTTGCTACCATGAAAAACTACCTTTGACAGAGTCATAAGGTTTACACACTTCTTTTGGCAATCAATTACTGCTCCATAATTGAACAGCCAATCCATTCCCAAAATAATATTGAACTCTCTGAATTTTATTGGGATTAAATCTACTTTCATGACATTCCCCTTTATATTCATCTTACAGTCCTTGTATACGAACCTAACAAGAATCACTTCCCTATTCGTAATTTCTATATTTAAAGGGAATTTCAACTCTTCACAAGGTATTTCTAACCTCTTAGCAAATTCATCAAATATAAACGAGCAAGTAGCACCCGAATCAAATAATACATATGCATTTATATCATTGATTGGGATAATACCTGACACGACATCTTTTGATTGCTTGGCGTCTGTCTCAAGTTATGTTGAAGGTTCGGTTTGTCAGGCTTATTTGTTGACGTTGGTCCGCAATAGCCATAGCATAGCACCTCCACTAGCAATTCCCTTGCTCCCATTTGTCTCACCAGATCTCTTCTTAGGGCATTCATGAGCAAAGTGATCCTTGGACCCGCACATGAAGCAAACGTTCTTCTTAGCTTGAGTGAAATTTGGGGCGATGTGACCCTCCTGGCCACAATTGAAGCATACTCATTTCCCCATCAAGCACACACCCTTGTGAAACTTTCCGCACGTAGCACATGCTTTGAACTTCTTATTTTGCTGGTTTCTTTGCTGATTTCCAGCTCCCCCATTCGCATTCCACTTCCTCTTCAAATTGTTGCCATTTCCACCGTTACTACTACCACTCTTAGCTTCACCTTCACTTTTCTTCTTCCTCTGATCTTGATTGTGTTTTGTTACAGCCTCGCCTCCACACTCAGTGAGAATCGCCTTCTCCATCACTGCTGCAAATATCTTCAACTGGAACAGGGAAACCCTACTGTATAACCAGGGCTTCAATCCCTGTTCAAACCTCTTTGTTCAATCCCTGTACTGCCTTGATATGGTGCAAACCTTGCCAACTCGTTAAATTTTATGGCATACTTAGACACCGACATCGTTCCCTGCTTCAATTCCAAAAACTGTACTTCTAGCTAACTCTTTGAACTTTCTGGGAAATAGGTCTCAAAGAACATCTCCTTAAACCTTTCCCAAGTTATAATCCCTTGACCTCCACGAGTTTTATTGTCCTGCCACCAATAATTAGCATCTGCTTTCAACATAAATGTTGCAAAAGCAGTCTTCTGTTCCTCCCCCTACTCTCGCAACATCGAACACTTTCTCCATCTCCATGACCCAGGTCTGTGCCTCAACCGGGTTCATGGTTCCACGAAATTTTGGTGGTCCAACCGCCTTGAAGTCCTTAAATGTTGTACCTTGATTTTGAGGTTGATTATGCAAAACACCCGTCAGTAATGTCACTAACTGCTGAACAGGGTTTCCTTCCACATTGTTGTTGTTGTTGGTTTCCTCAGTGGTTCTCTGTCGTGGTGGTTGATGTCTTGGAGGCATTTTCTATTAAAATACATCCATTATCTTTTATGCAACCTTTTAAGTATTATCTACTTAAGTTTCACATCATAAAAGTTTATCACATAACACTTAACACTTTTGAATAAAACAATAACTTTTATTCATTCATCATCTTTTAAAAACGTCAAAACAATAGCACCGCCGCTATTTACATTACTTTCTTGAACTATAACAGTTGCAGGACAACATCATCATCATCTATCCCATTGGTTATATCATACCCGGGATTTATATTTCGTTTATTTTCTAATCACATATCAATTACATTCTCTACAATGTCCTACTAAGATACTGCGTAGCCTTACGACGCTCTTCCTCCATAATTCAGAACATTGTTCGGCGATCTAATATGTATGATGGTAGCGTCTCGAACTGAATTGGATAACCCATGACCCGATCCTGAGCTCGATTGATCACGGTGTTGAATACGTTGTTCATTTCTTCCATCTTCCTCCTCTTTGCTTGTGCGTCTCTCTCTGCCATCCCGGCTCATTGATAAGCTTCATTGTACGCGTCTTTAGCTCTTGCCCTCTTAGTAGATTCCTCTTTCAACTTGCTCTTCAACTCTGCAATCTCTGCTATCATTCGCTCATTCTCTCCTTCAGTGTGGACCAGCTTCTCTTCAACATTATGCAGACGTTCCTCTCGATCTTTGATCTCATCGTCTTTATGTGCCATCGAGGTCTGTTGTTCAGCTACTATCTCCTGTAACTCCTCGACGGTGTCTGGAAGTTTCACATTGCGATCATACACCTCGTCGTATATACGGGCAGCTATCGAATTAAGTGGAAGCTCTTCCTCCTCGTCCTCCTCATCCGACTGTGGTAGCTCCACGGGGTCTTCTTCGTCCGTCTCTATCTCATCATCCTCATCAGGTACTCTCTCTCGCCTTTCATCAAACCAAGCCAGGCTGTTTCCCCGTGGGTGAGTTGTTCCCAAATCACCTGAATATCTCGAGGCTCCTCCTCTCTAGCCCGACTAGATCCTCCTACATTAGCCATCCTGTCAACCAAATTTTAAGTTTTAATTACAAATCATTACTACTCGACACTCACGAGCACATAAGTTGTAATCACATAAGCACATAAGTGTTTTATTACTTTCTCTTTCCTAAAACTCGATAAGAGTTTATCATCACTATCTTTTCAAAGGTTACTTACTAAGATTTTTCCCCCACCTAAGGTTCATAACCTAAGGCTTTGATACCAACCTGTGACACCCCCAAATATAGGTACTTCATTCCCACAAGATTTGATGCTCACTATCCATACACTCATACTATCTACCCAAATAAAATAATATTTGAATCATAAATCCTCCCCTTTAAATAAGGTTACATCATTAAGTTCAAAAACATCCCAGGTTATCTAACCTTTAAACATCATTCAAGTGCGGAATTAAATTATTACATTACATCATTAGTAAAAGTCTATGATAATAACAGTAATCAAAAGTACAAATCAGCATCACTTGTACATTTTTTCCCTTTCCTTTGCTAGTTGAAGGCTCATCTACCTTCTCAACTTTAGCTGCAATGAGTATATAAATATGCAAGAGTGAGCAAACAGGAGTACAATGAGTATATCACAACTTTAGCTGCAATGAGTATATAAATATGCAATGAGTATATAATTGCTCACTGGATATAATAATGAGTTAACAGGAGTATAACAATAATAACTTCCAACGAATAGGTTCATCAAAATTGAATAGTACTCTAACAATGATAATCAAAAACTGGAATCCAAAATATGGAATATATCTAACTGAGGGTCATAAGACCATGAATTATGTCCACAGTTGCGAGTAATCTTTCAACTCCAACTTTAACAGTCATAAGACTATAAGGACTCCTCGTACTTATAAGGATCAGCCCTTCGTACAATGTATTATGCACAAACATTTCAACGCTAAGCGTAAATTATCCCCTAATAATAATAGGGTTGTTCATCCCAGTATTTAGAGTACAAGTCCGCACCAAAGAAATTTAGTTTGGATAAGCTTTCAAGGGTAATTTGAAGTTTAACGAACATCAACTAGAGGACTAGTTGAATCAATAGTGTTTGATAACACAACAATTGTTTAATAACAACATAACATAGAATAATTGAGAATCATAGTGAACTGATTATACATATTAAACTCATGCTTGAAATAAGTATAGAGCAAAAGTATTCAGCAAAATGAATAAAATGGTAAACCTTTTTGCTTGAACAATAAATAAGCTAAGGTTAGTCTTATAACATTAGAAACGAAACTGGTATTAACTGATAGCAAGTTGAAAACTAAAACTTGCCCAACATGGTATTAACTCATGCAAAGAATTTAAAACAGTTTAATAATAAAGACGGGAGTTCAAAACTGCGTTCATTATGCAAGAATAGAACTTAAGAAACTTGCTTAACTATAAACAAGTTAGAATGAATCAACCCAAATGAGAATTTCAAATAACATTAGAGTTAAAGTTTGCTCAAATGAATTTTAGAAACAATTGACTTATTCAATAACAGTTAAGATAAAAACTTGCTCAATCAAAAGAATAAAGTTACACAATGTAATAATAGAACTAAATCAACGAAAGTGTAGAGTTAGACAACTTTCTCAATGTAAAAAGATAGGGTTTAGAAACTTGCCTTGAGCGTAAGCTATAAAATTAAACTCACGATCACCTACACATAATTTTAGAACCATAATACCTATTAGATATGCTAACATACCAAACCATGAACACTTCTATCTAAACTTATCATTGAAGCACAAGTCTTTCATTACCATTTACATTTCAAAAATTCCAAGTGTTTTACTTCGCAACACTTATCTAACGTTCATTGTGTATACAAAGTTATCACATAACGCGTTCTCGATTTACTAATCATTTTTGCAACTTTGAACTTACTAACCACAATTCATTATGTTATGTTATCCTTAACATTACACATTTAACATGCTAACATAATTTCAGACCATGTTATAATGCTTTCCCATGTATCTGCAGCAAAGTGAAGTCGAATCTCAAACTGTAGGTATGACGCAATTGCCATTGCATATACAAATGCTCGGGACCCACAGGTAGTGGCTTGTTGCTTTTTGCCTTGGCTCGGCATACAAGTTGCTGGCGGTGCTAAGACAGACACGGAGAAGGCTAATGAACAGTAGCCGACTTTAGCCCAACAAACACAAATTTCACCCACCAAACAGTGATAATAACATGTAACATTGATACAAAACTATTGTAAACATATTTGTTAACATTTTCAACCAACTAAAACATTTTTTCATCAACTAAAACTAGTTTAATTTCTCAAATTTTAAGTTTTAATGAAAAACTCCATTTTCTTGACATCTTTTACAAAATTCTTCACTGTAATCTCTATACTTGGCCAAATCACCTCATTCAAATTACGCTATGTTCGTTTCTTAATGAACTACCATATACAAGCGTTAATTTATAGTTTCACATACAAATTGCACTACAACAAAAAGACATATCAGCGACCGCATATCCCCGACCGCATTTGGTCGCAGATAAGTATCCGCGACCGAATGCGGTCGCTGATATTAGTCGCAGATTATATGGTCGCTGGATGGACTTCAGCGACCAACAATAGCGACCGACTGCTCAGCGACCACCGTTAGCGACTGAATCTTTCGTTATTATGACTCATGCTGAGTCATTTGTCAGCTGTGACATGGCACACGTGTCAGCGACCGGCAATAGCGACCACGTCGATCGCTAGTTTTAAAGTAGCTATCGATGACCATTTTAGCTTTTAGCGATCGCATGCGATCACGATTGTTTTTTTTTTATAAATATTTTTCCTGTTTTTATTGATTTCCCAAAAATAACTTGCTTTGTACCTACTTTCTATCCCAACACACAGAAGTATATATAAGCATCCATCCATGATAACTACCATATGATAAACATTCATCCATGATAACTACTATATGATAAACATCCATCGTAAACCAACACAATACAATCGTAAACATCCATATAATATAATCGTAAACCAATACAATTTTCCAAAGAATCAATCTAAAAGAGTATAAGGCTTTAAAAATCTAAAAAACAAGTCTAGCAAAGCTTTAAAAATCTAACATATATGACTGGTCTAGCTCTTCATGGATCATCCAAATTAGTACCCTGTAATTAACAAAAGAATAAAATATATATGTTACATGTGTTGATACTGCTATGACTTGGGAATTAAAAGCTAAACAATATCGATATATATACCTGGTCGCCACCCTGATGCTGTGATGTTGTTGCTGCCGCCACTGCCTCCGCCAATTCATCAGGACTAAGAGAATGCAGATGCCCGCCCAGTATATGAAGAAGATCACGATTCTAGCAGATCGCTCTCACACAGTCAGCAGGAGTATGATAGGCTGGATAACCTGATGACTGTGTAGATTGGGTAGCAGAGCTGCCTATGCCACTGATGGTCGGGCGTCATTTTTGTCCTTGGCCTTTAACATAGTTTTTCTTCACGACGGACGCCCTCTCCCACAATTCTTGATCAATCGACGGACGCGGGTTGCCTTCAAGATAGCGCTCGTTCATTAAGCCCTTATAAGTGTCCTGTCAGAAGGTCAATAATTAAATAGTTAAAAATAAATAAAAAAATGCTAAAAAGGTCGTCACAATTTATAAACAACATATTAATATAAAGTTAACTTATTACCGCTTATCCGAAAACAAAGATCCAAAGTGCACTCATCACGGGTGGCCACATACACATCCAACCAATTGATAGGTTGACCTTGAGACTCAGACTCCTACAATTCATGTTCTCATATTAATATGTAAATATATGATATTTTAGCTACAAAACATGACTGTAAACATAAAAACAAATAACTAAGCCAATAAGCTTGCTATACATACGTATTCTAGCAAAGAATATGTTGCGTAAATGTGATATATTGTCGCCCTTGTACATGCCTTTTGCCTTTTCGCCTTCAGATACACCTGAGGATCTGTTCGAGGCAGCAGTCTTGCGTCTCTTGACCTAGCTCTCTGCTCTCCACTGGTCACACATCTGCACCCATATGGGATGTGTGCACCACCAGGGACTATGCTCATGCATATACTGCTCACCTTGTCCTGGATGGTCAATCTCAGCATTGTACAGGGCTTTTTGTCGTTCCTTGTTCAGATTATCTTTAGTTCGGACGACGACACTTCGCCGTAACAATGTCTCAATAATCGATGCACGTAAAGCGTCATCCCATCTATATCGCCTTCTTCGTAAATAAAACAACATTAATAATATTAAAACTGTTATATTATATTACCATAATCCAACATTACTAAACAATATTATTTGATTATATAACTATGTATTATCTATCAGAGTGATAAAAAAAATATATCCAAATTCAAATTTAAATCGCATCCTTATGGGCGTAGAGGTGTGCTCACCATGTAATCACCGGGCGAAAGCGCTTCAGAAGCATAGTTGTGAAATGCACTTCACAATTTTACTATCTTGAAAATCACTACAATATACAATAATTTATAGTCATATATATTTATAACAATGGAAATATTAAACCCTTATATATACACGATGTGTAACTTACGTGTTTTCTGGAGGAGGACGGATCTGTATAAGAATGCGATCATCCAGATTATCTGGGGCCTTCGGCACATGATTAGGGCCCCGACCCAACCCGCGCTTTCGTGCTGCAGGTTCAGAAGACATTTATAAATAAAAAATTTAGGATGTTAGTATGAGTTATAAATGAAAGATACATAAATGCGTCAAGGATATAGAGAACATGTACATATGTAATTGTATGTAATACAATTAAAACTAAACATACATTTTATATAAAAGGACAATAATGACAATTAATTGTATGAAATAGTTAACTACAACAACTATAAATGAAAGGTACATAAACATGTTAAGGATATAAAGAACATTCCTATATGTAATTCATTGTAATACAATTAAAACTAAACATACATTTTAATGAAAATTGTTGTCTGAGTCAGAATCATTTTGTACAAGTGTCGGAGATTCATAACCATCTTCTTCTTCAGATTCTGTGTCAGTGTCAGTCAATAACTCTTCCTCAGTATCATTGTCATCTGGCACAATAATCGTCTTCGGGATCCAATTCATCAGTTCATCTCCACCTCTAACCGGATTACATCATTGTTGTCCTCTATATTTATTATAGGAGGTCTATGAAGCATCTCCTCTTGGTAGAAATCCCCGTCTATTACTTGGACACGACTACGCGCAGGAGTATGAATTACAACTTGCCAATCTGTAGGCGGTCTATCCCTTTTCCTAACAAGACTAAGAGTGTAGTATACTTGTACTATTTGAGTTGGTAAAACAAACGGTTTGTTGGAGTAAGCCGACCTATGGAGGTCAATATCGACGATTCCATGTCTGTCAACACATATCCCTTTTTCTGAATCAAACCAATGACACTTGAACAAGTTAATATGACCCCCGTATGTGCCCTTGTACGACAACTCTACGATTTCCTCCCACTCCCCATAAAAGGCACGACCAAGCTCATTGTAACAATCTCCTTGGACACACACTACATAGTTCATTGTTCTTTTACCGCGCCCATATGCCTTTGTATGAAATTCACAACTATTTATTTTGTAACCATTCTGGCTGACTTGGTCCCTGTCTGGTCCAATAGCTAGGACTTGTACATTAGCCGAAATCGTTGATCCCTCAATCAAAGCCTACAAAAACTCCATCTTATTAAATGAAGTCATAGTTGACATGGAGTATATATATATATATATATATATATATATATATATATATATACTATGTGTTTAAAAAATTAAACTTACTTTTTTCTTTAGCCAAATTGCAAATTTTTTATCACGATTGATTTGAATATCTTTTATCGCTTATCTTGGGATGCTTCACTTTTAACTCGTCATCGTACAATCTATACCATGTTATAAACATTAACATATTGGAATAAATTTTCAACTTAAAAGATAAATTATCAAGTTTACATGTGTACCTCACAAATTCGTCAATCTCCTCGTAATTGAGAAGAATGTAAGTATGTGCAGCATGTAATTCTTGCTCAGAGTGGAATATGCGCTTCCCTTTTCCATAAGCGCAGCTCGATAGACCAAATACAGAGAGCCGACCATTTAGTTCAACATTTCCCCCATCATCATGTCTCGATACTCGATTGGCCTTTGTCAAGACTTCGTCCGGAAAATAGTCTGAGACAAACGTAGATATCTCATCGAAATTGTATGCCTCACATATCGACCCCTCAACATAAGCTCTATCCTTCACCTTCCTCTTAAGGTTTTCCATCACCCTCTCGAAAGGGTACATCCATCTATATTGAACTGGACCCCCAACACGAGCTTCATAGGGAAGATGGATTTGCAAATGCTCCATGGAGTCAAAAAACCGTGTGGAAATATTTTTCCAGTTTACGTGATCTCTATGATGTTCTTCTCAAGTACAGACATGTCCTTCTCATTTAATGATTTTGAACATAAGTCTTTGAAGAAATGACTAAGATCCGTTAAAGCATCCCATATTGGTTTATCAAGCTGATCCCGAAATGTTATAGGCATGAGTCTCTCCATGAACACATGACAGTCATGACTCTTCATCCCTTGCAATTTCCCACCCGTAACACACCTTTCAATGTTTGATGCATATCCATCTGTTAGTTTCAGAGACTTAACCCATGTCCACACATCTTCAACTTGCTTTTTGGACAATGTGTACCTTGCATGCGGTTTGACAATTTTACCATTAGGAGATTCATAAAGTTCTAATCCAGGATGCTTACAAATATCTTTCATGTCCAAATGTGCCTTATCGTTATCTTTTGTCTTCCTCATAACATTCATCACGGTGTTAAACACATTGTCAAACACATTCTTCTCAATATGCATCAAATCTAGATTATGACGAATCAAATTTGTAGACCAATAAGGCAGTTCCCAAAAGATGCTTCTCCGAACCCAGTTATGAGATTCGCCAAACCCATTGATTATGTTTGTGGCATCAATCTTACCAAATGGGATAACCGGCAATCTCATCACACGATCTCACATCTTCATTTCTGACAATCGTGGTGCAGGTATATCATTGTCTACTTTCCCTTTCCTGAAGTGTTCTCTATTTCTTCGAAACGGGTGATCTACCCAGAAGAATCCCGACGATGACAAATCAAACCAAAGAAGGCTTTTCGACCTTTTGATAGATTAAACGACTTTGTATGCTCCATACAATACGGACAAGCCAACTTCCCATGTGTACTCCATCCAGCTAACATACCATAAGCTGGGAAGTCACTTATAGTCCACATAACCGCTTCCCTAAGGTTAAAATTTGTTTTTGTTGCAACATCCCAAGTCTCAGACTCCATCCTCCCCAATACCTTCAACTCATCTATAAGAGGTCTCAAGTAAACATCTAAGTTCTTTCCAGACTCTTAGGACTCAGAACCATGAGTGAAAGAAACAAGTATGGTTGTTTCATACACATCCAAGGAGGCAAGTCAGACTTGAGTAACAATCACAAAGCCAACATGAGTATGGAGCAATTTGAGTGGCCAAAACAGATTGAAACCATCTTGGACAATCCAAGCCTCACATTTCTAGGTTCCAATGCAAACCTAGGATGTGCTAAGTTAAAATCTTTCCAAGCCTGCCCATCTGCGGGATGATTTAGTTCTTCATCTTTAGCTGGAGATTTTGCATGCCAACTCATATGTTCAGCTGTTCTTGAAGACATGTACAATCTTTTTAGCCGATGTGTTATTGGAAAATACCTTAGAATCTTAAATGGTATACTTGATTTTTTTGTAGTCACGCCCTCTTTATTAGGCCTAAACTGATCATGACTGCAAAACGTGCACCTTGTCATTTGTTCATTTTCCTTATAAAATAACATGCAATCGTTGGGACATGCATCGATCTTTTGGTATCCAAGACCCAACTTCTTCACCATTTTCTTACAAAAGTAATAGTTCCTAGGTAATTTCTCACCGTCAGGCAACATACTCTTAATGACCTTCAAGAGCGACTCAAAACACTCATGGCTCATGTTGTGATCAGCCTTGATGTTAAGTAATGTCGCCACTGCAGACAATGTAGTGTGTTTGGTGCAACCATGCCACAATGGCTCGCTTCCCTCGTCTAACAACTTAAAGAATTCTTTGGCATCAAAATTCATAGGTTGCTCTCTGCCTTGTTCCCAATCAAAATCTGGCCCTGCAATATCATGAACCATTTCATTCATACAATAAGTATTACTGCCCGAATTGTGTACTTCTGTGATGACACCATCTCTTCTCTGCCCATGTGCCCACCAGCATTCTTCGTAATTTTTCATGAACCCAGAAACAAGTAAATGATAGTTTACCATGTCTTTGTCCATATAATTTACATTCTTACACTTCAAACATGGACATCGTATCTGCGACTTACCATTCATACATTCCAGGTGACTATACGCATACTCCAAAAATACTTTGCAACCAGCTCTAAATTCAACAGAAGACCTTTATCCGGGCACTTGACTTTCGTCGTGCCATCCTACGGTCTGAATAGAGGTCCATGATTCCACGGTACCTACTACAGACAACATGAGCTTATTAATCATATAACTTGAGCATACTTATAACCATATGACTTGAGCATACTTGTAAGCATATGATTAACATTTCAGCATACTTGTAAGCATATGACTTGAGCATACTTGTAACCATATGAATACGATTGAATGCAAATTAAAGCAGTAAAAAATTCAGCAAATTAAATCAAATTCTTTGTTACGTGACTAAGAATAACATTTGTGTTGTGTTCAGTTTTTTTTAAACCTTTCTATGTGTTCAGTTTTTTTAAAAACTGAACCTTTCTATGTGTTCAGCCAAATCTGCAGGTTTCTTCCTTTTTCTTTAAACCTTTCTATGTGTTCAGTTTTTTTTGATCAAATTCAAAAAAAAACAAATTCTATTTGTGTGGAAGCAAGTAATTGTGATAATAATCAACATAATAGTTCACTAGCACAACAATGGTAAGCAATAATAGTTCACTAGCAAAACAATTGTCAAGTAGAGAACCCATAATGGTAATCAACAATGGTAAACAATTATAATAATCATATAAAAGTTTGACAGGTATATATATATATATATATATGACTATATATAAATTTCAGTTATTACATTCCATTTTGTTTTCTAAATGAGACAATTTGTTGTGAACTTTTTCCATAATAGTTCACTAGCACAACAATGGTAAGCAAGCAATAATAATCAAATTCTATTTGTGTGGAGTAATTGTGATACAGAAAACAAATTACAACAAAAACCTAAACGAATTACCCAATACCCAGATTAGGGTTACCAGATTTGATGACAAAAACCTATTTTAAAACAAAAACAAATTACCCAATTTGATAGGTGACTAAACGAATTACCCAATACATGGTGTATTCATGCACACAATCGCCAAATCCAAAGAATTCACATACAATTTTAAACACGATTCAAGAAATTACAATGAATGAAGATAAATACCTGTTTAGAAGATTCAATCAAACTCGTTTGAAAAATTTGATCTCCTTAGGCAGGTGGTAGGTGGCCGGTGGCAGGTGGTAGGTGGCAGCTGCGCCTCAAAGGTTGAAATTGATTTCCAAGTAATGGCGCAGCTGCGCCAAGAATGAACTGGGTCTCGACGCAGCTGCTTTGTTCATCCAGGAAACTGGATCTGGGTAATGGCGAAGCTATGCTCCATAATGAATTGGAGGCGGCGCAGCTGCGCCCGATCACAAAAACATAAAACTTTTCCTATTATCTAAAAATCTAATCCAATTGCATATTATACGTACATGAAATCACAAAGATTGATAATTAAAACAAGATTGGCTCTGATACCACTGTTAGGTTTGTTAGAAATAAGAATATGCAATCTAATCACATAAACGAAGCGGAAGCGTAATAAAATTGAATTTTAAATTTTTTGACAAACCATAAACCATGATCATTCTTGTGCTTGATTATCGATCTATAAAAGAGTAGGAGAATCAAAATCATACCCTTGAAGATTCGAGCTTCCTTAGGTACAAGTTCAACTCTTAATCCTTTGTGTTCTCCTTGAATACGCAGGATTGATTCCTTCATTTGACCAACGTTAGCCACCCAAATGTTTGGCCTCTAGAGGTGATCCACCAAGGAAGAATAAAAACTCAAGAAGGATGGTGTTTTTGGTTAAACCCTAGTTTTTTCTATCTCTCTAGAAAAAGGAGTACTCTCCAACAATTAGAATTGCGTCTACTGATATCTGACAAAAGACTCCTATTATATAGATATTAGTCAACCCTTCTAATTTAATTAGAAATAAGGTTATATTTAATTAATTAAAATCCTTTAAATAATTAAGCTCCCTAATCGTATTAGGGATAATTAATTAAACTCTTTTAATTAATTTGCCTCCTTATTTTATTAGGAATAAATGAGAGTACTTATATTAAATTAATTCTCAAACTCTTTTCAAAATTAAAATAATAATAATTGTAATAATATTAATAAGATTCCTCTTATTAATTTATATTTAATATTCCCAAAATATTAAATAATAAATATTAAGTTATTTAATTTATTCTATCATCATAGATTAAGTTAAATACAATTAACATTAACTTCTTAAATATATTTTTTTTTCATTTTATGGTGTGACCCTTTAGGTTCTCCATATTAAACCGATTGTGAATAAATTAATTAGAACAATTCTAATCTTATTTAAATAAATAAATTAAACAAATAATCTATTTAAATAAATAATATTTATTCTACAATAAGGATAAGCCTATTTAGCGATCATATAGATTTCAATATTAATCATAAAAGAACCTTTGAGTAAATAGTTACCGTACAATTCAATCCTTCCACCATATAACATCCCAATTAAATAGAAGACAATAAAATTACTGTCAAGTCTTATTTTATTTAATTATATGTATTTTGATTCCCAAATGCACAACTCTGAATAAATACAAATTAAAAACTCATTTCTAATTTTATTCCACCTTGGCCAATAATTTTTGGGTTGTCATTTATCGAATCACATAGGACATATCTCTTCTTTTACTAGAAGTGGTAGATTCTTTATTGATCATTCATTATCTCCATATATAATTTATTAAACCCAATCATACCCTTTGATATACCCTAAGGGTCTTAAGGAACAAGTCAAAGTATAATTCATTATACACAAGATACTATGATGATCTCAAGTATAAGGATCACTTGTACTACTATCACTTCAAGAATTCCTATTGACATGCAAGTAAAACTCCATTAAGTATTCATTAACGAGTCACGTTCAGTGAACTTATTCTTCAATAAGCACCTACATGATCATGAGATCAATCATACTCATCCAATGATCAAGCAACATATGACCAATCTATTCGGATTCACTAATCTCCGTTTTAGTAATCCATTGATTGGGAACATTTTAGTTTTTAAGCTATTTAAGAATTTAGATCTCATTAGCATGATCTCATCATGATTCTGAAAGTATTGCTTAAAACTATGGGGTTATCACATATTGTTAAAATATCATCATGTAAATAATTAAATGCCTTTAATAAATAATTTTTTTATTAGTAAATGAATAAGATTGTTTACAAAGTATATGTTTTAACAAGATATTATGATGTTCTCAAGTCTAAGGATCACTTGTACTACTATCACTTCAGGAATTCCTATTGACATTCAAGTAAAACTCCATTAGGTATTCCTTAGTGAGTCACGTTCAATGAACACTATAAGAAAATGCTCTATCGTGATCGCTCATCAACGACCTCATCTTGTCATAGATAGATCCTATCAATCGACCATTGCAATCACGATAGTGGTCGATAAAAATCTTCCATTGATGTGCACACCAGCGACCACTATTAGCGACCGATATATCTGTGACCGCTAGTAGTGACCGAATTCGTCATTTTGATCACGATCCGAGTCAAGATGGCTCAGGCCAAAGCCCCGACATGGTCCACACGTCGATCGCAATCGCAATCGTATCGCATGTTAATTTTGGGGAATTTTTCGTGAAGGGGGTGGGGGGTAAATTGAGGTGCTTCACCATCAAGCCAACTTAAAATACAATAACTGGAAACAAGAAAACATGGCAACGTGAATCACTACTCAAATAATATATATTTCCCCCATTATCTCATTCACATATACATTCAGAAAATTAAAAAAATAATTCTAAAAAAAATAGACTTGTATTATTGCATAGTTAGGTAACTTATGGGCGGTGGCAGTGATGATAGTGGTGGCGGCAGTGGGTGTCGTGCGTGCGTCTTCTCCTTCTTCTCCTTTTTCTTTTCTCCCCCTTCTCCCTCTTCTCTCTATTCGATCTCCCTCTTTTTTTTTCTTTCGTCTCTGTGTCGAGCGAATGATTGAAACTGGTTACATTAAGTTTGATCAATGACGCCATCAATGAATCTTGATCTGATCGTCACCGACTTTTAATGACATGGACTTATCAGCGACCGCATGCGGTCGCTGATTATAAGGGGTTGCAAAAAAACTACGCGCTAATATTTCCTGCCAAATTTTGGGTGGGAAGTTTGTTTTATCGACCGATCAGCGACCGGTCGCTGATATCACTTAGCGACTGGATTATAGAATGGTCGCTGGTATTAGTCGCTATTAATAATATCAGCGACTGGAGATGCGGTCGCTGATATAATTGGTAGCTGATAGACCTTTTTCTTGTAGTGGAACTTATTCTTCATTAAGCACCCACATACTTGCTTTAATGTCTCCACACAAAGGATCATGAGATCAATCATACTCATCCAATGAGCAAGCAACGTATGACCAATCTATCCGAATTCACTAATCTCTTTTTTAGTAATCCATTGATTGGGAACATTTTAGTTTTTAAGCTATTTAAGAATTTAGATCTCATTAGCATGATCTCATCATGATTCTAAAAGTATTGCTTAAAACTATGGGGTTATCACATATTGTTAAAATATCATCATGTAGATAATTAAATACCTTTAATAAATATTTTTTTTTATTAGTAAATGAATAGGATTGTTTACAAAGTATATGTTTTATCATCATACATGATTGGAGTGTATACATAATCGAGAAAATATTATGTTTTTTTGGAGTGGGGGAGGGTGGGTGAGTAAAAGTGTGTGGGTAGGAGTTTATCTGAGAATCTGAAAATATTTTTTTTTGGGGTGGGGTGGGGTGGGGGTGGGGTGGGGTGGGGTGGGGTGGGGTGGGGTGGGGAGTGTATACATAATCATTAAAATTATTTTTTAGAGTTGGGGGTGGGGAAGGGGTGGGAGGGGGTTGTATATATAATCAGTAAATATTATTTTTTTTGTTGTATAAATTAGTTTAAAATATGTTATATTGGTAAGGGTATAATAGTATAAACGATATTTTTTAATCTAATACTTTAATTAATCCTGAAAAAAAACAAACATAACATGAAATTTTTTAAAGTTATCTCATGAATAATCTCATAAAAAACAAACACATGACTAGGATTATTTAATCATAGGATTAATAGTCTCGAGATTATAATCCCGGGATTATATTCCTTGCAAACAAACATAGCCTTAAGATTAATAATGTATCCCAAGTATAATCTTTGCAAACAAACATAGTCTATATTAAAAGTCCTAAGTCTAAATTTGAAATCAAACAAGACACTTGAGCCATGTTTGTTTGCAAGGATTATAATCCAGATATTATAATCCATGAAATTATAATCCCAAAACTATTAATCGTAGAATTAAATAGTCATACTCACGTGTTTATTTTTTATAAGATTATTCATGGGATAACTTAAAATAATCTCATGTTATGTTTATTTTTTTCAAGATTAATTAAAGTATTAGATTAAAAAATATCGTTTGAACTATTATATCTTTACCAATAATAACATATTTTAAACTTATTTATACATCAAAAAAAATATTTATTGATTATATATACACTCCCACCCACCCCTACCCCCAACCCCACCCCAACCCCCAAAAAAATATATTTTCTGATTATGTATACACTCTCACCACCACCCCCACCACCACCCCCACCCCAAACTCAAACCCAAACCCAAAAAATAATATTTATTGATTATATATACACTCACACCCCCGCACCCCCACCCCAACACTCCCATCCCGCCCCACCACCTACCTCCTCACCCCATCCCCCATCCCCCATCCCCCAAAATAATATTCAATAATTATATATACCCACCCGACGACCACCCCCTCAAAAATAATATTTATTAATTATGTATACAACCCTACTCCGTCCACCCCCCAACCCCAAAAATGATATTTACTTATTTAGTAATATGATATGATAATAGAAATTTTGAAAGAAAAAAATTCCTGGTGGAAGAAAACCTTAAATCTTAATTTTTATGTGTAAATAATTTTTCTCACTTATTTCTCAACAAATTTCTAATTATTATTAATATTATTCCTATTATAAAATTAAATAAATAAAAGTTGTCTTTAATTGAGTAACGCTACTAATCAAATAAAATTACGCAACTAGATGTTTAGTTATTTGTTAAATGGGGGTAATTTGGACTTAAAAACAAAAATTTATAGTTAGTTTATTGTATAAAGGATTGGTCTAATTAAAAATGGGACTCACTTATAAAAATATCAAATTAACTTGTGAAAATATTAATTCACAAAATATATTGAACTTGTTTGCTTGATTGTACATATTATGTCTAAAAATAAAGAGAGATTTGTTCCCAACATTTTAATCTCAAATGATCATTTAACAAGGCTATGCATGGATTGGTCCCATATTTAATTTTTACCCGTTGTTTTAGTTTGTAATTTTTCTTTATTATGATACTTTATTTAGTTCCGTTGTGAGATTTTTTGTTTCTTATTGTGAATTGAATTTTAACCCGTTAAGTATGACTTTTGTTGATACATGTTTATTATGAAATTAATTAATGTTAGACTGATACTCCCTCCATTTTTTAACTTGATATTTTAGGAGAAAATATAAATTAAAAAATATAATTAATATTTTGTTTGATTGATTAAAATAAATTCACAATCTCAATATTACCTTTTAAAATTTATTAGAAAAGATAAAAGATAAATAATCTAATATTTAATATAGGAATAATGTGATAAATTAAGTCATTAATATTTTTTTAAAATTTACAAACGATAAATAAAAAAAAAAAATTTCACTCTATAAAACGAGAGTAAGAAGGAATGGAGGGAGGTAAATCTCTAACGTGAGATACAACAAGAAAAGGGGAAAAAGAGAGGTTATTTAATGCAATACTACTGGGCAAGGTGGTGTCGAATTAAATATTAGATTTACATTAATTATATTTCAATTTTCATATAAAAATATTATTTTTTATTGGGCATTTATCTGTTTCTTATTAAATATATCATTAAAATATTACTAACTATAATTATCCATGTGACTAGTAACAAAAAATTGACATAAAGCACAAGATGTATAATTTTTTTTATATTAATCATATCAATTTAAACCAAACATAAAATTAAATTTATTAGGGCTTATTTATTGGGAATATTTATTTAAAACAAGTACGGTACCCGTGCAAGACACGAACAAGTTTGTGAAATTGTTTGTGAAAGAATCAAGTGTACAATTTAGATTAACACATGGTCGAGATTTAACCTTATAGTTGATGGGAAAAAGTTGACAACTCTGTTGCCCGCTTGAAATTCCCTCCAAGGACCTTAACAACTACAGACTCCTCTCTCACAGTCCCAACCATTTCGACTGACTACACATTCCTAAATTTCAGCTGCAGCGAAAGAAATAAATTACACAGATCAATACAATTAAAATTTAGTTCACATAATTTTGCATAATAATAATACTGATAATAAAAAAAAGGCCAGTGTTTCATCTTGTCAATCTCCATATTATATAAAGCGATAAATTTCAACTGCAGCGAAAGAAACAAATTATACAGATCAATACAATTAAAATTTAATTCACATAATTTTACATAATAATAATACTGATAATAAAAAAAAAGGCTCAAATTCAGTGCTTCATCTTGTCAATCTCCATATGATATAAAGTGATTTTGCTCAACCAAATATTTGCGAAACTAAAAGGATATATATATATATATATATATATATATATATATATATATATATAAACTTATCTCAAATTGCAGAATTTAATTTGTCAAGACTAATACTTGGTACTATGAACTTAAGACAATTATGCCCTTCGTACGGTGCTCAGAGTTGATAGAACTTGTCTCCCAGGATAAAATGACAATGTATACTATAATAGCACTCCAAATAATATACTCAACGAACCAAATAAAAGTTCAAAACTCTCTCAAAATAATTATGAAAATTGATGAACATGAATGCTTGTAAATGAATGAATTAAATGGGTTGCCCCCTATCTATTTATAGGAGGGGTTGGTGATCCTTCGGATGAGGTACTAACACTTGAAAAAGACATGAGATGCTTCTAAAAAGGTATGATATGGCATCATTTGGTCAAAAGGATGTAGTTTTGATCATTTACAGAATGAGCGCGTCCATTCGGGCCACAAAACGACGTAGTTTTCATTTGATCAGAATAAAAACGACATAGTTTAAGGCTTAACAGAAAAGGCGCGTCCGTTCAGGCAAAAATAACTTAATTTTGCAGCGCCTGTTCAGGCAGATAGCCTTTCCCAAAACGACGTAGTATAATAATAAATACTATTTATCAAAACGGCACAGTTTTGATAATAGAACTAAATAAAATAAAATTTAAATCAATTTGTCCAAAAAATTATATACAAGGACCCAGACCCACGAACCTCGAGCCATGTGCCATGTGCCAGTCCGGTCAGTTGGCGACGTCGGCGTGCGCGTGGTTCGAACCAAACCTTGGCTAGGTCCTCTCCCTTTTGCAAAAGTGGGATGCCCCTTAGGGCCCAAATCCAATAGCAACTTTCTAGTATATAAACTCAATAATTCTTTAGTTCTTAACCGATGTGGGACTTGACTTCCCATATGTATTTATTATCATTTATCATTTTCAAGGGTGATCTTTGGGAGTAAATTTCTCATTCATTACTCCATAGATTTGAGCTTCCAAATACTTAATTTAATCTACTCATGGAGTAGAACACATTGATATGTGAAATTAATTAACTAATTAATGAAACCATATTCAATTTTAGGCTCAAATTCTAACAATCCCCCACATGAGTGAAATTGATTGCCAACCTTATGCAAATGTTATGCATACTCTGAGAGAGAGAGAGAGAGAGATACAGAATTGGAAATCATCTGTATCGAGAAAGGTAGCTTTTGGCTTTGAACCTTCCCTTGTTAAAGATTATCGGGTTTACTGATTGTCCAGTGAAAGTGATGTCTTGAACTGTCCAATCGATTGTGTAAATCGAGACAATAATAATTCACATAGAATCTTTTCAGACATTATTTGGTTCTCATGATTTTTTTTATTTCGGCCTCATACAATCCTGGATTTATGAGTGCTTTAGAGAAGTATAGCCTTATCCTTCTCATAGAATTGACCTAGTTCACACTCACATACGTGATTCTTAATAAGAGTATCCTGCCAGACCCCACTTGTTATTAAGATTTAAGAATCATTAAAAGCATAACTTATCCTGAAACCGCTGCAAAAATCACTAACTCTTATCATAGGAATGAGCAGAAGAAATTAATTTCTTCATAGTGATTTGGTTGAATAGTTCACAATTTAGGTGTCCCTTTGAACCTAGATCTTGGGATCTCCAGTCAACTAGGTTGGGTTTCCATCATGACGATCTTTGTTTATAGGCTTTAAACTCATTCCGCTCGAAGTTATTTTTACTTGCTCTCTAGTTAAACCTTTAGTTAACGGATCCACTATATTTTCTTTAGACTTTATGTACTCAATAGACATAATGTCATTAGAGAGCAATTGTTTTATGGTATTTTGTCTACGATGAATATGTTTAGACTTACCATTATACATGTGACTTTGTGCCCTTCCAATTGCTGATTAACTATCACAATGAATACAAATAGATGGCACATGTTTAGGGCACATAGAAATATCTTCTAAAAAATGACGAAACCACTCAGCTTCTTCTCCAGCCTTATCCAATGCAATAAACTCAAATTCCATCGTTGATCGAGCAATGCATGTTTTTTTAGAATATGTTCATGATACTCCTCCACCTAGTATAAACATAAAATCGTTTATGGATTTAGAGTCTTTTGTATCCGATATCCAGTTCGAATCACAGTATCCTTCGAGTATTGCTGGATATCTTGAGTAGTGTAATCCAAAGTTTTGAGTATATTTTAAATACCTTAAAACTCTTATAATCACTTTCTAGTGATCTTGTCCTGGATTACTTGTAAATCTACTCAATTTATTGATAGCTTGTGCTATGTCAAGATGTGTACAATTCATTATACATAAGGCTTCCAATTATTTGTGCATACTCAGGTTGTGATATGCTCTCTCTCTTATTTTTAGATAAGTGTAGACTTATATCTACTGATGTTCCCACATGATTGCAATCATATTGATTGAATTTCCTTAGTATTTTCTCAATATAGTGTGATTGTGATAACACTAACCTATCCTATGTTTTAGAAATTTTAATTCCTAATATTACATCGGCAACACCCATATCTTTCATGTGACGCCCCCAAAATAGGTATACATCACCTATTCTGAGTCGCCAAATACATGGTACATAATACAAATACAATCTTAAATATACAATATGAGCTGTGAGTTTTAATACAAATATTGTCTTCTAGACAGTATTAAAACTCAAAATAAGTCCTCAATATATTTATTAACACACTATTTCATAGAATAGTGAGGACTACTAATGCTATCGTCTGGACCGTCACTCCGTTCCCCGACTAGTCCCTGCTACGTTCTCATTTCCTGAAGAGAACAATGAAAGTAAAAGGGTGAGCTCAACTAGCCCAGTAAGAAATATTATGACTAAGATAATGCAGAATAAATTATCATTAGCCTTCAACAATGTTAAACTGATAAAATACAATAGACATCAAGTTTAAGCTGCGGTGAGTTGAACAAGCAATCCATTAAAAGAGTCAGTAGAGAATAAAATCTACTATCTTTTATGATTTAAAAAGGTTTTTCATCACTTTTATCATTTGAGACTTAGCTTAATAAATAATCCACATCATCCTCAGACTACGACCAAGGATATTCATTAGTATCACAACCACAAATTATCCATGCACTACGGCCAAGGATATTCGTGTATTCATCAATGGTCATGATCATGCCAACAACTGTCCATCAATGCACTACGGGCCAATGAGGACTTTTACCACATCATTTGTAACATTACGGTCATGATTATACCGAATAATCCCTGGTCATAATCATACCAACTCCATCTATGCACAACAGGCCACAGATGACTTTCAACATAATATAAACATGAGGATGATGACAATGATATAAGAATTTAATAAAACAAGTTCAAGAATTAATTTATCCAGAATTCAGTAATGTCCAAATTGTCAACATGATACTGCTTTGTAGAGTAAAATTTAAGAATGTTCAGAAGAATATTTTCATGAAAAGATACTGGATGAAGCGCAAATATCAAGGATATTCCACTAATTTCATGGAGTATAGAAGTCAAAACTTTAACCAACTGAGTATAATAAAGAATGGAATAACAAAAAAAATCACCAGGCATGCGATAGACCGCACAGACAGGTTATTCCAATAGAATAATAAATAACGGAACCAGGTCATGCGTAATTCACACCGACAGGATGTTCCAACAAAATAATAAATAACGGAACCAGGTCATGCATAAACGCACAGACATGATGTTCCAACAGAATAATAAAGAATGGAATAACAGAAGAATTTCACCATGTATGTGGTACTTCGCATAGATAGGTTATTCCAACATAATAATAAAGAATGGAATAACAGAAGAATTTTACCATGTATGCAGTACTTCGCATAGACAGGTTATTACAACATAATAATAAAGAATTGAATAACAGAAGAATTTCACCAAGTATAGGGTAGTCCACGTATACAGGTTATTCCAACAGAATAATAAAGAATGGAATAACAAAAGTTCTCTTCATGAATACGGAAGAAATAATACCCCTTACCTTAGAACAAACTGGATATAAGAGTAGTGAAGTAGCAGAAAACTTTTCTTCTTTTCTCTATAGTTTCTCTCTCTAGAGTTTCAGTGAATTCGTAAGAAATAATGAAGGAATGAGCTTCTATTTATAGGAGAATGGAATGAATAGTAACTAATTCCTGAACGGTCCAGATTGATTTACTTTTAAACGGACGGTCCAGATTGGTTTACTATAAAATATTCTATTAAAACAAAATATTTTAAATAAAATATAATATATTCTATTTATAATCTAATAAAATGAATAACTTTATAAAAGTATTCTGTTTTATATAAAAAGATTTTACTATACAAATACTATGCATGCACCATGCAAACACTATACATAATAAAATATAATATATTCTATTTATAGTCTAATAAAATGAATAACTTTATAAAAGTATTCTATTTTATATAAAAAGATTTTACTATGCAAAACATTATACATAATAGAATATAATATATTCTATTTATAGTCTAATAAAACGAATAACTTTATAAAAGTATTCTATTTTATATAAAAAGCTTTTTTACATTTTTATTACATTAATAATACTAATAAAAGAAAACTTCATCATCATTATTATAATTCACACTATTAATCACTGTGTCGTTCCTGTGGGCTTTCAATAAGGATTTCTCCCTATCATGCGCGCAATTAGGTGACCAAACCTCTCCTGGCGTAACTTCTAGACATCGTTAATATTGCAAATAATAATATTAATAACTTTGTCGTCTCAATTATTGATTTAATAATATATATATCGACAATAATTGAATCAATTAACGTGAGATACTATGCAACAATTACTGAAGCAATAATTGAACAAAACTGAGTGACTTCTCACATAAGCATTAATAATCAATACCGCGTGCTACTATGCAACCACGCGTATTCCTGTACTTTTAACACCGGGTGTTTCAACAGTTAACGATAAAACTTCCGCCGTTATTTTCATAAAATATTTTTGTCGTTTTCTCAATTCGACAATAATTTTGGTGTGGGGTCCACCAATGATTGTGCCGTCGTATGAATATTCCCTGTTAAAATGAATATTCCCCGACTAATCGAATATTATATAACAACTTGCGTACTTTGTAAAATTTATAACTATTACCCACAACTATAACATTATATCAAATTCATTCCATAATATTCAAAAATGATAATTATAGAAAACTCATCTTTATTCATAAAAGTTGGGGTCTTACAATCTCCCCTTCTTATGAAAATTTTCCCTCGAAATTAGGGTACGTACCTGGTATGTCGAAGAGGTAAGGATACCTTGATTTCATTTCAGATTCTAACTCCCAAGTTATTTCCTCAACATCGTGGTTCCTCCATAAAACTTACTTGAGGTATAACCTTGGAGCGTAGAATATGTTCCTTCTTATCCAAGATTTGAACAGGAACCTCTTCATACGTTAAATCTTCCTCTATTTCGTCCGGTTCTAACTCAATAGTGTGGTTCGGGTCTTTCACATATTTACGTAACATGGATATATGAAAAATGTTATGAACACGAGACATACTTGGCAAGAAAGTTTAGTCTATAGGCTACATCCCCTACTCGATCGAGGATTAAAATGGGCCAATAAATCGAGGATTGAGCTTTCTCTCTTTCCAAATCTCGTAACTCCTTTCCATGGAGCAACACGTAATAACACATGATCTCCAATATCGAATTCCACGTCCTTTCGATGAAGATCAGCATAACTCTTTTGTCGATCTTGTGAGGTTTTTATACGTTGTCGGATCATTTGAATCCTTTCCGTAGTCATACGTACCAACTTCGGTCCCAACAACGTTGCTTCACCCACCTCATCCCAGCATACTGGAGAACGACACTTTCTTCCATACAATGCCTCGAATGGAGCCATGCCAATACTTGTTTCATAACTGTTGTTGTAAGAAAACTCCACCAATGGTAAGAACTTGTCCCAACTTCCCTTAAAGTCAAGGACACAGAGTCTTAATAAATCTTCAAGAGTTTGAATAGTCCTCTCTGATTGTCCGTCCATCTGAGGATGATATATCGAACTAAATCGTAAGTCTGTGCCCATAGCTTTTTGCAAACTAACCCAAAATCGTGAAGTGAATCTTGGGTCTCGATCAGAAACTATGGATACTGGCATACCATGCAGTCTTACAATCTCGTTTATGTACATACGAGCAAGTCGTTCAAGTGTATAAGTTTCTCGTATTGATAAGAAATGAGCAGACTTGGTCAATCTATCAACAATTACCCAAATTGCATTTATGCCTTGAGAAACCTTGAGAAGACCAGTAACGAAATCCATGGTAATGTGCTCCCACTTCCATTCTGGAATTTCAAGTGGTTGCAATGGACCTTTTGGTACTTGATGCTCCGCCTTGACTCGTTGACAAGTTAGACACCTTGAGATAAACAAATATTTATCTCTCTCTTCATATTGCTCCACCAAAATGTATGATGATGATCACGATACATTTTGGTACTCCTGAGATGGATTGTAAAGCGATGTGTGTTGTGTGCCTCCATCATGATTTTATACTTTAACTCAGGATCGTTAGGAACACAAAGTCCGAGTTGACTCGAAGTATTCCTTCTTCATCGATTCTTGCTTCCGACATAGCACCTTCTTGTACTTTCTTCCTCATATGCATCAACTCCAGTGTCCAGTAGCTCGAGCAGGCTTTAACTTTTTGATTAAAGTCGGTTCTACTCGTATATTCGCCATCATCACGTGGGTCCCTGGAGTCTTTATCTCTATCTCCATCCTTTGCAAGTCATACAAAATGGGCCTCTGCGTTGACAATATCGCACTCATATCCGCATATGATCTTCTACTCAATGCGTTAGCTACCACGTTTGCTTTTCCAGGATGGTATTGGATGGTATGATCATAATATTTGAACAGTTCAAGCCAACGTCATTATCGCATGTTGAGTTCCTTTTGAGTGAAGAAATATTTGAGGCTTTTATGATCCATAAAGATCTCCACTTTCTCCCCATACAAGTAATGCCTCCAAATTTTAAGTGCGAAGACAACAACTGCCAACTCTAGATCATGACTAGGATAATTTCTCTCATATTCTTTGAGTTGTCGAGAGGCATATGCTATGACTTTCCCATGTTGTATGAGAACACATCCTAACCCTTCGCTTGAAGCATCACTGTAGAAGTCAAATCCCTCCGAGCCAGATGGTATTATCAGAACATGTGCTGAAATGAGTCTCCTCTTGAGTTCTTGAAAACTCTTCTCACATTCCTCGTTCCAATTGAATTTTGTATCTTTCCGAGTTAGCTGAGTTAATGGGGTAGCGATTCGAGAAAACCCTTCTATGAATCTTTGATAATAACCAGCTAAGCCGAGAAAGCTACGTACTTCGATCACTGATTTAGGTTGCTCCCAGCTTTGAATAGCTTCAATCTTTGCTGGGTCAATAGATATTCCATGACTTGATACTACGTGCCCAAGGAATGCTACTTCCTCAAGCCAGAACTTGCATTTCTTTAACTTGGCATAAAGCTTATATTCACGAAGCTTTTGGAGTATCAGCCTCAAGTGTTGCTCATGATCTTCACGGCTTTTGGAATAAATAAGGATGTCATTAATAAAGACGACCACAAAGTGATCCAAATATTCCTTGAATACTCGGTTCATCATATCCATGAAAGCAGCAGGAGCATTAGTCAATCCAAAAGACATGACTAGGAATTCATAATGCCCGTCTCGAGGAGTTCGAAAAGTCGTCTTTGGAATGTCATCGGTTCTAATCTTCAATTGGTGATATCCAGAACGAAGATCAATCTTTGAAAAGAATTTGGCTCCTTGTAACTGGTTAAACAGGTCATCAATACGTGGCAATAGGTACCTATTTTTGATGGTGACATGATTCAACTCCCGATAATCAATACAAAGTCGCATACTCCCATCTTTCTTTTTCACGAATAGAACAGGAGCACCCCAAGGAGATGTACTAAGATGAATGAAACTGATGTCTAACAATTCCTGCAGTTGGGTCTTTAACTCCTGAAGTTTAATAGGAGCCATTCGATATGGGGCTTTGGAAATAGGTTTTTTACCGGGTTCAAGGTCGATACAAAATTTAATTTCACGCTCTAGGGGTAGGCCAGGAAGTTCTTCAGGGAATACATTAGGAAATTTATTAACAATAGAGATATCATTCAAAACTGACGTATTTTTGTTTAGATCCGTGACATGAGCTAAGAAAGTTTGACATCCATTTTTCAATAAACGAATAGCTTTATGGCTTGAGATGACAGTGATTGATTTTAATGGGTTGGTTGCTTGAATTCGCATAATAGGTTGGTTAGGAATATGAAAGCTAACAACCTTATGAAAATAATCAATTTTTGCATGATGAGTAGTTAACCAATCAATCCTTAGAATTACGTCAAATGCATGTATTTTCAGTGAAATAAGATCGACAGGTAATGTGAGGGTACCAATTTGAACCAAATAAGATTTATAAACAGCGGATGTAATGAAGGTTTCTCCCAATGAAGTTTCAACAGATAAGTCAAAGTCTAATTTCTCTTGAGTCAAATTTAAACGTGGAGCGCAAGTAGGAGAAATAAAAGAATGGGTAGAACCAGTATCAAATAAGGTATAAACTTCACTAGAGTTTATGATAAGCTTACCCGTGATGACCTCGTTCGGGTTCCTTGCTTTCTGGGAGGTCACGACAAACGCTCTCCCTTGCACTACTGGCTTTGACTTTTTTGGGACGACCTTTGGTGCCTCCATCCTAGCTGAACTTGTCTTCGATGAATGACAAAATCGGGCTAGGTGACCTTCTCTTCCACAATTATAACATGTTTTGAATGACATCGCGTAGGTTTGACTGTTGTGTCCCTCCCTCGCATTTGAAGCATATGATAGGTGGTCGTTCTCCTTCCTTAACAACTTGGTCTTTGGTCGACGTCTTTCCATCATTGTTGAATCTCCTCTTCTTGAAATGTCCATTCTTATTATTTTGGCCATGATTACCACCGAAGTGGTTACCATTTCTGGCATGTTGATTCCCTCCACGCTTATTGTCACCGTTTCGATGACTGCTATCACTAGTATTATCATTTTGCCGGCTGCTCTCTTTTGGTTGAGTTGACTCATTATCGCGCTCCAATAACTGAGCCCTATTAACAACATCTGAATACAAACACAGTTTATGAGAGATAAGATATTGACGTATCTCGGGTTTCAAACCTCTTAGAAATATTCGCGTCATTCTCTCCTTATTATCAACCAAATGGGACGTAAACCGGGACAACTCGGCAAACTTGGCTTCGTACTGCGACACGGTCATGTTGTTTTGCTCCAGCTTGATGAACTCTACCTCTTTCATGTGACGAATACTTTCGGGAAAGTACTTGTCGTTGAACAATTCTTGGAACTTCTCCCAAGTCATCTTCAAGTCTGGCGGGTTGAGTACGCGTTTACTGATTCCCACCAAGAATGTCTGCCTCGCCGCGCAACATGAAGGTGGCAAGGGAACCTTTTGCTCCTCGGAGCATCCCAAGACATCAAATATCTTGTTGATCTACTTTATCCACGTCTCCGCCTTAAGTGGTTTTGGCTCTCCAAAAAACTCTGGCGGTCCAGGGCCTTGAATCGCTTAGCGATGATCGTCCGAGAGTTTCAAAGTGTTTCCAATCGCATTTTGGACAGAGCCGCTCTTGCTCGATGTTGCATGAATTGCATAAAGCCTCCGAACATTCCATCGCTCATCATCCGGTCCGTGTTGTTGTTTATCCGAGGATTGTCACCTTCGATGCACATTATCTCGATTATTGATCCGTGGAGACTCAACGGTCTTCTCGTGCTCCATTGATGTTCTCAACATTCTCGGATGTCATTTTCAAATATCGCCACAAAACAAGGGTTAATTAACATATCACATATTATCCCTATACTCGAATTTCGACCAAATAAATACCAAATAAACTTAGGTAGGTCATACTAGCTAAGGATTTCCCTTCTCTCCCTCCTAGTTCTTGTCTCACATCTTAGCCAGGATCATATCCTAAGCTCGATATTAATCGTGGACGCCCCCAAAATAGGTATACATCACCTATTCTGAGTCGCCAAATACATGGTATAGAATACAAATACAATCTTAAATATACAACATGAGCTGTGAGTTTTAATACAAATATTGTCTTCTAGACAGTATTAAAACTCAAAATAAGTCCTCAATACATTTATTAACACACTATTTCATAGAATAGTGAGGACTACTAATGCTATCATCTGGACCGTCACTCCGTTCCCCGACTAGTCACTGCTACGTTCTCATTTCTTGAAGAGAACAATGAAAGTAAAAGGGTGAGCTCAACTAGCCCAGTAAGAAATATTATGACTAAGATAATGCAGAATAAATTATCATTAGCCTTCAACAATGTTAAACTGATAAAATACAATAGACATCAAGTTTAACTATAGCGGAACAAGCAATCCATTAAAAGAGTCAAGTAGAGAATAAAATCTACTATCTTTTATATTTAAAAAGGTTTTTCATCACTTTTATCGTTGAGACTCAGCTTAATAAATAATCCACATCATCCCTACACTACGGCTAAGGATATTCATTAGTATCACAACCACAAATTATCCATGCACTATGGCCAAGGATATTCATGTATTCATCAATGGTCATGATCATGCCAACAACTGTCCATCAATGCACTACAGGCCAATGAGGACTTTTACCATATCATTTGTAACATTACGATCATGATTATACCGAATAATCCCTGGTCATAATCATACCAAGTCCATTTATGCACAACATGCCACATATGACTTTCAACATAATATAAGCATGAGGATGATGACAATGATATAAGAAATTAATAAAACAAGTTCAAGAATTAATTTATCCAGAATTCAGTAATGTCCAAATTGTCAACATGATACTGCTTTGTAGAGTAAAATTTAAGAATGCTTAGAAGAATATTTCCATGAAAAAATACTGGATGAAGCGCAAATATCAACGGTATTCCACTAATTTCATGGAGTATAGAAGTCAAAACTTTAACCAACTGAGTATAATAAAGAATGGAATAACAAAAAAAATCACCAGGCATGCGATAGACCGCACAGACAGGTTATTTCAACAGAATAATAAATAACGGAACCAGGTCAGGCAAAATTCACACCGGCAGGATGTTCCAATAGAATAATAATTAACGGAACCAGGTCATGCGTAAACGCACAAACAGGATGTTCTAACAGAATAATAAAGAATGGAATAACAGAAGAATTTCACATGTGTATGCCAGATTTGCGCATGTATGTGGTTTTCCAACATAATAATAAAGAATGGAATAATGAAGAATTTCATCATGTATGCGGTACTTGCGATGAGCAAAGTTATTCCAACATAATAATAAAGAATGGAATAACATAAGAATTTCACCAAGTCTAGGGTAGTCCACAGATATCAAAGTTATTCCAATGTAATAATAAAGAATGGAATAACTGAAGTTCTCTTCATGAATACGAAAGAAATAATACCCCTTACCTTAGAACAAACTGGATATAAGAGTAGTGAAGTAGTAGAAAACTTTTCTTCTTTCTCTCTATAGTTTCTCTCTCTAGAGTTTTGGTGAATTCAGTAAGAAATAATGAAGGAATGAGCTTCTATTTATAGGAGAATGGAGTGAATAGTAACTAATTCCTGAACGGTCCAGATTGATTTACTTTAAAACGGACGGTCCAGATTGGTTTACTATAAAATATTCTAATAAAACAAAATATTTTAAATAAAATATAATATATTCTATTTATAATCTAATAAAATGAATAACTTTATAAAAGTATTCATTTTTATAAAAAGATTTTACTATGCAAATACTATGCAGCAATTATGCAAACACTATGCATAATAAAATATAATATATTCCATTTATAGTCTAATAAAATGAATAACTTTATAAAAGTATTACATTTTATATAAAAAGATTTTACTATGCAAAACACTATGCATAATAGAATATAATATATTCTATTTGTAGTCTAATAAAACGAATAACTTTATAAAAGTATTACATTTTTATATAAAAGCTTTTCTGCATTTTATTACATTAATAATACTAATAAAAGAAAACTTCATCATCATTATTATAATTCACACTATTAATCGACTGTGTCGTTCCTGTGGGCTTTCAATAAGGATTTCTCCCTATTAGGCGTAGCAATTAGGTGACCAAACCTCTCCTTGCGTAACTTTTAGACATCGTTAATATTGCAAATAATAATATTAATAACTTCGTCGTCTCAATTATTGATTTAATAATATATAAAATATCGACAATAATTGAATCAATTAACGTGAGATACTATGCAACAATTACTGAAGCAATAATTGAACAAAACTGAGTGACTTCTCATGTAAGCATCAATAATCAATACCGTGTGCTACTATGCAACCACGCCAGATTCTCGCATTTTTTAACACCGGGTGTTTCAACAGTTAACGATAAAACTTCCGCCGTTATTTTCATAAAATATTTTTGTCGTTTTCTTAATCCGACAATAATTCTGTTGTGGGGTCCACCAATGATTGTGCCATCATACGAATATTCTCTGTTAAAATGAATATTCTCTGACCAATCGAATATTATATAACAACTTGCGTACTTTGCAAAATTTATAACTATTACACACAACTATAACATTATATCAAATTCATTCCATAATATTCAAAAATGATAATTATAGAAAATTCATCTTTATTCATAAAAGTTGGGGTCTTACATTTCATGTCAAATATATTATTTAACAGTCTCTTGATAATTTTAATTATTTCATTATTTCTACCCACAATGAGCATATCATCTACATAAAGATAAATAATGACATACCCTTTCTCAGTGTCCTTGACATATACATATTTGTCACACTCATTTATTTTGAAACCATTTGACAACATTACATTTTTATGCCATTGTTTAGTCTATTCAAGATAGTTATTTTCACATACATTTGATATATCTCTAAATTATATATACTTGCAATGGTTATTAACATCCTAATTGAGGATATTCTTGTCATAGGAGAATAAGTATTAAAATAATTCAAACCCTCCTTTTGTTTGTATCCTTTGATTACAAGTCTTACCTTATATTTTTCTATAAATCCATTTGCTTTCATTTTCTTCTTGAATATCCACTTATATCCAAGAGGTTTAGAGCCTGGTGGGAGATCTACTAATTCTCACGTATGATTATGCAGAATGGACTCTACTTCACTATTTATAGCCTCTTTCTAATATGGAGCTTCGGGACTTGATACCGATCCTCTATAAGTTTGAGGCTCATTTTCTAAGACATAAGTTAGAAAATCTGAACCATAAGATTTTGATGTTCTTGCACTTTTACTACGTCTAGGTTCATCAATATATTTTAATCTGTGATTACTATCACTAACAGTATCATAAGTTCTTTTGTTTGAACTAGTTTCTTGTTCGTTAGAACTTGTTCCCTTTTATTAGGAAATATTGTTTCAAAGAATTCACATCTTTTGACTAAATAATACTATTTTCATGTATTTCCTCTATTTTTGATTTATTAACCAAAAATCTATATGCACTGCTATTATTAGCATAACCAATGAATATACAATCTATGTTTTTTTTGTCCTATTTTCACCTTTTTGGGTAGAGGAACCATTACTTTTTCTAAGCACCCCCACACTTTTAAGTGTTTAAAAGATGACTTACGTCCTTTCCATAATTCATAGGGTGAAGCATTAGACTTATTTTGAGGTATTCAGTTGAGAATATATAATTTCCTGAAAGAATTCTTCCCCCCACAAATTTTGAGGTATCCCAGAACTTAATAATTGTGATAACCCAAAATTTCAGAAATGATTAAAATAAGAGTTAGTAAATAAAATTCTTATTATAGGATATGTCGGGTTCAAATATGAATGTACATATGTGTTATATATTTTGAATTTGGATTATGTAGGAAAAAATTATATATGAGATTTTATAATTGATTAAAGTATTAAAGAAAGAAGAGTTTGAACTTGAAGTTTAATCTCTAAATTACTGAAGAATGTAGTAATTTATATTGTAAAGTCAAAAAGGAGATTGATTTTGGTTAGTATAATAAGATAGCATGTAGGGAGCATGTTAAGAGATTTGTGAGTTAAGTTCTATTTCTGTTGAAGCATAACATGTCTGCGTCCGAACTTGAGGTGGCACGTCCGCGCCACTCTCAAGCCTAAGACCAGCTGTCGACGTCGGGATTTTTTAGTGTCCCTTTTCGTTACTTGTTCTTTGGTGTTCTCATGTTAATGTGAGATTTGTTTGAAAAAACAAGTGAAAAAGGTCCGACATGTATCTTTGTCGACTTTTTGACTTTAAGAGTCATGATTGGTGTATTTAATTTGGTTGCACTAACGTTAATAGAAAAAGGTTTGCACATTGACCCGGTGATATGATTAATCGCTAAACAGGTCTCTGGAAACTGAGATTCATTTGAGTTCGGGGGCTTGATTGTGCGAAGGGAAGGTGTTAGGCACCCCCCGACATCTGTGTTGTCACGGTTACCGCCACTTTTCAAGAAACTGTTATATGAATGTGTGTGTGTGTGTGTGTGGATCAATGTGCAATTATTTGGAAGTAGTGTTATGCCTCGTTCGCACCTATATACAAAGGGTTTGAATTTATAGAAAAATTCATTTTTAACCAGATATAGCAATGAAGTTTTGTAAAAAGAGGTTTTTCAAACCCTGTGCTCAATAGTAATTGAGGCCTTTGATACTTCCATTTTATTATTAAATGTTCTGCTTGTTTGTTTTTATTTTTGAAATGCGAAGCATCTTTGGAAAATAATATCTGATGATCTGAGAACTCCTCATGGGCATAATGACCATCCAAGGAAATTGAGACCTTTGTAAATAATGTACAAGTCGCTACGGTGAAAAAAGGTCCATCACGGAATCGAATCGTGATCACATGATCCTTAGGCTCACATGATAATCTGCAGTTTGTATGGAAAGCGAGAAGCGATTATATATATAAAAAGGCTGTAAATATATATATATCTGAGACATGATCAACCACCACGAAGCAACTCCATGGGGGATCGGAAATATAAATATATAAAAGCGGTAAATATATATATATATATATGGACATGATCAACCACCACGAAGTAAACTCCAGGTGGGACGAAATGTAAATAAAGCTGTAAAAGCAATCAACTACCACGAAGTAAACTCCATGCAGGACGAAAAAAAAATAAAGCTGTAAAAGGCCACAAAGTAAACTCCAGGCCTGACAGAAATGTAAATATATATATATATATATATATAAGCAATAAACGCACCTGATGTAAATCCAGGCTCATCGGATATGTTCGACAACAATTATATATATATATATATATATATATATATATATATATATATAAGGTAAATGCTCCAGATATAAAATTCAGGCTCATCAGATATGTCTAACAACAGTTATATATATATATAAAAGCAAATAAACGCTCCAGACCGAAGTCTAGGCTCAATCGAGGCATAACTCGATAATGTTAGTCCATATATATAAATATATACATATAAAAGTACATATATATAGATAGAAAGGAAAACCACGGACCGAAATCCTGGCATACACAACATAACTCTCAATGTGAAGAATAGTGTGTGCAAAGAGGAAGGGAAAGGCTTTATAGAGTGTAAGAAGGCTTACAGTGGGTTGCCAAAGCAGGCTTCTATGACTCTAGGTGGATGAATACTTGGCTCCCGCCGGTAAAAATATGACAAAATATAAGCTCAAAAGTGTTTGAAACAAGACAACACTCAGTTTATGGGGTGTAAAAAGCCAATAGGACAGGGTTTCCTCGCTATTTATCTCCCCAAAATGGCTAGCACAAGCCCCATATTTATAAAACTGATTGCCGCAGGTATACCTGCGGCTGCTTGGGCTGCCCAATCTGCCCAGGGCGGTGTGGGTCCCGCCGTGTCGCAGTACATACACTCGGACAACGCAGTGTTCGCTCGGTCGTTCATAACTTTCAATCCGGGAGTCCGATGGAAGTGTGCCATACCATTCCGGAAAGCTCTTTCTGAGAGCTATAAAATGACATATGATTTGTCCTTTTTTGATTTCGGGAAGATGGGTCCATGACCGAAATAGCATTCCCAGGTTTCCGTAAGGCAATCCGGTGAGCCATTTTGTGTAGCTTTCGCTTCGAAGTTAAGATATGAGTCTTGTGGGACTACTTTTGAATCAATTTGAGTTGAAATGAGTGTATTTGATTTGAAGTGAAGTTAAGTTAACAAAATGACCATTTTGCCCCTCCTGGGTTATCTCCGATTTTCGCACAGTTGTAGCGGATTTTTCCCAAGGTTATCTCTGAGATGGTCATGCTGTTGACTCTGAATGTACTTAGGGTTATCTCTGAGGTTGGAATTGATGTTGTGGTTCTCCAGGATTACCTCTGGAGTGTGAAAAAGATGTTGTAGACACTCGAAATTTTTTGCACTCCTATTCCTAACTTTGCAGGAGGGTAGATTTGTCTTTTGGAGATAACCCTGAAAGACAACTTACATCCATGCCGGATACTACCGGAAGTTCAGCTCCAACCCGGAACACAAACTGGGAACATCATCTCAAATTCAGAACACACCCCGAGATATGCAGATCAAAAGACCGGCAACAACACCGGAGAAGACAGTCCTGTCTCGGCGATAACACCGCGACGTTCAGTTCCAGTCCCAAAGACAACACTGGGAGTAGAAACCCCATCCTTGGTGATAAACCCAAGGGATGCCATTGCAGTTCCGGCGATAATCCCAGAAATGCTTTTTGCAAACACATGCAATCAGCTTCAATCCAGATGATAGTAAGGCATACAAACAAGCAGTCCAATCTCAGATGTAACCCTGAGCAACGTCTGCTTTTCGCTTAAACCGACGATAACCCCGGTGAGGAGTCAACACGTCATCTTACTATCTCAAAAAGATGATATCACAGTATACCAACAAGTGGTCCAATCTCAGTTGTAACCCTGAGCAACGTCTACTTTCAACTCAAACCGGCGATAACCCCGACAAGGAGTCACACATCATCTTGTTCCTTTGACAAATGGCATGTCGTCTCAACACTTCATACATACATACATACAACAATGTCCCACAAGAGCTGAGGATTGACAATCCCGAGTGACTATTACGTGTGGCAGTACTTTGGATAGAATTTGAAGCTTGAAGACCATGGGCATAGACCCCTCTTCCTGACTTCGTACAACCTCTAATCCATGTCATTGCGTAACTCTCGACACAAGCAATCCGAAGAAGTACAGATATACTTCGTTCGGATGCTCGAATTGAAGTTCTGCAAGTTCGAGCGGACATTACGATTGCACGATCGTACGCGTTTTACGAGACGATGGGACCCATTAGCAGCGGTGTACTGCGACCATCGATCTATAAATATAGGCTGAGGGGTCAGCCATTTGAAGGGAGAGAGAGAAGGAAAAAGGCGAGGAAGCCCTATTTATTTTGCTCTGCATACACATCTTTTGAGTGTTTCCTCTTCTTTAAACACTAGTTAACACACATATAGCTACTTTTTATCCGGCGGGAGCTGAGTGTTTATCCATTTAAAGTCTAAGAAGTCTACTTTAGCAGCCCACTGTAAGCCTTCTTACATTCTATAAAGCCTCTTTCTCATATATCACACACTGTTGTACACGTTGATAGTCGTGTGAGTGTGTTTGCCTGCATTTTGATTCGTGGTTTTCATTTACATCGTATATATATACTAATATATGTATATATTTCACATATATGGACTAACATTATTGAGTTATGCCTCGATTGAGCCTAGACTGGAGCGTTTATCTGCTTTTATATATATATGTGCTTATATATATAAACTGTGGTCAGACTCTGTCTGATGAGCCTGGATTTTACATCCGGAGCGTTTAATTACTCTTATATATATATATATATATATATATATATATAATTGTTTATATACATATCGATGAGCCACGGATTTTACATCCGGTGCGTTTACTCGCTTTTATATATATACATATATATAATTGCTGTTGGACATATCCGATGAGCACGAATTTACATCCGGTGCATTTACTGCTTTTATATATATATTTGTACATATATATATATATATATATATATATATTTACATTTCTGTCAGGCCTGGAGTCTACTTCGTGGCCTTTAAAAGCTTTATTTACATTCTGTCCTGCCTGGAGTTTACTTCGTGGCAGTTGATCGCTTTTACAGCTTTATTTACATTTCGTCCCTCCTGGAGTTTACTTCGTGGCGGTTGATCATGTTCACACACATATATATATATATATATATATATATATATATATATATTTACCGCTTTTATATATTTACATTTCCGATCCCCCATAGAGTTGCTTCGTGGTGGTTGATCCAGTCTATATATATATATATATTTACAGCTTTTATATATATAACTGCTTACTACTTTCCATACAAATTGCAGTATCATGTGAGCCTAGGAATCATGTGATCATAGGCTAAGTCTACTGAATCTAGATTCGGTTCCCATGATGGACATTTTTAGCTGTAAGCAGTTTATACATTATTTTACAGTGTCTGAGTTTCCTTGGATGACTGTCATGCCCATAAGGAGTTCGACACTGCTGTATATTATTTTCTCGAGGATGCTTCGCATCTCAAAAATAAAAGCAAACAAGCTGAACATTTAACAAAATGGAAGTATGAAAAGGTCTCAATTCCTATTGAGCACAGGGTTTGAAAAACCTCTTTTATAAAACTTCATTGCTATATCTTGGTTAAAACTGAATTTTTCTATAAAATTCAAACCTTGTGTATATATGTGCGAACGAGGCCTCACACTACTTTCAAATAAATTGCACATTGATCCACACACATACACACACATTCACATAATAATTTCTTTGAAGAGTGGCGGTCACCGTGGTAACACGGATGTTGGGGGGTGCCTAACACCTTCCCTCCGCATAATCAAGCCCCGAACCCTTAATGAATCTCGGTTTCATTGAGACCGCTTAGCGTGTCAAATCATCGGGTCAATGTGCTTAACCTTTTTGGTTGCGTTGGTGCAAACCGATTAAATACACCAAAGCGACTCTTTAAAGTCAATCGTCGACATTATACATGTCGGACCTTTTTCACTTGTTTTTCAAACAAATCTCACATTAACATGAGAACACCAAAAAAACAAATGTGAAAAGGACATTAAAAATCCCGACGTCGACGGTGGCGGCGACTCTTTGGGGACTCCAAAGAAAAGGGCTTAAGCCGCTATTACAAGCTTTTCAAAATTGTTATATGCTTGTGTGTGATTGTTGCATTTACATTTTCGATGAATGTGTACGAATGCATCTTAATTATTAGACCGCTAAATATCTATCTCGTGATATTAGTGCTTCACACATGTCATCATTTTGCATAAGCGGTGAGACACGTTGTATGTGAATGTATGTTGTGTGGTCCCTCCACCGAGAGGCTATCCTGTCGCTTGTTTGATTCTTGGACCGTGGGAAGAATAATTCCGGGGCTCTCGGGAAAGGCACCACTCAGATTCGCTCCAGTTGAAAGACCAGATTAACTTCCCGTCGAGTAGATTGCGATGATCTGGGAACCTTCATGCCCAAAAGCCGCGAGAGTAACCCTAAGATAGGTCAACCTCTGATAAACCAAACGCAGAGGAAAGTCTCTTCATTCTTTCTATTTTCAATTACTTGTAAAAGCATTTTACTTGTAATTTTATTCCATGTTCATCCATATGTAATGGAAAATATGAAGAATATCTGTGCATGACATGTTATCAATTAACAAACCAGTTTTGCAGGACAAATTCCTAAAACAGACATGTTATGATAACATTTACATTACCCTAAGACTAAACTACGTAAGTCTTTTATAGGGAAGCAATTGGGCCTGTTACCCGCTCAAAATCCAAAAAGGCCACAAGCCTACAGCCAATCATGTCTTCTTCTGAATAGTCTAATCATGTTTCCCCAGAAGAATTTGACGGATTGAGTAAATCAATCACAGACTTGGCTGTTCTACTAGAATTACACCAGTCTACTCAGGGTACGAAGATACCTACACATATAGAACCCTTTACACAAGGAGTTCAAGGTTTGGAAAAATAATTCCGAACATCGATTTGGACAACAAAGAAAGAGACCTTTGAAGGCACCCATCTCCAAGGAGATCCAGACAACGGTGACATCAGGAGGAAAGTCTTTCAAATGGAGGAAACTATTCGTGTTCTCAAAGGGATCGGAACTCATGGCAGTGTTTTATATACAGACCTTTGCATATTCCCTGGTGTTCATTATCCAGAGAAATTTAAAGCCGCTGATTTTGAAAAGTATGACGGATTAGGGGATCCTTATACACATTTAAAAGTGTTCATTGGAGAAATCAGATCTTATGCTGAGAATGAAAAGCTCGAGAATCATTTATTTCGAGAAAAGTCTTACTGGAGAAGCCCGTTCATGGTATACCAGATTAGACAACTCTAAGATCCATAGTTGGGAAGAGTTGGCCCACGCCTTCCTCACTCAATACAGTTTTCAATCTCAGATGGCTCCTAACCGGTACCAAATTACCAAAGTTAAGAAATAGTCTAATGAGTCATTTAGAGAGTATGCTCAAAGGTGGAGGCGCCTTGCTGCTCAAGTTATTCCTTCCATGACAGAATCAGAAATGGTCATGACTTTCATAGATATACAGGAAGCCCCTTTCTATGAAACAGTTCTAGCTGGTAATGGCAAGCCATTTTCTGAAATGATCAAACATGGTGAGATGGATGAAATGGGATTGAAGTCCGGTAAGATTCAAGACCTAGCCGCTCTTAAAGCTGTTGTTGAGCACATCCAGTCCGGATCTTATGGAAACAACCCCCGAAGGGTCCATAAAAAGAAAGAGGAGGATGTTCCCTTGATTCTACAAGGACAAAAAGGCAATCCAAGCATGCCTATGTGGAGGAGAAACTACTCCCCTTTTCTAGCACAATCTTCAAACCCTCCATTACCTAAAAGTGGAGAAGTGAAGCGGCCTCGAACGTTCACACCCTTAGGGGACTCGCTCGAGAATATTCTTGCTCTTCTGACTGCTCAGAGGAAAATTACATATCTTCTTCCACCAGCCAACCCTAATGGGAAGGGTTTTAATTCTACTCGGAAGTGTGTTTACCATGCTGGGGCACCCGGACATGATACTCAAGATTGTTGGGCCTTGAAGCATAAGATTCAAGATCTAATAGACAATGGTGAGATCGTGGTCACTAAACCCGATCAACTTCACGTTCAAGACAATCCTCTTCCTTAACACAAAGAAGAAGAGGTCAACATGATCAGTTGGAGCACTGGACATGGTTCCAATTCTACTGGTGAATCATCCCAACCCATCAAAGACGGTGTTGCCAAATGGGATTATGCAAAGTTCCAGTTTACCATGGAATGAAAAATGAAAGCTCTTTGCAAACAAATTGAGCAATTGGCAGAACTGGTGACCCACCATCATCAAGTCACACGCTAATGGGTTATCAAGCCTACTTGCGAAGCAAAGGGGAAGTTGCCCATGGAGAAGATTGAAAAATTCCTCCGTACTATGGGCCATAACGAAGCCAAAGTGGTTTTAAGCTTGCGAGAAGCTCCACACCAGATTTCAATTTTGGACCTGGTTTTCTCTTCCAAGGAGCATCGGAAGATCTTGATAAAGGTTTTGGAAGAAGCCTACCTGCCAAAATCAGTGAATGTAGAAAATTTTCAACATTTGGTTGATCACATTTTCAGCAGCAATGTGATATCCTTCACTGATGACGACATACCTCCCGAAGGGACCAGTCATTGCAAACCACTGCACATCATAGTGTTATCTTCCGGGTACATGCCAGCTGAAGTATTGATAGATGGAGGTTCATCTCTGAATATTTGTCCTTATGCCACCTTGGTGAATATGAATATCAATCTCAATCGAATCCAAAGTAGCCATACGATCATCTGAGCTTTTGATGGATCTCAGTGAAATTCCATTGGAAAGATTAAATTGCCAATTGAGATTGGTCCTAATAAATTCAACGTATCCTTCCACGTCCTCAAGATAGATTCAGGATACAACCTGCTATTGGGGAGACCATGGATACACATGGCTGGAGCTGTTCCCTCCACTTTACATCAACAAATCAAATACATCATCAACAATAGTCTAGTCACTGTCAATGCTGAGCCGGAATGTCCTAGATCAGGAACTCTACCAATTATCAGCTTCAATTCAGAAGTTGAGCCGACCAGTTTCCATACTCTGGAAGTGAGTAACACGCAATACCATTCTATTGGAGCGCCACTCAAGAAATGATGTTATTGGGTTATCAACCTGGAAAAGGTCTTGGTAAGGATCAACAGGGTATTAAGCACCTTATCCAAATGTCTAATCAAATTGGGACAGCCGGGCTAGGCTATTCTGCTAGTTCCACTCACAGGAACCCTCATAAGCATAAGCAGGTTCCTCAAACTTTCGCTGCATGGTGATTTTCTATACCTTTACCGCATGAGTTGATGCGTTATCCGATAAAGGTGCCGACCCATCTCCGTGGCTATCTTTGTTTCAAACCGGTGCCAATCAAAGCTAAAAGAGTGCCGATTCCTAATCCCGGCGGAAGAAAAGGAACGAAAACGTAAACATGACCTTGCCTTGATGATGGCAGGCATTCGCGTCATTGTTCATGATGAACACACCAACAGACACACCAGACGATGATTGCCCAGATGTCATGGTTATCATTCGGGAAAAGGAGGACACTGACGATCCTTCTATCACTGCAGTCCATCAGGACTTTTCCCTCGACAATTGGAGCAGCACTCCATACATTGGTCGACGAGGGTAAAATGGGCAGAAAATCCCTCTGCCCTGTAGATAACTTTAATTGGTTGCTTTCCTTTATAGCACTAGCAGTTATTTTATCACGTACATGCTAACACTTTTGTATGATCGAATAGTTGCATATATTAAGTGAAAGCATATTTTTGTTTCAGGACTCTGAATTTAGATGTGCCTGTACTTGCTGATGAGGTGCCTTCTCTCCATAAGGGCTGTAACTTTGATGCAAAGTTGGACTCAGACTTGATGGACATCCAAGAGGACATTGAGACACCTCAAGAGATTAAGGAATGGGTCGCCAACAAACCCAAACCCAATCTTAATCAAACCACTCCTTTCAATCTCGGAACCTTAGACAACCCTAAGCTAATCCAGATTAGTTTAGACCTTACCACGAATCAACAGAATGACATGGTTGCGCTGGTAGCCCAATTCCAGGATGTGTTTGCATGGTCTCATGAAGACATGGTGGGATTGTCCACTGACATTGTTCTTCATCGCCTTCCCATTAAAGAAGGATTCAAGCCAGTTAGGCAAAAGCTCAGGCGATTGAAACCTGAGTGGAGTTTAAAAGTTAAAGAAGAAATTGTGAAACAATTTCAAGCTGGCATCATCATGGTGTCTACATATCCGGAGTGGATATCCAACATTGTTCCTATGCCTAAACTAGGGGAAAGGTGCGAGTTTGCATGGATTATCGGGATTTGAACAAAGGTTGCCTGAAAGATATCTTTCATGTGCCATTTATTCACATTCTCATTGACAATACTGCTTAGTACGGCATGTAATCCTTTGCTGATTGCTTTGCAGGGTACAATCAAATTATGGTCGCTGGAAGATCATGAGAAAACTTCTTTCATCACGCCTTGGGGAACCTTTTGCTATAGACGGTTGTCATTCGGCCTCATCAACGTCGGGGCAACCTACCAGCGAGCTATGATGTCTCTTTTCCACGATTTAATGCACAAAGAGATAGAGATCTATGTGGATGACATCATTGTCAAATCCCAGAAGGAGGATGACCATTTAGACCATCTCAAGAAGCTGTTTAACAGTTTGCGTAAGTACAACTTAAAGTTGAATCCCGCCAAGTGCGCCTTTGGTGTTAAGTCAGGCAAGTTGTTAGGCTTCCTAGTCAGCCACAAAGGGATTGAACTGGATCCTACCAAAATCCAGGCCATCAAGGAAATGCCCATTCCTCAGACAGAGAAGGAAATACGGGGATTTTTGGGAAGGATCAACTTTATTAGCCGATTCATTTATCAACTCACGGCAACCTGTGAGCCAATCTTCAAATTATTAAGGAAGAACTCCTCCATGAAATGGAATGATGAGTGTCAAAAAGCCTTCCTCACAATTAAGGAGCAACTGATCAACACTCCTGTTTTGGTACCTCCCAGGGATAATGTTCCCCTATTCATGTACCTGTCCATAAATGATAATGCTATAAATTTGTATCTTTGAAGCGAGAAAGACAATAGAGGCCAAGAGCGAGCTATCTATTACCTCAAACAAAAGATTCAAAGATCGGTGAACACAAGAACACTCGATCGAGAAGACTTGTTGTGCTTTTAGCATGGGCTTCCATGAGATTACTGAATTATCTCCATGGTCACACAACCCATCTCATATCCCGCGTGGATCCTCTTAAGTATGTGTTCAGCAAACCCATACTGAATTGTTGACTGTCCAGATGGCAGTTGATCCTACAGCAATTTGACATCGTCTACATCACTCAAAAGTTGGTCAAAGGTCAAGGAATTGCAGATTAATTGGCCGCTGCACCTGCAGGGGATTACAAACCCTTAGAAACATACTTTCCTGATGAAGGAGTAATGACAATTCAGCTACCACATCAGTATGATACATGTCGTTCGTGGAAAATGTATTTTGATGGAGCATTAACTCGGAAGGCTCGAGCCGGGAAGCAGTTTAATACCTCTGTCAGACGGGGAGCGGTATCCATCGTAGTCAAATTACAGTTTGTCAACACCAACAACACAGCTGAGTATGAAGGCTGTATCAATGGACTCAAACTTGCCCGTTCAATGGGTATCAGGAATGGAATCCCTCAGAGTATTGATGGATGCTTAGTTGGATGAAGACCAATGGGTACAAGATAGGTATCACCAATTGTCTCTAATAGATGAAAGGCGAACCGCGGCTATCTTCCATGGTCAGTTATATCAGCAGAGGATCGCACGATCCTACAAATGTAAAAAGTCGATTTCACGACAATTCAAACAACATGACTTGGTTTTGAAGAAGATCATTGACAACCAAGATCAATCTAAGGGAAAATTTGCCCCTAACTGGGAAGGCCCATTTATTGTCAAAGAAGTATTGACAGGAGGTGCTCTCAGGTTACAGGAAATGATGGCGATGAATTTTCGCAGCTTATCAACTCGGACACCGTGAAACGATACTATGTCTGAAGTAACCATCGAACAAACATCCTGGTTTTGATCATCCAATCACCAGTCATTCCGGTTTTGAACCCTCTCTCCTCTTCACAAACTCTTCTGCCCCTCAGGGAAACATACACTTCAAGCCAGTAGCCTGGTTTTATTCCATTTCAAACTTTTCACACCTGCTTCTCCTGAAGACGAGATTAAACTTTTCACCCCTGCTTCTCCTGAAGACGAGATTAAACTTTTCACCCCTGCAGTTTATTCTCAAGATAGGATTAAACTTTCTCCATACTTGCAGTTTATCCCCTCTATGGGATTAAACTTTCTTCTCATGATATAGCTGCGCATGCATGAGATTTACGCTTTCTTTGGTGCGATTCGTCCTGAGGGGTGAACTACGTCGACCTGATCTCCCTGATACCTGGGGGTACGTAGGCAACCATATTCTATATGGCTCGATCACAATAAAGAAAAAATAACAAAAACATTTCTACCCTTTCTTCACAAAAACAACAAAAAACAACAAAAATACTTCTACACCCATCCGCCTTCCGCATTCAGCGTTGAACGTCGTACACCAGGTTCGAACTACGCAAACTTGATCTCCTCTTCAATAGGAGTACGTAGGCAGCCATTTATGGTGCAGTCTAACCCCTACCAGAACAAACATACTTGTCACACGGTACTGGGATCAACCTTTAAATTGCCCCACTTCATCGGTTTCAGATCAAAGGGATGGAATTATGCAACCTCTTCTCACAAATAGAAGATTCGGTGACCATCTAAGCTGCGATTGTGCCTCAAACAGCAATACCAACCCATAAGAGATGGAATTAACTAGGCTTCTCATAAATAGAAGTACTGGCGACCATATGTGGTGCAGTCAATCTCAGAGAGGAAGAAACTACCCTCCTCTCCATTTTTCCATACAGATACCAGTCCCAAGACACCAAAGATGGTAGGGATTTTCAGTAATCAATGATCCGTTCTGAGAGACTTTGCGATGTCTCAATGTCCATCTATCAAGGATAAGTTCAGAATGCATCAAGATCAAAGGCCCTGGAGAAACAGGCAAACATCAAGCAAGTATCAATGCATAACTAAAAGGGAAGTGAATCAAAATATATTTCCCTGCCATATATAATACTATTTGATATATACATCTGTGTTGTACATGACAAAATGTCTAAGCTAGTCTATGCAGGAAAATACAAAGCTATCTACAGATCTGTATACATGCGAACTATCAGATCTAACATAGCATCCCTCTCTGAAGACGGAGGAAGCTAATCGCAAGCTCTCGCCCAAGAGGTATCTCTACGAGCTAGTAGATCGAGGCTAAGCGCATGGTGGCATAATGCTCATCAATGTAAGCACTCATGTCTACCAAACCGGCCGTTATCTCGGGATCTCATGAAGTCTTCATGCTGCAATGGCCACATCCCTAGCAGATAAGGCGGCATCCCGCTCAACTATCAATGCATCCCTAGCTGATCTAGCCTCATCCCTCTCTAACAGAGCGGTATCTCTCTCATCAAGAGCTGTTAACATCATGGCCCTAGCCTGATCTCTGTTATAGGTCATCAGATGTAAGCTCTGTTCCAAATGTTGTGCCGAATACTGAGTAACGGTGGCACTCGGGGTGGGAGAATCTATCACAAATGCTAGCAGCCCAGCAGTCAAGTCATCGGTGGGAATGACAGCCTCCTCTATAGGCTCCTCATCGTCAGAATCAGTCTCCTGCACTATGGATACTGTCGCAGCCAATGCAGTCTCTGTCTCCATCCATGCAGAATACTCTGCAGAACAACCTGGATGACTGACAGAAAACTCAGCCGACTCTCGCTGATCCCAGCAGGAATACAACCTGGATTTGTCCTCCGCTGACAAACGGTGTGATGCAAAGCGCTGACTCACTGCCCCCTCATACGAATGAAAGTCCTGAAATTGGTCAAACTGACACATCACGGCCAGTGGGTGGTAAGTAATCATTCCCCTAAAACCATCCAGAGGGAGATAATCCATGTCCGGAGCATGAGTAATGAAGCTATAGGGTGAGCTAAGCCCTGAACATGGCAATATATCAAACGGATCTCCAGTCTCTGCCAAGAAAGCGGACCAAGATACAACATCTGTACACCCCGCAGGCTGAAAGGAGTACGACATGGCTATCTCATGGGTGAAACAAGATCCATGATGTCTAAATGTGCCAATCGGTCTCAAGTGTGACATGAACCACACATATAGCATGACCGAGCTACCTGTGAACACTCCTGCTGGATAAGTGCAGCAGTACGTAGCCGACCTCAAGGTCTCTGCGATAATCATCGGTACAATGGTATGACCCTCCCTTAGAGCTCTCACTGCCATAATGAAGCCGATATCCAGCTCATCCGTGAACCACGGCATGTATACGTATGACAATACGCATAAAAGCAGTACATCTTCTCTGGCTAAACGCCAATGATCCTCCGGTGTGGTGAAATCCCCGGAATGTTGTGCATAGCTGTCCTCAAAGCCAAACCTGTCAAACATGAAACGCTGGGATATAACATGGCCAGATGTAATTTCATCCTGCACTACTCTGCGCCTCAATCCTGTGAGAGTCATGAACTGTCTACTCATGTCTCCCGTCGCCATGTGCATGCAAGGTCCATCGAGGCGACGATAAATCAATCGTGCATACTCCTCCAAAGTAGGAGTCAACTCACAGGTCCCAAAGCGGAATACCTGTCTGTCCGGTACCCAGTGCTCTAGCATGCCCTCTACAAATCCTGGAGGAACCTGAAACATCAGTAAGGTCATAGTATGCTGCAGCAAATCATCTACGATCACCATGTCTGATGGTGATATACTATCATACCATGATCGCATACCAGCTACCACCGCAAATGGTGGGGTTTTATCAATACGGCTAAATGTCGAAGAAGACATCTGTATGGGCCGTGTTATAAGACCATCCAGGGGTCAATACTGAATATCTCTGGACATACATACATATGCATAACAATAACATGCATGATACAATAGATGGCAATATGATATAGGGAATGGAAAACTATGCATACATTCCTAAGTATATCATCATCTAATACATCTCTGTACAGCTAAAATACAGGGAAATGGGGCGAAGCTACCCAGCAGCTAACAGAGGCCTATCAAAAGAAATACATCAGAAAAAGTCAATGGTGTCGATGTCCACATCATCGATGCTGTCCACCTGATGTACCTCCTCCTGAGTCACTGGATCTCTATCTACAGGGATGACAGGCCTATACAAAGGAGGATCTGCGCCAAAAAAACCATATGGGTCATCCGAGGGACCAGCGCTAGAGCTGGAAGGATCAAAAGTATCTACCTCTGCAGGATCTCTGCCCAAATGCCGAATGAAAAGATGTGACCGGTCTAACTGCCGCGTCAATCTATCAATCTGTGTCACATGAGTCGGATCTCTAACACAAGCTAGCCAATCCGTCATCATCACAGATCCTGGAACCATATCCCCATAAAGCGTGTGTGGCAGCAGTCGAGTCAGCCGCAATCGCACGAGGATCCACCAATCTTTGGAACATCTCTTGAGAACAGGGGCCCTCTGACAATGTAAAGTCGTCAATCCCCATAAATGGGATGTCAATGATGGGGGATGTCAATCCAATAACGCCTGGCAGGAGGCAAGATCGGCAAACGAATCTCTCTTGTAGTGCTCCTGATAACACGCTCTCCTAAATAGAGCTCCCATCCTCCATCTGTGAAGAGAGGAATCCTGCGGGTGGAAATGATGTACTCTACTCCAGTCGAGTGCCCATCCTCAAAGACAACTCCCAAATGCTCTCCAGAGTAAGGAATCCATGTGATGACATCGGCTGTCAATAACTCCAGCTGTAGGCGACAATGAGTAAAACCCTTAGCAATAGGGACCTCCACCAGTATGGAATGATGCCATCTCCGTCCTCGTGGATAGGTATCTAAACCTAACACGCTCACAGGACGCAAATAAGGAAGCCTCTCATAGGCCCAAAACTGCCAACACAAACGCAAACATCTGTTGTCAGTCAACACTCTTAACCCACACATGGGAAAGGACAAGAAAAACACTCACCAGCAGAAATGGGTAAAATCCTAACCACGCCTCGGTCAAGCCCTGCGATCGCATGTGCATTCCCCTGAGGAAGTAGGCAAAAGTGTAGGAACCCCAATCATACTCTCCTATACGGTCCACGTGTCGAGTGGCGCAAATCAAAGTGAAGGACACCATAGAGGAATTATCTGCTATGAAGCAGCCCCTAATAATCATCAGGAACAATCGCCGAAGAATGCGATCCCTGACTCTCACATCATCGGGTATAGGATCACTCAACAGCCCGTTCATATATCTATGCTCAAAGGACCTGTACAAATAGTCCTGCCTTTGAGCGCTTCCGTCAGAACTACCAACAAGGATCTGACGGCAGTAGGGGTGATATCCGCCGTGCAAGGCACCGGCTCCCCTCCAAACTCCATACCTGTTATAAACCACTAATCCATCGGCGTCATCATCACCTCACAGTCCAGCAAATGGAGTGACTGAGTCTGGTGGAACCACCGCTCAGACAATGCCCTGAGGTAACCCCAGGGACAGCGACGGGGTAGAATGGAGAAGAACCTCCCGAATCCCCAGCCATGGACGATCGCTCTATAGTCATCATGCAAGGCCTGATACATAGAGTGGATGCTAAACCAGTTCCCTCGAGGCTGTGTGAAGCCGGGAACCTACATCAAATGCAGATCAACATCAGACTCCTTGACTCCTCATCAATAGGAAATAAGGAAGATTAAAGATCTAACTTCATACCTCATTTGCGTGCAGGTATACTGAAGGATGCCTACTCAAGTCACCCAGAAGATCTGGGTTCGCCACTTGAATACCTGGCAATTCCCTACGGGGAACACGTACAGCAGGAGCAGGAACCTCGAATGGTACATCCTCCTCCTCGTCCTCGACATTCGGCACCTCAACCCGAATAGGACGTACCACCGCCTCCGCCAAACGACGAGGCTGTCTCATAGAACAGCGTTGAGGCTCTTCAAAAGCCCTCCTCCGTACACGTAAGTGGTCTCATGGGAAGCGCCTTTCGGTGATATGGATCCATAATATCTAGATAACAAGTCTCCAAATCACCTCAAAAAGGGTGTGGTAATTTCGTACCTGGAGTCTTTTTCAAAATACATTCTATGATTACATGTATACATGCATTATTTTAACATACATCTACAGTAGAGTTAAAAATGCATAATTACTCAATGCCTACATTTTGAGAAAATTTTGCATAGCCCCTTTGTAAATGGGACTATCCACATGCACATAGGCATGACTAGGTGGCCATTCAAGATACACACAGTACACTGTCATATACATCCTCAGATGCATTCATCACATCACAGTAAAAATCCGTAAGTATAATCTAATTACCAGGATTATTTTACTATTCTACCTTTACTCATTTGTCCTCAGATAGGATAAGAAATGACAGTAAAAGGTACCAATTTGACTACTTCAAAAGTTAATTTTTTTTTCACATCATTGTGTTCAGCATGGTTTAATACTAACATTTACTATGTTGAATATTTTTTTTTATCAATTCATATTAGCATGCATATTCACTACTATGTGTCTAAATGCATTTCATGCGATAAGTCATTTCTAACGGACAGAAATTGGAAAAAAATACATGCATGTGTTACCAGGACAGTGAAGAACACTTGTACGGTGGCAGAATATGCAAAAAGTTGCCCGAACTCAGTAGATCTGAAGAAGAGCTCTCGGATTTCCTTCGCTGCGCAACTTGAAAATGACTTATGAAAGTGACCAGCCACCTATACATAGGCACGACTGGCCGCAGGTTAACCTGCGGCTCCTGCAGGTACACCTGCGACACCCCTACATGGGTCCCATACCTCCGGCTCACTTCAGTTAGAGTTGCAAAAGAGGTCTCGCAAGCTGAAAAGGCCAAATCAAGAATAAAAATGCTACGCGATGGAGCGGAACAACCTAAAATCTTGGTTTCTCGTCGGTCAGAGTTAAACTCCCATCGTCTCAATGGTATTCGCCTGGATGCGGGATATACTATACCAATGAGCTCAGCTTTCATAAACCATGCTCGGCAATACCCCACAAATGTCCGATGCCATCATTTGCAGGGTTACAACCCTAAACAATCCCCGGTCACGGGGTTACAATATGAAACCAGAAATATCAAACCTCCCCTGGGGGTTACAATCTTAGAAGTTATCAAACATCCACGCCCCCCGGAAATCACAACGCACATCCTTCAAACATCTATGTCTCCCCACGGGGTTATAACGTAATGCAACCATTGATACACACATCAATGAAGGTCAAGTTGCCTTGACAATTCACCCGAGAGGGATTCATCCGGTGATACACATCATCAGCGTCGTCGAGGCAACCGACAAAGAACAAAACTATTGGCGAGAAACTCGACAAGATGAGGGAACATGTTATACACATCCTCAAAATAGACAGCTTTATTCCCACAGATCTCTTCCACACAAGAGGTACCTCTATGGAGTATAAACCAGTGTCTAGGATTTAAGACTTTGGTGGTAGTCCCAACGTCAACATCCTTGAAGACTTGGATCGCATGTCTAAGCCATCACTGATTGTCATCCCAGCAGGATTATACGACAATCATGCATCATGCATTTGCATCATATTGCTGCATATAGCATCATATTTATCTTGCTTGCATTTCAAGTGTCTAGGATTATTTATCCTATCCATGCCTTGCATTGCATGAATATGATAAAGAGGGGCATCTGTAGACACTCGAAATTTTCTGCACTCCTATTCCTAACATTGCAGGAGGGTAGATTTATCTTTTGGAGATAACCCTAAAAGACAACTTACATCTATGTCGGATACTACTGGAAGTTCAGCTCCAACCCAAAACATAAATCGGGAACATCATCTCAAATCTGGAATACACACCGGGAGTGTCATTTCCAATCTCAGAGATAACCCTGAGATATGCAGATCAAAAGACAGGCAACAACACCGGAGAGGACAATCCTGTCTCGGCGATAACACCGCGACGTTCAGTTCCAGTCCTAGAGACAACACTGGGAGTAGCAACCCCATCCTTGGTGATAACCCGAAGGGATGCCATTGCAGTTCTGGTAATAACCCCGGAAATGCTTGTTGTAAACACATGCAATCATCTTCAATCCAGATGACAGTGAGACATACAAACAAGTAGTCCAATCTCAGATGTAACCCTGACCAACGTCTGCTTTCCGCTTAAACCGGCGATAACCCAGGTGAGGAGTCAACACGTCATCTTACTGTCTCAACAAGATGATATCACAACATACCAACAAGTGGTCCAATCTCAGCTGTAACCTTGAGCAACGTCTACTTTCAACTAAAACCGGCGATAACCCCAACAAGGAGTCACACATCATCTTGTTCCTTCGACAAATGGCACGTCGTCTTAACACTTCATACATACATACATACATACAACAATGTCCCACAAGAGCCGAGGATTGACAATCCCGAGTGACTATTACATGTGGCAGTACTTTGGATAGAATTTGAAGCTTGAAGACCATGGGCATAGACCCCTCTTCCTGACTTCGTACAACTTCTAATCCATGTCATTACGTAACTCTCGACCCAAGCGATCCAAAAAAGTACAGATATACTTCATTCGAATGCTCGGATTGAAGTTCTGCAAGTTTGAGAAGACATTACAGTGCACGACTGCACGTACTACGAGATGACGGAACCCGCGAGGCTCGGATCCACACGACCAACCGCAGGTACAACTGCGGCTGCCGCAGGTGTTCCTGCAGCCATCAGTCTATAAATATAGGCTGAGGGGTCAGCCATTTAAAGGGAGAGAGAGAAGGAAAAAGGCGAGGAAGCCCTGTCCATTTTTCTCTGCATACACATCTTTTGAGTGTTTCCTCTTCTTTAAACACTAGTTAACTCACATATAGCTACTTTTTTATCCAAATGGAGGTGAGTGTTTATCCATTTAAAGTCTAAGAAGTCTACTTTGGCAAATTTCACCGTAAGCCTTCTTACATTCTATAAAGCCTCTTTCTCATATATCGCACCTTTGTTGTGTACGTTGATAGTCGTGTGAGTGTGTTTGCCGGAATTTTGATTAAAAGTGGTTTTTATTTTTGTCTGTATATATATACTAATATATGTATATATTTCATATATATGGACTAACATTATCGAGTTATGCCTCGATTGAGCCTGAACTTTGGTGCGGAGCATTTATCTGCTTTTTATATATATATATATATATATATATATATATATATATATATATATATATATATATAAACTATGGTCGACTACATTCGATGAGCACAGATTTTATATCCTGAGCGTTTAATTGCTTTTATATATATTTATATATAATTGTTGTCGGAATATATCGATGAGCCTAGATTTTACATCCGATCTGTTTACTCGCTTTTATATATATACATATATATAATTGTTGTCGGACTTATCCGATGAGCCCGGATTTACATCAGTGCGTTACATGATTTACATCAGTGCGTTACTCACTTTTATATATATATATATATATATATATATATATATATATATATATATATATATTTACATTTTCACAGGGCTTGGAGTCTACTTCTTGGCCTTTTACTGACTTTATTTACATTACATCTCGCTTGGAGTTTACTTACGTGGCGGTTGATCGCTTTTAGAGCTTTATTTACATTTCGTCGACTGGAGTTTAATTTGTGGCGGTTGATCATGTTCATATATATATATATATATATATATATATATATATATATATATATATATTTACCGCTTTTATATATTTACATTTTCGATCCCCATGGAGTTGTTTCATGATGGTTGATCCGGTATATATATATATATTTCTGACTTTTATATATATAAGCGCCATCGCTTTCCATACAAATTGCGAAGATCATGTGAGCCTAGGAATCATGTGATCACTGAGTTGATCTCATGAATCTAGATTCGGTTCCCATGATGGACATTTTTAACTGTAAGAAGTTTGTACATTATTTTACAGTGACTGAGTTTTCTTGGATGGCTGTCATGCCCATAAGGAGTTCGGCACTGCTGTATATTATTTTCTCGAGGATGCTTCGTATCTCAAAAATAAAAGCAAACAAGCCGAACATTTAACAAAATGGAAGTATGAAAAGGTCTCAATTCCTATTGAGCACAGGGTTTGAAAAACCTCTTTTATAAAACTTCATTGCTATATCTTGGTTAAAACTAAATTTTTCTATAAAATTCAAACCTTGTGTATATAGGTGCGAACGAGGCCTCGTACTACTTTCAAATAAATTGCACATTGATCCACACACACACACACATTCATATAACAATTTCTTTGAAGAGTGGCGGTCACCGTGGTAACACGGATGTCGGGGGGTGCCTAACACTTTCCCTCCGCATAATTAAGCCCTCGAACCTTTAATGAATCTCGATTTCGCAGACCCGTTTAGCAGTGTCAAATCATTGAGTCAATGTGATAACCTTTTCGGTTGCGTTAGTGCAACCAGTTAAATACACCAACTGGCGACTCTTAAAGTCAATCGTCGATATTATACATGTCAGACCTTTTTCACTTGTTTTTTCAAACAAATCTCACATTAACATGAGAACACCAAAGAATAAGTAACGAAAAGGGACACCAAAAATCCTAACGTCGACAGACGTTTTTGCCATCCTGCACAGTTAGTAACAGGAAAAGAAAATTTTGAGTGTCTATAGATGCCCCTCTTTATCATGTTCATGCAATGCAATGGAATGGACATGATAAAGATTAGTAGACACTTGAAACCATGACAATGTATTTTTAATGATGCAGATCGCAATGTAGTGAATATGATGATGAATGTTTAAAATGTTTTCGCAAATCGCAGTTCGCAAATTGCAAATCGTATTTTGGACTTCGCATTTTGCTTTTGGCCAATCGCACTTCGCAACTCGCACATCGCATTTCACATATCGTAAATTGCAAATCGCAATGTAATGAATGTTATGATGCATGTTTAAAATGTTTTCGTAAATCGCTTTACCTTTACCGGGGATTGTTGATGCCTATGCTGGTGTTGACTACAACGGCTTGGCTTTTTGTCGGTGTCGCTAATGCCTGTTTGATGAAGAGAAATTGAGCGATGCATATGCTGGTAGTTTACAATGGTGCCTACCCTGATGGTAGTTTGATAACAGATCCTACCCTACTGGTAGCTCACATCGCCCAACTGTTTTGGTTCCCACTCGAATGGTAGTATACAAAGCTTTCATTGCTGGACTGTCTTGATGTTGCACTGAATTGATACCAATGGTTTTGAATACCGAATCTCCCGATACCTTCGCTAAAGTAATATTCAAAGGTTTGCTTTGCTAGATTCTACCTGATGTTACGCTGGATAGAGATGTACGTTGATGTAGCGCCTCACCCTTTTTGAGGTGATTTGTAGTTTTCTTTCACTATTGAGTGCTTGTGCCCTATTTCCTTGAATATTTGAATCATGACCAAAATTTGAATCGATGATCTAAATGCATTGATATCCCTGGGGTCGGTTTGTACTTCCGCTACCGAACTTTGAACTTTAGTGTAGAGGCCTCAACTTATGAGGATTTGGTGAAAATTAACATGTTTGATGGTGTAGATTTCATTCACCGGACCCTTTGTTATTGGGCTTCTGCTCTTAAGTTAAGAACTTTGTTGAGAATTTTCCCCTTCATTTGTAGGGGCAAGATAATGTAGCCATGATTCTTTTCAGGAGTTTTCTTTCTTTTGATGAGAGGTTTGATCCCGCCTTAAAATCCTTCGCTTTCCTGGAATCGAAAAATGCCCCAGTCCTTTCGCATACTGATGTTGGGGATTCATACGAGAAACTCTCTTTGTTGATGAAGTCGCAAGTGAATAATATCCAAATCGCTAATGAGCTGATGTGAGGGAAGCTTTGATGATGATGGACCATGCTGATGGTGTTGACTGGGGCATTTTCCTCTTTAGGATGGTTGATAAATGCCCCAGTGTTGAGTTATCACTATTTTCGAGATTGCCCAAGTCTTGTTGTAGGGGTCGCAATATCGGGTTGTCATCGATTTTGAAATTGCCCCAGCCTTGCTTGTTGTCTGGGATAGTCACTTTGTGGATGATAACGATAAGATCTTTGAGATCGCAAGAGGGTTTTACCTCATGCGGATGGTGAGCAGAGACGAAAGAGAGTTGGGCTTTGATGCCTTCAATCATTATTCCTGACTTGTTTGCGTAATCGGACTTGATGGTTTTCTTTTTATTTAATGAAGCCTCATGATTGAGGGTATCGGCTCTTTAAAGGTCCTCGCTACTGGTTGTCTTGGCGTATCGCTGTTTCTTCCTTTTTGGGATTTGTGCAAGTTTTGATGGAGTGACATTGAAGTGTTGTTGGGTTTTCTCCACATGGGTCGCTGACTTGGAGGGTTGTTTGGGTTTGGATGTTTTTTTGAGGATCATACTGCACCAATGATGGTGGCCTACGTACTCCTGTATGTGAGGGAGATCAGGTCTGCGTAGTTCCGGCTTGATAAGATAAACAATTTGATAAGTGTTTGTTTGAGAAGTGTTTGGTTTGATAAGTGTTTGGTGTGGGTTTTTTTGGTTTTTATTTGGTTTGACCGCACCATAAATGGCTGGCTACGTACTCCCATTGAAGATGGGAGATCATGTCTTTCGTAGTTCAGGCCTGATGAGCTGAAACCTGAATAACTTGATTTTTGATTTTTTTTTCTTTTTTTTCTTTTTTTTCTTTTGTTATTTTTTTTCTTTTTTTTTTCTATACATGCATGAAAAATAAAAAGCATACTGCGAAGGAAGTGATACCGTCCCAACATCTTCTGGAACTCGCAACTTTATCCCCTGAATCTACATCTTTTTGGCTAGTTGAGGTCTGATAGTCTAGTTGTCAGTGGTTGTGTTGCCCTCAAGGCTCACGATAGAGGTTACTTCTTGGTTTTGAATGTATTCACTTATGGCCATAACTTGATCGCTTCCTGGTTCAGTACATTCCTCAGGGATGCTTGAGCTGGACCCATCGCAAAAAGGTAAGAAATATTGATTCTTTGATGGGTTGGTTTCCCCGACAACCTCACCACCTTTTCCTTCATCTGTTCCTTTACATTTTTCCTGGGCTTAAGAGGATTCGACCATGAAATCTCCCTCGAACTGTTGTCACATTTCTTGCAAGAAACTTTCCTTTTTTACTTTTTCCTCATTGGAAAGGATCAGTATTTCCTCCGCATCATCCAAGGTTATAAGATCTAGAATGTGGTTGTCATCTTTGAACCATAGGATGTCGGATGTTGGCGGAAGAATCTCCTTTGTTATTTCCTGCATTAGAATCATTCCATCTTGGGTTCTGACTGAATTATCGCTCATAGCCTTCACCTTATTTGAACTATCTGTCTCGAGTGGACATCTTAAGCTTTTTATTGCCTTTCGCCTTTTTTGGTCATGGGAATTTCTATCTCCAGCTCTCCATTTTAAATGAGATCCTGGATTTTATGTCGCAAAGCCCAGCATCCTCAGTCGTATGTCCAAGTGAGTTAGAATGGTAGAGACATATCTTGGTGGAATCATAGCTCTTTATCTTGGGATTTATAGGAGGCAGCAACTCAGTAATCCTTTCTTCGCTTATCAGAAAGTGTAACACATTTCTTCATTAGATTTGCTTAAAGGGGTGAATTTTCGGACTCTTGTGGAGGTTGTTTGATCTTTCTTCTTTGAGAGTTCTCATTCCCCCAAGCAATTTTTCCATTGGCGAGGTCTGCTAGCAATTTTATCATCCCCCTTTTCTTGGCCTTCTGATAGTAGAGTGAAGAAATGCCTCGTATCCTGATTTTGGCGCACTATCAGCTTAGCTAATAGATTTACTTGGTTTTGGATCGTCTCTAATTTTTGCATTACTATGATACCTTCCTCCGAGTTTTCCCACTTTAGGACAGTTGTTCTGTGCCTTTGGGGGTAGTCCTCTATCCTTCGTATGCACTTACGACTTGGATACATTTTAGCGCTTCCTGACCCGATCATGTTTACTTCCCCCATATCATGCTGCAACGGAAGGTTGGTGTTGACATTCTGTTGATCAGGTTGCTGAACCACAATATTGCCACTTTCAATCATATTTTGAATTTAATGCTTTAAGGACCAACAATCTTCTGTATCGTGTCCTGGAGACCCTGAGTGGTAAGCACATCTTTGGCTTGGATTATATCTTTTGCTCCCGGGTTCTAGAGGTGGAGCCAGTTCGGTAATTTTCTTGTGATCCATTAATATCGCCAATACATGTTCAAGGGAATCGCTTAGTGGAGTGAACACCCAATTTTCCGTTCTTTCAAATTTTCTTTTCCTATCTGGGTATTGGTTGAATGCAGCCTATTGTTGAGCTGGCAGATTGTTTTGTATTTTTCGAATGGGAGAACTGTAGGTTGGTCTCCTAACTTGCCCCTGTACAACAAGGGATACATCTTCATTGCCTTTATCAGGTACACCCTTGGGATCGTTCACATACTTGTCAGTCTGTATATGATTGGCGACTGCTTCCAAGGCAGTGAAGTCTTTAATCTTGCCTGCCTTTAGGCCCATCTCTGTCATTTCGCCATGTTTGATCATTTTCAAGAACGACTTTCCTATGCCTGCTAGGATCCTCTCGTAGTACGGAGCCTCTTGGATATCAATAAACGTCATTACCATCTCAACTTTTGTCATTGATGGAATGACTTGTGCTGCTAGATGTCTCCACCTTTGAGCATATTCTCGGAAAGATTCAGTACTTTGCTTTTTGACTTTAGTCACTTGGTATCGATTAGGTGCCATTTGTGACTGAAAGCTATACTGATTTAGAAAGGCGTGGGCCAATTCTTCCCAGTTGTGGATTTTGGCATTGTCAAGTCGGGTATACCAGGCTTTAGCCTCTCTAGTGAGACTTTTTTGGAAAAGCTGCATTCTGAGGCTTTCATCTTCAGCATAAGATCCCAGTTCGCCAATGTACACTTTCAGGTGTGTATAAGGATCGCCTTCCCCATTGTACTTTTCAAACTCTGGGACTTTGAATTTGGCAGGATAGCGAGCCCCAGGGAATATGCAAAGATTTGAATAGGTGACACTCCCATAATTTCCAGTCCCTTTGATTGACCGGATGGTCTCCTCCATTTGTTGGACTTTCATTCTTATATCCCCAGTTTCTCGATCATCCCTAAGATTTGTGATTTCTTTATTGGAATGAGGTTTAGGTATCGGGTTTCCATCTTTTACCAATACCTTGACCCTTTGGTGTGGATGACTCGGTTGAGTAGGAATTGTTTGGCTCGATTCCTCCATGTGCGAGATGATTCGTGTGGATGGGTATTTGTGGACCCCGAATAGATTGGTGTAGTTCTTTGAGCATAACAACCAACTCTATCATTTGATAGCTTAATTTTTGAACTCTTCATGAGATGAAGTTGGATCGGGTTGGGCACTTTTATCCATGTCTGACTATGGGCTTAATGCCCTTTTGGTCTTTGAACGGGAAACGGGATCAATTGCTTCCCTACAAAAAGACTTACGTAGTTTAGCCTTAGGGAATGTAAAAATGTTACATGATATGTGATGTATCCATTTTAGGAATATTATCCTGTAAAACGGATGCAAGCGGTTTATAGCATGTCAGGTTTTAATATGCATTCATATTTCTTCATATTTTCCATTACATTGAGATTGACAAGTAATTGAAATTACAAGTAATTTAAATGGGAAAGTATGAAGAGACTTCCCTTCGCGTTTGGTTTATCAGAGGTTGACCTATCTTAGGGTTACTCTGGCGACTTTTTGGCATGAAGGTTCCCAGATCATCGCAATCTACTTGACGGGAAGTTAATCCGGTCTTTCAACTGGAGCGAATCTGGGTGGTGCCTTTCCTGAGCCCCGTTGGAATTATTCTTCCTACTCGTCCAGTAATCAAACACCGACAGGATAGCCTCTTGGTGGAGGAACCACACAACATACATTCACATACAACGTGTCTCACCGTTTATGCAAAATGATGACATGTGCGAAGAACTAATATCACAGATAGATAATTAGCAGTGCAGTAAGTAAGATGTATTAGTAAACATTCATCATAAATGTAAATGCAATATTCACACACAAGCATATAACAGTTTTGAAAAGCTTGTAATAGCGGCTTAAGCCCTCTTACTGGAGTCCCCAGCAGAGTCGCCACCTGTGGACGTCGGGATTTTTTAGTGTCCCTTTTCGTTACTTGTTCTTTGGTGTTCTCATGTTAATGTGAGATTTGTTTGAAAAAACAAGTGAAAAAGGTCCGACATGTATAATGTCGACTTTTTGACTTTAAGAGTCGTCAGTTGGTGTATTTAACTGGTTGCACCAACGCAACCAAAAAAGGTTTGTACAATGACCTAGTGATATGACACTGCTAAACGGGTCTGTGAAACCGAGATTCATTTGAGTTTGGGGGCTTGATTATGCGGATGGAAGGTGTTAGGCACCCCCGACATCCGTGTTGCCATGGTGACCGCCACTTTTTAAGAAACTGTTATATGAATGTGTGTGTATGTGTGTGGATCAATGTGCAATTATTTGGAAGTAGTGTTATGCCTCGTTCACACCTATATACAAAGGGTTTGAATTTATAGAAAAATTCAGTTTTAACCAGATATAGCAATGAAGTTTTGTTAAAAGAGGTTTTTCAAACCCTGTGCTCAATAGTAATTGAGGCCTTTGATACTTCCATTTTATTATTAAATGTTCATCTTGTTTACTTTTATTTTCGAAATGCGAAGCATCTTCGAGAAAATAATATACAGTAGTGCCGAACTCCTCATGGGCATGACAACCTTCCAAGGAAATTCAGACACTGTAAATAATGTACAAGATGCTTACAGCTGAAAAAAGGTCTATTACGGGAACCGAATCTAGATTCAGTAGACTGAATCTGTGATCACATGATTCCTAGGCTCACATGATACTACAGTTTGTATGGAAAGCAGTAAGCAGCTATATATATAAAAGCTGTAAATATATATATACAGACATGATCACCCACCACGAAGCAACTCCATGGGAGATCGAAAATGTAAATATATAAAAGAGGTAAATATATATATATATATATATATATATATATATATATATATATATATATATATGGACATGATCAACCACCATGAAGTAAACTCGTGTGGGACGAAATGTAAATAAAGTCAGTAAAAGCAATCAATCGCCACAAAGTAAACTCCAGCGGAGACGAAATATAAATAAAGTTGTAAAAGGCCAATAAGTAAACTCAGTTCTGACAGAATATAAATATATATATGTACATATATATATATATATATAAGCATATAAACGCTCAGGCATCAAGTTCAGGCTCAATCGAGGCATAACTCGATAATGTTAGCCTCATGGGCATGACAACCTTCCAAGGAAATTCAGACACTGTAAATAATGTACAAGTCGCCATGAAAAAGGTCCATTACTTGAATCGAATCTAGATTGATGAGAGACTGAATCTGTGATCACATGATTCCTAGGCTCACATGATCTGCAGTTTGTATGGAAAGCGATAGCAGTTATATATATAAAAGTTGTAAATATATATATATATATATATATATATATATATATATATATATATATATATATGAGACATGATCACCCACCACGAAGCAACTCCATGGGGATCGGAAATGTAAATATATAAAAGAGGTAAATATATATATATATATATATATATATATATATATATATATATATATATATATATATATATATATATATATGGACATGATCAACCACCCAAGTAAACCTGTGTGGACGAAATGTAAATAAAATTTGTAAAAGCAATCAAGCGCCACGTAAGTAAACTCAAGGCGAGGATGAAATGTAAATAAAAGTTGTAAAAGGCCAATTAAGTAAACTCGAACTGTGAAATGTAAATATATATATGTACATATATATATATATAAAAGCAAATAAACGCTCCGCATCAAGTTCAGGCTCAATCGAGGCATAACTCGATAATGTTAGTCCATATATATAAATATATACATATAAAAGTATATATATACTGATGTAAATGAAAACCACAGGCATCAAATGCAGGCATACACACACAACACGACTCTCAATGTGAAGAACGGTGTGTGAAAAGAGGAAGGGAAAGGCTTTATAGAGTGTAAGAAGGCTTACAGTGGGTTGCCAAATCAGGCTTCTATGACTCTAGATGGATGAATATTCAGCTCCCACTGGTAAAAATATGACAAAATATAAGCTCAAAAGTGTTTGAAACATGACAACACTCAGTTTATAGGGTGTACAAAGGCAATTGGACAGGGTTTCCTCGCTATTTCTCTCCCCAAAATGGCTAGCCCAAGCCCCATATTTATAGAACTGATTGTCGCGGTATACTGTGGTACGCGCTGGGCAAGCCAATTTAAGCTGGGGCGGTGTGGGTCCCGTCGTGTCACAGTACGTACACTCGGACAACGCGATGTTCGCTCGGTCGTTCATAACTTTCAATCCGAGAGTCCGATAGAAGCGTGCCATACCATTCCGGAAAGCTCTTACCGAGAGATAAAAAATGACTTATGATTTGCCCTTTTTGATTTTAGGAAGATGGGTCCATGACCGAAATAGCATTCCCAGGTTTCCGTCAGGCAATCCAGTGAGCCGTTTTGTGTAGTTTTCGCTCCGAAGTTAAGATATGAGTCTTGTGGGACTACTTTTGAATCAATTTGAGTTGACATGCGTGTATTTGATTTGAAGTGAAGTTAAGTTGGCAAAATGACCATTTTGCCCCTCCCGGGGTTATCTCCGGTTTTTGCACAGTTGTAGCGGATTTTTCCCAGGGTTATCTGTGAGATGGTCATGTTGTTGACTCTGAATGTACTCAGAGTTATCTCTGAGGTTGGAATTGATGTTGTGGTCCTCCAGGATTACCTTTGGAGTGTGAAAAAGACGTTTTTTTCCCTCCTGCACGCTTAGTAATGAGGAAAAAGAAAATTTCAAATGTCTACACAGTAGCAGTCAAGGCATGATCTGAGATGGTTCATGATGAGTTCTATAATCTGAACTATACGAATTGTATATTAGTGGCTAATATGTTGCACTAAGGATCATAATTGGTGTTCCAACCGTTCATGAATGGATTGAGATAACAAAACATGAATTGAATAAGAATTAATTATAGAAATTAATTAACCCGGAATAAATATTGGCTAAGATTGTAATTTTTAATATATTACATAGTAAGGTAATATATGAAAGGGTGTAATATTCGAAAGATGCTAATGGAAAATAAGTAATGGATAATAGAAGAAAACCAATATATCTATAAATGTATATTGGTTAGAGATTTATATATTAGATTAATATTTAAGATGTGACTAAATGTAAAGATTGAGGAACTTGTCTTAGGACAATCAGATAATTATACTTATAATTGTATAATTTAAATAATGGAGTAAAGGTTAATGATTTTAAGGGTAACGATTATTTTTGTAAATAAAGGTATTATAAGTATAAGTTTATAAGTGTATAATTATTCAAGGTAAGCTAAATAATTTAGCATTAAGGTAAGTGTGTCACACAAACTTTATATTAAATAAATATTAAAATAACGTGGAATTGGGGAAAACTCAAACGTGGCCTAGACCCCTAATATTTTATTGTTGAGATTATGAGCTTGAGTTATATAACTCTAGTAAGTGAGATAAATGAGCCTTGTGTGGCATGAGTATTAAAGTTAAACTAGACTAAAGGTTTAACTGGAATTATTAAAAGAGAATTAATGGAAAGAGAATAAACGATTGATATTGATCATTGTGATATTTATATATGATAGGAAATAATGGGTTGAGAATACCCAACTGAATTATATTTAGCCCAATTAAAATATTATTTGGACTAGCCCAATGTACATGGGATATAAGATTATATTGGTGTATATTTAAAATATAAGTATACTTCCTATAGGTGGGTAGGTGCATATATATATGTGTATATATGTGCCCATAAATTTATTTAATGTAGTAATGTTAAGTCATTATAATTGATTTAATGAGCCCAAAGGAAAATAACCTTAGTAGAGTGAGGTCTATTTTACTGATAAGTAAAGAAGTGATGTAGTTTATCCCAATATCAGTGTCCCTTTTCTTATATTAGCTGTAATAGGCCATTGGCCTATCCTACTCCTATTCACTATTGATAGAGCTGATAATAACTTGAGGAATGGAGGAGGATAGAGTAGTAATACGCGTGGTTGCACAGTAGCACATAATATTGCACATTATTATTGGATTATAAATTCTTACGTAAGAAGGCACTACTCAATAATTGTTACAGTAATTACTGTTCAATATTTTATTTTATTGATTCAATAATTGCTACGTAGATATTTTATATTATTTTTAATTCAATAATTGTCATTGCATAGTATTTTCCATTATCAGATCAATAATTCATATTATTTAAATGATATTATTAGATAGCATTATTGATAATGTCTATAAAGTTCTGTCGAGGAAAGGGGTTGGGTCACCTAATTGCATGTCAGTAAGGAGAAATCCTTATCAGAAAGCCCCCTCTTTCCTGGGAACAATCTGGTTGTCAATATTTTGAATCTATAATATTAATTGTGAATAAGGATGGAAGGATTAAAAAGTATTGATTAATTGTGTGATGAGTAAAATAACCATTAGAAGAAGTTGCCGACACTCGAAGGAAATAATGGTAATATGTGGCATTTTTCAAGTGGGACCCTAGGTCATCATCTAAGAGTCACTTTTGCGAATAGTAACTCGTCTCTTCGGTTTCCCAAGAGTTACTTGTCTCTTCGATTTTCCAAGAGTTACTTGTCTCTTGTCTCTTCGGTTTTCCAAGAGTTACTTGTCTATTCAGTTTTCCAAGAGTTACTTGTCTCTTCGGTTTTTCAAGAGTTACTTGTCTCTTCGGTGTTCCAAGAGTTATTTGCCCCTTCGCAAATAGTAGTTGTCTCTTTAATATTACCAGGAGTCATTTTGACCCTTCGGTAAGACTAAGAGCCACTTTCAGTTCTTCTATAAATAGAAGCCCATTCCTTCATTATTTCCTCACCAATTCACAAATCTATACAGAGAGAAACTATAGAGAGAAAATAAGAGAGAAAGAAGAGGAGTATTCTGCTACTACCCTACTTCAGTATTCAATCTTCTACTAAGGTAAAGGATATTATTTTTTTGCAATACTCGTAAGAAATATTATTTTCTTTCATACTCCATATTATGAAAGCTATATTATTTTATTTCGTATTCCTAAATTTAAACTTATTATGGTAAGTATTGCTTCTATAATTCCTGAAATGATTAAAAATTTTGTAAGTTTTGCGCTTCATCTAATATCATTTAACGGGAATATTGATTTGAACTTTCTTGATAAATTTCCATATTTTCATATCGGGTTACTATTCATGAATACGGTACTATTCACGAAGTATGATTTTTCTTGTGGAATTTCTACCTTTTCATGTCGGGGTTACTATTCACGTATACGACACTATTCACGTATACGGCACTATTCACGAATACGACACTATTCACAGAAAAATTAAATCCTCTCTTCTTTGTCCAAGTTGTCTATTATGGTTACTATCTTTGATTGTATCCATGTTTTGATCTTCATTCTTGAATTTTGCTCCACAATTGATTATTATGGAGTTTTTTTGAACTTGGATAAATTAAAGTATGAATCCCTAATCTTTGATCTTTTATCTCACTGGATTCATTTTCGTTAAGATATTTTTCATCATCCTCAACCCTAAATGACGATATTACTGAATATCTTTGGCTTGTAGTGCAAAGATGAATGATTACCTGATGAATATCTTTGGCCCGTGGTGCAAAGATGGACATGTGTTGAGATGAACATAACCAACTTGTGATATAAATAAATATCTTTGGCATGTAGTGCAAAGATGAATATTTGATTCAAGATGTATATTGATTGATGTTAAAGGGATAAAATAATGATGATGGACTTTTAAATCATAGAAGATAGTAGATTTCATTCTCTACTTAACTCTTCTAATGAATTGTTATTTTCGCTGCGAATATTTATCTAAAACTTATAGTCCATTATATTTTATCTAATTTATTGAAGGCTAACGATAATTGGTATCAGAGCTTAGGGATATGGTCTTTGGAGGAGATCGGGGAATAGAACTAGGAAGGGAGAGACGAGTATATCCTTCGCTAGTGTGTCCTACCTAAGCTTATTTATTGGTCGGTCAGAATATAGAGGTATTATGTGGTATGTCATTTTCATTAATTAACCCTTGTTTTATGGTAGTATTTGAGAATAACAGCTGAAAATGTTAACAATGGAGTGAATGAGATTATGGAGACACCTTTAATCACCAACCAGGGGAACGTGCAATAGGAAGGCAATATTCCTCATGTAAACAACACTACCGAACCAGCGATGAATGATGGGATGTTTAGAAGCTTTTTGCAGTTCATGCAAAATCAGACTAGGGAGACTCGTGTACAAAATACGGGTGGAAATGATAGCAATGCGCGACTTATCACAATCAAGCAGTTCAAAGAGTTGGGACCACCAGTGTTTTGGGGAAACCCAGATCCGATTAAGGCGAAAATGTGGGTTAAGAAAATTACCAAGATATTTGATGTCTTGGGATGCACGGAGGAACAAAAGGTTCCATTCACCACCTTTATGTTCCGTGGTGAGGCAGATTAACTGTGGGAATCTGTGAAGCGTACCCAGCCAGCCGCACTCAATATATCTTGGGAAACATTTCAGAAACTGTTCAATGACAAGTACTTTCCTGAAAGTTTTCGTCATATGAAGGAGGTAGAGTGTATTAGACTGGAACAGAATAACATGACCGTGTCCCAGTATGAGGCTAAGTTTGTGGAGTTATCCAGGTTTGCACCTCATTTGGTAGAGAATGAGGAACATATGACGGGGATGTTTCTGAGAGGTCTGAAACCCAAAATTTGTCAATATCTCATTTCTCACAAATTTTCTCTATATTCAGATGTTGTCAACAGGGCTCAATTATTAGAGCGAGATAATGAGTATGTTCAACCGAGGGACCACAACCGAGGTCATCTGATGGAAAGCGGCATCGAGCAATGATAACTAGCGGGGAGGAAAATATCCGGACAAAAGCGGTAACAACTCTGGTGGTAATCGGGGCCATGATAATAAAAGAAAAGAGTCGGGGGGAGACTTCAAAAAGAGAAAGTACAACAACAACAATGACGAGAAGACATCGACAACAGCACTAGCACCAGCAACAAATTCTAGGCGAGGAGAACGACTGCCATTTAGATGCTACAGATGCGGAGAGGAGGGACACATAAGTCCAAACTGTTCACAGCCTTCCAAGGTGTGTTTCAGTTGTGGAAAAGATGGTCATATAGCTCGATTTTTTTTGGTAGCGAAATCAAGTCTAGCGGGGACGGTGACTCCAAAGGCTGTCCCGAAAAAGTTAAAGTCAGCGGTTCCTAGAAGAGAATTTGTCGTGACTGGCCAAAATGTGAGGAACCCGAATGAGGTGATCACGGGTAAGCTAATCATAAACTCTTACGAAGTTTATACCTTACTAGATACCAGTTCTACCCATTCTTTTATCAATCATATTTGTGCTCAACGTTTGAACTTGACTCTGGAGAAATCAGACTTTGACTTATCTGTTGAGACTCCGTTAGGAGAAACTTTCATTACATCCACTGTTTATAAATCTTGCTTGATCCAAGTTGGCACCATCACATTACCTGTTGATCTTATCTCTTTAAAGATACTTGCATTTGACGTAATTTTAGGGATTGATTGGTTAACTACTCATCATGCAAAATTGATTATTTTTATAAGGTTGTTAGTTTTCATATTCCTAACCAACCTGTTATGCGAATTCAAGCAACCAAACAACTTAAGTCAATCACTGTCATATCAAGCCATAAATCCATTCATTTATTGAAAAATGGATGTCAAGCTTTCTTAGCCCATGTAATGGACTTGAACAAAAACACGTCAGATTTGAATAATATTTCTATTGTTAGTGAATTTCTTGATGTATTTCCTGAAGAACTTCCTGGTCTACCCCCAAAATGTGAAGTTGAATTCTTTATTGACCTTGAACCTGGTACTAAACCCATTTCTAAAACCCCATATCAAATGGCTCCTATTGAACTTTAGGAGTTAAAGGTCCAACTACAGGAGTTGTTAGACATCAGTTTCATTCGTCCTAGTATATCTCCTTGGGGTGCTCCTATTTTATTCATAAAGAAGAAATACGGGAGTATGCGACTTTGTATTTACTACCGGGAATTGAACCATGTCACCATCAAGAATAGGTATCCGCTACCTCGCATTTATAACCTATTCAACCAGTTGTAAGGAGTATAATTCTTTTTAAAGATCGATCTTCATCCTGGATATCATCAGCTAAAGATTAAAACTGAGGATATTCTGAAGACTTCCTTTAGAATTGGGTACAGGCATTATGAATTCTTAGTCATGTCTTTTGGATTGACTTAATGCGCTCCTGCGACTTTCATGGATATGATGAACCGAGTATTCAAGGAATATTTGGATCATTTTGTGGTTGTCTTTATTGATGACATCCTCATCTATTCCAAAAGGCATGAAGATCATGAGCACCATTTAAATCTGGTACTTTAAAGGCTTCGTGATAACAAGCTATATGCCAAGCTGAAGAAATGCGAGTTCTGGCATGAGGAAGTAACATTCCTTAGGCACGTGTTGTCAAAACATGGAGTATCTGTTGACCCAGCGAAGATTGAAGCAATACAAAGTTGGGAGGAACCAAAGTCGGTGACCGAAGTACGTAGCTTTATGGGCTTAGCTGGTTATTATCGGAGATTCGTGGAAGGATTTTCTCGAATCGCTAATTCGTTAACTCAATTGACTCGAAAAGATATAAAATTCGTATGGAGCGAGGAATGCGAGAAGAGGAGACTCTTTTCGGCACCTATTCTGATAATAATACCATCTGGTTCGGATGGATTTGTTATCTACAATGATGCTTCAGGCAAAGGGTTAGGATGTGTTCTTATGAAACATGAGAAAGTCATAGCCTATGCCTCGCGATAACTCAAAGAATATGAGAGGAATTATCCTACTCATGATCTGTAGTTGGCAGCAGTCGTTTTGGCGTTGAAAATCTGGAGACACTACTTGTATGGGGAGAAAGTGGAGATTTATACGGATTATAAAAGCCTCAAATATTTCTTCACCCAAAAGGAACTCAACTTGCGGCAACGACGTTGGCTCGAGATGTTGAAAGATTACGATCATACCATTTAATATCATCTTGGAAAAGCAAATGTGGTAGCTAACGCATTGAGTAGAAGATCGTATGTGGGTACGAGTGCAATGTTGTTAACACAAAGACCCATTTTTTACGACTTACAAAGGATAGAGATAGAGTTAAAGGCTCCAAGTACCCACGTGATGATATCAAATATACGAGTAGAACTAACTTTAATCGATAAAGTTAAAGATGCTCAATCCACAGACCCAGAGATGATGCGTATGAAGAAAAAAGTACAAGAAGGTGTTATTCTAGAAGCAAGAATCGATGAAGAAGGAATACTTCGAGTCAACTCCAGACTTTGCATTCCTAAAGATTTTGACTTGAAGCATAGAATCATGATGGAGGCACACAACATACCGTTTGCAATCCATCCTGGGAGTACCAAAATGTATCATGATATTCGACATATATTTTAGTGGAGCAATATGAAGAGAGAGATCACATAGTTTATCTCGAGGTGTTTAACTTGTCAAGGTGGAGCATCAAGTGCCAAAGGGTCCATTGCAACCACTTAAGATTCTGAAATAGAAGTGGGAACACATAACTATGGATTTTGTTACGGGTCTTCCCAAGGTTTCTCAAGGCATAGATGCGATTTGGGTTATTGTTGATAGATTAACCAAGTCTGCTCATTTCTTTCTGATACGGGAGACTTATTCCCTTGAACATCTTGCTCGTATATACGTGAATGAGATTGTGAGATTACATGGCATGCCAGTATCCATAGTTTCAAATCTTGACCCAAGATTCACTTCACGATTTTGGGTTAGTTTTGAAAGTAAAGCTGGAGCGCAGTTCTGATTGATTCGACATACCATCCTCAAACGGATGGGAAATCAGGAAGGACTATTCAAACTCTTAAAGATCTATTAAGACTCTATGTCCTAGATTTCAAAGGAAGTTGGGATAAGTACTTGCCATTGGTGGAATTCTCCTACAATAACAGTTATCAAGCAAGTATAGGCATGGCTCCATTCGAGGCATTGTATGGACGAAAGTGTCGTTCTCTAGTATACTGGGACAAGGTGGGTGAAGCAACGTTATTTGGACCAGAATTGGTATGCATGACTACAAAAAAGATCTAAATGATTCGACAACGTATACAAATGGCATATGATCGACAAAAGAGTTATGCGGATCTTCATCGAAAGGACGTGGAATTTAATATTGGGGATCATGTATTGTTACGTATTGCTCTATGGAAGAGAGTTACAAGATTTTGGAAGAGAGGAAAACTCAATCCATAATTTGTTGGTCCATTTGAGATTCTTTACCGAGTAGGAAATGTGGCCTATTGACTCACATTACCTCCAAGCATGTCTCGTGTTCATAATATTTTTCATATATCTATGCTTCGTAAATATGAGAAAGACCCAAACCATATTATTGAGTTAGAATCGGACGAGGTAGCCGAAGATTTAACGTGCGAGGAGGGACCTGTCAAGATCTTGGATATGAATGAACATGTCCTACGCACAAAGGTTATACCCCAAGTCAAAGTTTTGTGGAGGAACCATGCTATTGAGGAAATGACCTTGGAGTTGGAATCGAAAATGAAAGCGAGGTACCCTCACCTTTTTGAAACACCAGGTACGTACGTCAATTTCTAGGATAAAATTTCATAAGGAGGGGAGGTTGTAAGACCCTAACTTTTTTTATAAATTAAATTAAATTTCCTCTATAAATTATTTTGAAATAGTAAGGGGTGGATTTGATTAATGTGGTTAGTTATGGGTAAAATGTGCAAATTTTACCAAATAAGCAAGTGGTTATAAAATATTCATTGTTGTCCGGGAATATTCATTTGGTCGTGGAATATTCTTATTATCGGGGAATATTCGTACGACGACGCAGCTATTTGTGGGCCCCATAATGGAAAATGGTCGGATAAAGAAAACGACAAGTTTGAGTTTTTATAAATAACGACGTAGTTGTTACCGTTAACAATGTTGGAATACCTGGTGATTAAAGTACAATAATACGCGTGGTTGCACAATAGCATACGGTATTGCACAATATTTTTGGATTATTGATTCTTACGTAAGAAGGCACTACTCAATAATTGTTACAGTAATTACTATTCAATATTTTATTTTATTGATTCAATAATTGCTACGTAGATATTTTATATTATTTTTAATTCAATAATTGTCACTGCACAGTATTTCCCATTATCAGGTCAATAATTCATATTATTTAAATGGTATTATTAGATAGCATTATTGATAATGTCTAGAAAGTTCTGTCGAGGAAAGGGGTTTGGTCACCTAATTGCGCGTTAGAAAAAAGAGAAATCCTTATCAGAAAGCACCCTCTTTCCTGGGAACAATCTGGTTGTCAATATTTTGAATCTATAATATTAATTATGAATAAGGATGGAAGGATTAAAAAGTATTGATTAATTGTGTGATGAGTAAAATAACCATTAGAAGAAGTTTCCGACAGTCGAAGGAAATAATGGTAATATGTGGCATTTTGAAAGTGGGACCCTAGGTCATCATCTAAGAGTCACTTTTGCGAATAGTAACTTGTCTCTTCGATTTTTCAAGAGTTACTTGTCTCTTTGGTGTTCAAGAGTTACTTTTGCCTTGTTTAGTAGTTGTCTCTTCAAATTAGTAGTTGTCTCTTCAATATTACCAAGAGTCTTTCGGTTTTTAAATAGAAGCTCTTTCCGTTATTAGACCGATTCACAGAGCCACTTTTAGTTATTAGAGAAAATAAAGAGAAAAAAGCTCATTCCTTCATTATTTCCTCACCAATTCACAATTATTTATTTATAGAGAGAAACATAGAGAGAAAATAAAGAGAGTAAGAAGAGGATTTATTCAATATCCGCTACTACCCTATCTTCGTTTAATATTCAATCTTCTACTATTCAACAGTTGTAAAGGATATTATTTTTTTTCGATACTCGTAAGAAATATTATTTTCTTTCATACTTCATATTATGAAAGGGATATTATTTTATTTGTATTCCTAAATTTAAACTTACTATGGTAAGTATTGCTTCTATAATTCTTGAAATTATTAGAAATTTCATAAGTTTTGTGTTTCATCTAATATCATTTCACGAGAATATTGGTCTGAACTTTCTTGATAAATTTCTATATTTTCATGTCGGGTTACTATTCACGAATACGGTACTATTCACGAGTACTATTCACAAAGTATGATTTTTCTTGTGGAATTTCTACCTTTTTGTGTCTGGGTTACTATTCACGTATACGGCACTATTCACAAATATGTTACTATTCACGAAGTATGATTTTTCTTATAGAATTTTTACCTTTTCATGTCGGGGTTACTATTCATGTATACGGAACTATTCACGAATACAACACTATTCACAAAAAAATTAAATTTTCTCTTCTTTGTCCAAGTTGTCTATTATGGTTACTATCTTTGATTGTATCCATGTTTTGATCTTCATTCTTGAATTTTGCTCCACAATTGATTATTATGGAGTATTTTTGAACTTGGATAAATTAAAGTACGAATCCTTAATCTTTGATCTTTTATCTCACTAGATTCATTTTTGTTAAGATATTTTTCATCATCCTCAGTCCTAAATGCTGATATTACTGAATATCTTTGGCTTATAGTGCCAAGATGAATGATTACCTGATGAATATTTTTGGCCCTTGGTGCAAAGATGGATAGGTGTTGAGATGAACATGACTAACTGGTGATACAAATGAATATCTTTGGCCTGTAGTGCAAAGATGAATATTTGATTCAAGATGTATATTGATTGATGTTACAGGGATAAAATATTGATAATGGACTTTTAAATCATAGAAGATAGTAGATTTCATTCTCTGCTTAACTCTTCTAATGAATTGTTATTTCCGCTGCGAATATTGATCTAAAACTTGTAGTCCATTATATTTTATCTAATTTATTGAAGGCTAACGATAATTTGTTCTACATTATCTTAGTCATTATATTCTTTACTGGGCTAGTTGAGCTCACCCTTTTCCTTTTTATTCCATTTTTCTTCTCAGGAAGCGAGAATATAGCTGGAACCAATCGAGGTATAGAGTGAAGTTTCAAGATAGTTGTTTTAGCAGTCCTCACTATTTTGTAAAATAGTGTATCAATAATTATGATGAGGACTTTATTTGAGTGTGGATATTGTCTAGAAGACAATATTTGTATTTAAACTCACAGTATATGTGTTGTCATATTTTACACAATAATTGTATTAATGAAGTTGTAGTTGTTTCTGTAACATATATTTGGCGACTTAGAATGGGTTGTGTATACCTATTTTGGGGGCGTCACAGGAAAACCTGAAGTTTTGAAAAGCAAACCATGAAAAACCTTATATCCTTTAAGTTTTGACCTTTCAAGCATGTATGCTAAGGTATTTTATGGTTCTAGATATTACGGATATGTTCACCATCTAGCTAAGCATGATTTAGACTTTCAAGCATGGTTTAAAATGAGATTTCAAGTGTTAAACTATTCAACCTAGGTGTAAATGAGTTTTATACATGTGAGCATGCATATATGGCTTAGTTAAATGTAAAAATGAGTATATGATATGATTCAAAGTTACTTTGTATATTAATTGGGTTTGGCATGAGTTTTTAAAAGAAAACTTGAAGTTTTGAAAATAAAACTTGACGAAATTTGTGTCTTTTAAAGTTCCAACTTTGAGAACATGTGTATGTAACCTAGTTATGTGCGCGAATGGGTAAGGAATGTGGTTTCAATATATATTGCATATAAAAGGTTGTCAAGCCTGATTTAATATATGTTTTAAATGAAAATTCAAAAGTTTTAGAAACTATTTTTGATGAGCATTGTATTAAATGCATTATAACCTTATGAGCAAGCATGATAGTACTTGTTATGACTTTAAGCATGAATGATATGTGCAATTAATTAGTTAAGCATGACATAAGCTATTTAAACAAGGACTATCGACGTCGGGATTTTTATTTGTCCCTTTTTTGTTCTTGTTTTTTGGTGTTCTCATGTTATGTGAGATTTGTTTGAAAAAACAAGTTCAAAAGGTCCGACATGTATCATGTCGATGATTTGACTGTAAGAGTCGCCAATTGGTGTTTTTAACTGGTTGTACCAACGCAACCGAGAAAAGGTTTACACATTGACTCAGTGATGTGACACTGCTAAACGGGTCTGTGAAACAGAGATTCATTTGGGTTCAGGGGCTTGATTATGCGGAGGGAAGGTATTAGGCACCCCCCGACATCCGTGTTGCCACAGTGACCGCCACTTTTCAAGAAACTGTTATATGAATGTGTGTGTGTGTGTGTGTGTGTGGATCAATGTGCAATTTATTTGGAAGTAGTGCGAGGCCTCGTTCGCACCTATATACAAAGGGTTTGAATTTATATGAAAATTCAGTTTTAAACATGATATAGTAGTGAGGTTTTGTAAAAGAGGTTTTTCAAACCCTGTGCTCAATAGTAATTGAGACCTTTTCATACTTCCATTTTATTATTAAATGTTCGGCTTGTTTGCTTTTATTTTCGAGATGCGAAGCATCTTCGAGAAAATAATATATAGCGATCTTAGAACTCCTCATGGGCATGACAACCATCTAAGAAAATTCAAACACAAGTGAATAATTTACAAAGTCGCTTCACAAATTTGAAAAAAGTCCTTCACGAGAATGAATCTAGATTGATGAGATTTGAATCTATGATCACATGATTCTAGGCTCACATGATCTTTGCGGTTTATATGAAAATTAGTAAGCTTGTTATATATAAAAGTTGTAAATATATATATATATATATATATATATATATATATATATATATATATCTGAGACATGATCAAGCACCACGAAGCACCTCTATGGGGATCAAAAATATAAATATATAAAAGCGATAAATATATATATATATATAGACATATCAACCACCACGAAGCACCTCCATGGGGGATCAGAAATGTAAATAAAGCAGTAAATAAGTTCAACCGTCACGAAGTAAACTCTAGGCGGGACTAAATGTAAATAAAGCAGTAAAGACGATCAACCGCCACGAAGTAAACTCCAGGTGGGACGAAATGTAAATAAAACAGTAAAAGGCCACGAAGTAAACTCCAGGCCTGATAGAAATATATATATATATATATATATATATATATATATATAGGGGAAAATAGGTATGCACAGCTGTGCAATTTTTTTTTTTACACAGTCAGCCAAAACGACGTCGTTTTGGCCAACTTGTTTTTTAAAAAAAATTGCACGGCTTCTCTCCCAAATCGCTCTTTCATCCTCCCAAATCAAAAATCGTACGAGGGCTTCTTTTCTCCCAAATCCACTTCTGTCACTTCTACTCCTTCAGCTTCATGGTGAGAGTATCATTGGATTACTGGCCTTTAACCAGGTGTCGTTGCTACCATCCCCACTATGAAGTTCACCCGCGAGGCTTTCAGCTCTCTGATTTGATAGATTTTTGTTTCAGGTATGATTTTTGCTAGCTTATAATCTCAAACTACCGTTTAGATTTTTTTTTTTCGTATGAATCTAATGTTTTATAGCATGTTTCTGATTTTTATTTCGCAAAGGTTTTACATTTTACATTATTGAAATTTAGGCGATTAGGGCTCAGTGTATAACTTGTCATTTATACTTGAATCTAAGAATTTGGTAGCTTTTTGCTTTCTCTGATAATTTTTTTTTTATAACATTTGGGATTGTTTCATCTTAGCTATATTATTCATGGGTTTAAAATTTAAGGCTGTATTTTCTGGATTTATAACGGACCATGTAATTTAATTTACTTGCTCTGTCTCAAAAATCATATCCCACGAGCTTTTCAAGGCTATATTTTTATCGAATGATGTTTCAATTAGTTTTAGAGTTTGGGATTTTATATATAAATTTGGAATGTAAAGTTTTTTGTGTTGAAAAAGATTTATTTGGAACTAAATCACTGAGGCTATGATGTAATTTACTATTGATTGAAACAAATTGATTATTGATCGGTACAATTTTTGATTTTTCTATAAACAATTTGGAATCCAGGATTGAAGCCATTCGTGTTATCAGAGATGTTAGAGTTTATGCCCTAGAGGCCAATTATTTGATATAATTGCTTAACGTTTTGACATTATATTTGATTGAATAAATGAATGATTTTATTATGGTTTTATTTACTGCGTTATATAATTGTTAATATAATAAAATTCCTTAGAATAGTGATACAAATTATATAGTTTCAAGTATGTGACTTGAACATGAGATTATATAATTACAATTAGTATCATTATTCTTAAATGTTCCTAGTCGAGTATCATTGTTGATGGGACAACATTGATGCATTGAGACTAGTATGTGGATATTTGATGACCAAATCTCATTGGTCATAAATATATGAGATATTAAGTCGATGCATAGGTACATGTTAGAGAACGATGTAATTTGATGCGGACCCACCATGAGAATTCTATGTGGAGGATTATGCGAAGTGTCATTAGAAATTCTCATAGTGATAATGATGTAATGGTCCTCCGACCTGAAATCACTATATTACTACACGAGAATTTATGTACTTTGATATCATCAAATGTCACCTTTAATAGGGTGGACTATAAAGGTGATTATTGGGTACATCATGAATCGTGTGAGGAATATGAGTGATATAGATGGAATTTAACCCTCCTATATATTAGCGATGATATCCATAGGCCTCTTGATTGAGTAGGACTATAAAATGCATGGCCATGCTCAAATAGTGATTTATTTCATATAGTCTGCTCATTGATCAAGAAAACTCAGATTAAATTATGAAGAGTATGACACATTCCATGACTCGAGTTTAATCTATGATATTAAGGTTAAAAGGAGTAAATTACATTGAAACATTGGTCACAAAAAGGTTGTATCGAATCATCGATCTTATTATTACTTGGGTAGCAGTTATGCATTACTAGATGCCGCTCACTATTTATAATTTTATAATGTGATTTTAAAATTATTGCCAACGTAATAATAACCTATAGGGTCACACACATAGAACGTAATTTAAAATGGAATTAATTTAAATTTCAAGGATTTAAATATATTAATATGATTAATAGTATTTAAATCACAATTTAAATTAAAAGGATAATTTGTATATATGTATATTAATTAAGTAAGACTTAATTAAGATATATATATATATATATATATATAAATTAGGATTTTATTAAAATACGTTTTTGATTAATCCCTTTTAACTACTATATATATGATATAGTAGCCACTTAGGTAATATCATAAGATCATATAACCCTAGCCGCTTAGAGAGAGATTAGAGAGAAACAATTCTAAAATCCATTCCTTTTTGGTGACTAATCTGCATGATTAGTTTCATCTTGAGATCAGATCGCATTTACATTGTCATGATGCGTTCGTGTGGATATCCGTAGAGGCGCAATTCGTTTGGATTGCGTTGGAGATTCGAGCGCATCAATTTCAGAAGCATTTTCATATTCAGTATAATTTCTAACCACTGAATTAATTATTTTCGTATGGATCCTATTTAGGGTTTCAGAAATTGCTTTAAATTATTTTATTTCCACTGTAAGTTTCTGTGTCGAAACTGGTACAAGTATGAGCATGGGTATTGCCTATGTTTTATTTAAACAAAGGTTACTTCATAGGTTTTCCTTATGCTATTTGATTTCAATATAATACTTAAGCCCCTGGGAATATGTGATTTATAAGGGGTATTGGGTATAATTTGGTATTATGAATACTTATAGCTATGGTATGTGATTTCAATATATGGTTGGGTATTGGTTGATTGGCCGATAGCAGAAGTTGGGTTTCTGTTTGGGGTCTTCTTCCATTGTTTTAAGATTAAGATATGACTCACTTACATTAAATCTATGAAAATTATATTAGTCATTATAATTTGCTATCTGCTTTGATACGAAATGCAGGGTGTTGCTTTCTGTGAACAACAATGTCTTCATTTTGTATATTAGGGGTTTGATCTATTCTTGCAATATACACGATAAAAAGTTTGAAGCGATCAGTAGAAGAAGAGTGTATACCCAAGGTCAGGAGGTAAGTACATCCCATATGTGAACAACCTTGCATCTTTGCCAAGCAGTAGTTGCCGTTAGAAAGGCAAATACGTTGAAGGGTAGTGTTGGTGGTAGTTCAAAACAAGCTGGAAAAAAGCGTAAAATGGAGGGCCAGACACCAAATAGCTCCCACCGAAACAAGAAAGCTAGGAAATTCCGGTAGGACCTATGCTGAAGTAAAAGCTACAATAAGATTCTATTTTTATAGTCGTATAATACTCTGTACGAATAATAGTTGTATGTGACATGAATAGATTCTATTTTTATAGTCGAGTACTTCCTTTTCAGTGTTGATTTTTATTTTAACCCGACATATTTCCTACTAGGATTTATGTAAGGTAATTGTTTTTATTCAGCTTGGTGATTTTGAATCCATTTCTGCTTCATTGAATTATTTCCCTTCAGAGGAGCTATTTTTTTACTAGCTATTTTTGCTTTGGATAAGCTTTCACAGTATTGAATTTCAAATTTTGTCCAAATATTAAGAAATATCTAATTAATGGCTTTGTTTCTTTTAGCCTTAAATGACAGGCTAATTAAGAATAACTTTCTAGGCTTATGAAATTTTATTTCCACCACTTTGTTTTTGTGCCTTTACTTACTACTGCTATTTTGAAGGAACGCAAATTCATAAGCCACAATCCAAAAGGAAACAAGCTGCTTGGTGCATACCATTTTAATATATTGTCTACTTGGAAAGTAAATCTTTTACATAAAACAACGATGTTTATGTCTAAATGATTTTTACATTATAGCACCAAAGCATGATAAACCTCGAATTCAAAGTTTGTTACATGCCAAGTTTCTAAACTAAACAATGAAAAATTGGCTTACAGTTGATATAGTTTCTAACTAAAATTTTCATTGAAAAAATAACTTTACCAACCCATACTACACAAGCTACAGAAGTAGAGACTCCACAAAAGGCTCAACACCGCCTTTCATACCCTCTTCAACCGTCGGCAACATCAAATGAAAGATCTGTAAAGTTGGATCAGAGTAATCTTGCTCCATTTATTTGAAGATAACTGTATAGAAGCTACATCTAGGGGGTTGATTGAAGTTGGAGGCATGACTAGCCAACATATTCATTAAGCCAATAGAATGCTATGATTTGCTGCTCAATAATGTTGGGGTAACTGATACAATTCTTATAAGAAACAAGGTGGCTCATGAGCGGACGTCATAAAGATCACCCATGGAGCGCAACTCACCAAGAGCTATTCCAGCCTGTAAAAATGTAAATAAAAAGGGATAGTTAGACTTGGACGCTTTACAGATGGCAGAACATATCATTTTCAATTTCTTAGATGAAACATAAAAGTAATTGAACATTCACAACTTCTTGAGCTACCTCTTTACCCGATTGAAATCTCGAGACTCCCCTTGGCCTACCGTTAGTACTTAGTAAATGATTTACATTGCAAAATAAAGCCTAATGATGGTAAATCGATAACTTTACTAGAGCAGATTAATAGATAATAAATAGCATTATTAATAGAAAAATCAAAAATTGTACAATTGTTTTTTCCAACTGGACTGGGTAAGGTGGACAATACACGGAATGCTTACTTATTTCATATCCAATACAATATTATTGACACGTACGCATGATATGTACAAGTCTGAATTGCATTATGCAGGTAGGTGTAGGTGTAGGTGGGTAGTTTAATTAAATAGAAAAATAAAAATTTTGTCGGTTGGGTGAAGTAGATGAGCTGGAGTTATCTGCTAAGAGTCCTACAGGCACTGGATTATTGGAGTGAAGTGGATGTACTTACCTCCTGGCCTTGGGTATACACTCTTCTTCTACTGATGGCTTCAAACGTTTTATCGTGTATATTGCAAGAATAGATCACACCCCCCGATATACAAAATGAAGACATTGTTGTTTACAGAAAGCAACACCCTACATTTCGTATCAAAGCAGGTAGTAAATAATGACTAATATAATTTTCATAGATTTAATGTAAATGAGTCATATCTTAATCTTAAAATAATGGAAGAAGACCCCAAACAGAAACCCAACTTCTGCTATCGGCCGATCACCCAATACCCAACCATATATTGAAAACACATACCATAACTATAAGTATTCATAATACCAAATTATACCCAATACCCCTTGTAAATCACATATTCCCAGGGACTTAAGTATTATATTGAAATCAAATACCATAGTTATAAGGAAAACCTATGAAGTAACCTTTGTTTTAAATAAAACATAGGCAATACCCATGCTCATACTTGTACCAGTATCTCTGATAACACGAATGGCTTCAATGTTGGATTCCAAATTGTTCATAGAAAAATAAAAAATTGTGCCGATCAATAATCAATCTGTTTCAATAGTAAATTACATCATAGCCTCAATGATTCAGTTCTGAATAAACCTTTTTCAACACAAAATCTTACTATACATTCCAAATTTATATATAAAATCCCAAACTCTAAAACTAATTGAAACATCATTCGATAAAAACATATCCTAGAAAAGCTCCTGGGATATGATTTTTGAGACAGAACAAGTAAATTAAATTACATGGTCTGTTATAAATCCAGAAAATACAGCCTTAAATTTTAAACCCGTGAATAATATACTTAAAATGAAACAATCCCAAATGTTATAAAAAAAATAATTATCAGAGAAAGCAAAAAGCTACCAAATTCTCAGATTCAAGTATAAATGACAAGTTATACATTGAGCCCTAATAGCCTAAATTTCAATAACAGAAAATGTAAAACCCTTTAAGCGAAATAAAAACTGTAAACATGTTATAAACATTAGATTCATACGAAAAACAAAAATCTAAACGGTAGTTTGAGATTATAAGCTAGCAAAAATCATACCTGAAACAAAAATATATCAAATCAGAGAGTTGAAAGCCTCGCGGGTGAACTTCATAGTGGGGATGGCAACAACAACATTTTTGGTTGAAGGCCGATGTCGATGATGATGCTCTCACTATGAAGCTAAAGGAGTAGAAGTGACAGAAGAGGATTTGGGAGAAAAGAAGCTCTCGTGCGATTTTTGATTTGGGAGGATGAAAGAGCGATTTGAAGAGAAGTCGTGCAAAAAAAATTTCCAAAACAAGTTGCCAAAAGCAGCGTCGTTTTGGTGACTATAAAAAAAATTTACACAGCTGTGCATACCCATTTTCCTATATATATATATATATATATATATATATATATAACAGCAATAAACGCACCGGATATAAAATCCAGGCTCATCGAACATAGTTCGACAACAGATCATATATATATAAGCAAGTAAATGCTCCAGATGTAAAATCCAGGTTCATCGGATATAATCCGACAACAGTTCATATATATAAGTATATATATATAAAAGCAAGTAAACGCTCCAATCATAAGTCTAGGCTCAATCGAGGCATAACTCGATAATGTTAGTCCATATATAAAAATATATACATATATAAGTATATATACAGACAGGAATAAAAATCACGGACCGAAGTCCGGGCATACACACACAACACGACTCTCATCGTGAAGAATAGTGTGTGCAAAGATAAAGAGAAAGACTTTATAAAGTGTGAGAAGGCTTACAATGGGCTGTCAAGGCAGGCTTCTATGACTCTAGATGGATAAACACTCAGCTCCCGCCGGTAAAATACAACTATATATGAGCTAACATGTGTTTAAAATGAGAAAGCACTTAATATAGGGTGTGTACAGAGCAAATTGGACAGGGATTCCTCGCCTATTTTTCTCTTACAAATGGCCACCCCAAGCTCTATATTTATAGAGTTGGGAGCCACAAGTGTACTATGACAGTAAATAGATGCAATCATGGTCGCCCGGGGGTGCCCAAGGCTCCATGGGTCTGTCGTCTTAAAATACGCGTACCTTTGTGATGTCACTACAAGAAATCACACATTTTATGACGATTTTTTTTGCCACGCACAAAATGTTGTCACAATTTGTTAATTAATAATTACGAAATTCATAATTGTCACTGAAACTTTTGCTTTTGTGACGACATTTAATTTTGTTACTATTAATCATTTATATCGTCACTAATTTACACATTTGATGACTATTAACAAAATTTTGTCACAATTTATTTTGGAGGTAGAATTTCCTACCAAATTTTGGAGGGAAACCTTTTAGTGACATGTTCGTAATAATTGATGATAGGATTTATTGTCACACAATATTTCTTTTGATGACAACATAATAGTTTGTCATTAATTATTTGTAAATTTTAGTGACAATGTGATTTCGTCACTAATGTTCACATTTAGTCACGCAAAATACAAATTCGTCACAATTTTATTTGGAGGCAAAAGTTTTCTAAAAAATTTTAGAGGGAACTTTTTTAAAGACGAAAAAAATAATAATTTATGACAATTTGTATTGTCATAAATACCAATTTTATATGACAAGATAATAGTTCGTCACTAATTAGATGAGTGGATAAGTGACAAAAATATTTCGTCATAAATTATTATATTTAGTAACAAAGTACGTAATATCGTCACAATTTTTTTTTGAGGCAAAAAAATTTAACGAAATTTTGGAGGCAAATTTCGTAAACACTACAAAAAATGGTGATTTTGCAACAAATGATTTTCGTTGCTAAATATGCAAAATTTCGTTGCCAAAGGTCATTTGCAACGATTTTTCGGTCGTTGGACCATTCGTTGCACAATGAGCACTGCTAATTGTCTAGCAACAAATTTTTTTTTCATTGCAAAAAGTGAGATATTCCGCAACGAAAGTTTGTTTTCGTGTAAAATCATATATCATTTAGCAATAAAATATTTTGTAGCAAAAATGACTTATAACTCAACTTAAATTTTAACTTTAAGTTTAAAATAAGCGAATTACTAAATTGAACTATACTTTTTAAGCGAGACAATATTCTCGTTTTAGTTTTTAAATTGAAATTTTATATTAGATTATAATTGAATACTCATCCCTAATAATAAAAGAAGTTTATATGGGATAATTGACACGAAATTCTTCTTGAAGTGTATATTTTATTCAAATAAGATGATTAAGTGAATTTCTAAATATTAAATATTATAAGTGTATATTTTATTCAAAATACCAACTCTTATTTGATATGTGTTGGTAGATTATTTAGTACCACTTGAATAGAACAAGAAAATACATCTATGTGATTAATAAATTAAATAAATAATGATAGATATAATATTAATGAAACTAGCTAAGTGTAGAAATTCAAAATATCAACTCTTACTTGACATGTATTTAATAATTATTTCATATCTTTGAATTAGAACAAAAAAAAATACATCGATGCTAAATAAATTAATATTTCAAGATTTTTAAGAATTATCTAAATAATATTAATTAGATAAAAATAATAATTATTATCTAATATATTTAAAAGCGTTGTTATGTATTTTTTATAAATTAATATCAAAAAAATTAATTCATCTCGATTATTCTAAAGATAAGGCTGAAAAAGCAGTTAAAATTTCCATAAATTATATTTACATCAATAGTCTAAGATACACTATTATTCTTCTCTTTCCCTCACTCAATTATATTCCCTCCCTATTTTTGTCTTCCCAAATTTCCGGCTCCGAGGTCAAAAATCGATGACCATCCAGAAAGGTGTTGATGATCAAAAATAACATCATGCCGCATGGGATACACCTCGGTAGTCTATTTCAAATCAATCCTAAAACTTAAAACCCCAATTTCCATCTCTAATCCAAGACCTAAACTCAAATCCTAAATATTTTATCCCCAATTTGATAACTTAGTTGATTAGGTTCTCTGTGAAAAGTCGAGAGATTTATAAGATAAAAGAATGAAGGAAGGTGATTTTGATTGTTGGGACGTTGCAGATCCAGAGAGAGAGAGAGAGAGAGAGGGTGGAGGCGATCTGAAGCGAGCTAGGGAGCAATTACAATTGAACCATCACTTAGGTAAGTGTTAAGATTAAATTTCTGTAAATTTTTTGTTTATGTTTGGTGACTTTTGGTTTAATTTGAATTTGCTATGAGTACTAGCCTACTTGGGATCATCCCTTTTAAAGTAAACCTAGTCATGGACCCAAAAAAAATGGTTAGGTTGTCTACAAATTGTTTTTGGTAAAAATTGTACTTTTTTTTGTATGAACTATTGTACTTGTTTTTTGTTAATATATTTTTGAGAAGAGCGTGAAATTTTATGAACAGGAAATTACATCAATGCATGAAAGTTAAGAAAAATGGTTAACTCAAGTAGCAATAATGTAGTAATAATATTCATTAATGGCTTTTTTTTCTTTTCTGATCGGTTGTTAATATATTTTGCTTTTTTTCTTTTCTTTTTGTTATTGAATGTTGATATTCTACTATCGTTACCGCTACCGATTTATCGGTCTTAAGATTTTCATTCTGAGGGTAGTATAAGTGGTATTCTTTAAGTATAAAATAAAGTCATTGAATTTAGAAATAGACCTTAATGAAACAGAGGAGTACAAGTTGGTTGATGTTTTATTCTAAGTAAAATTAAAAATAGAAAGAAGATATAGTCAAGTAAAGATGACTAAATATGAAAGATAAAGGGTCACTGACATCGGTTTCTTTTGAGGTAATGGTGAAGAATCTAAAAGCGTCTTTGCTTTGCATAATGATTATGTTTGAGTATATATTATGTTGGAATATCTATGAGACTATGAAAGGTGAACTTCAGGGATTTGAACAATGAAAAGTTTAAAATACAGGAAAGTGACAGATAGATATTCCAACATAATATATACTCAAACATAATATATACTCAAAGTTTTCATCTATTTGTCACTTTCCTGTATTTTAAACTTTTCATTGTTCAAATCCCTGAAGTTCACCTTTCATAGTCTCATAGATATTCCAACATAATATATACTCAAACATAATCATTATGCAAAGCAGCACGCTGCTTTAGATTCTTCGCTCATTACCTCAAAAGAAACTGATGCTTGTGACCCTTTATCTTTCATATTTAGTCATCTTTACTTGACTATATCTTCTTTCTATTTTTAATTTTACTTAGAATAAAACATCAACAAACTTGTACTCCCTCTGTTTCATTAAGGTCTATTTCTAAATTCAATGACTTTATTTTATACTTAGCAGTCACCACTTATACTACCCTGTAATGAAAATCTTAAGACTGATAAATTGGTAGCGGTAACGATAGTAGAATATCAACATTCAATAACAAAAGAAAAGAAAAAAAGCAAAATATATTAACAACTGATTGTAGCAAGAAAAAAGCCATAAATGAATATTATTACTACATTATTGCTACTTGGAGTTAACCATTTTTCTTAACTTTCATGCATTGATGTAATTTCCTTGTTCATAAAATTTCACGTTCTCTCAAAAATATATTAACAAAAACAAGTACAATAGTTCATACAAAAAACAAGTACAATTTTTACCAAAAACAATTTGTAGACAACCTAACCATTTTTTTGGGTCCATGACTAGGTTTACTTTAAAAGGGATGATCCCAAGTAGGCTAGTACTCATAGCAGTCCAGCTAAACCAAAAGTCACCAAACATAAACAAAAAATTTACAGAAATTTAATCTTAACACTTACCTAAGTGATGGTTCCGAATTGTAATTGCTCCGGTAGCTCGTTTCAGATCGTCTCCACCCTTGCTCTCTCTCTCTCTCTCTCTCTCTCTCTCTGGATTTGCAACGTCCCAACAATCAAAATCACCTTCCTTCATTCTTTTATCTTATAAATCTCTCGACTCTTCACAGAGAACTGAATCAACTAAGTTACTGAAATTGGGGATAAAATATTTAGGGATTTGAGTTTAGGTCTTGGATTAGAGATGGAAATTGGGGTTTTAAGTTTTAGGGATTGGATTTGAAATAGACGGCTGAGGTGTATCCCCATGCATGACATGTTATTTTTTTTGTCAACACCTTTCGGGATGGTCATCAGATTTTCGACCGGCGGGGAGCTGGAAATTTGGGAAGACAAAAATAGGGAGGGGAATATAATTGGAGTGAGGGAAAGAGAAGAATAATAGTGTATCTTAGACTATTGGATGTAAATATAATTTATGGAAATTTTAACTGTTTTCAGTTCTTATCTTTTAGAATAATCGAGATGAATTAATTTTTTTTGATTTTAATTTATAAAAAATACATAACAACGTTTTAAATATATTAGATAATAATTATTATTTTTATCTAATTAATATTATTTAGATAATTCTTAAAAAATCTTGAAATATTAATTTATTTAGCACTGATGTATTTTTTGTTCTAATTCAAAGATATGAAATAATTATTAAATACATGTCAAGTAAGAGTTGATATTTTGAATTTCTACACTTAGCGGTTTCATTAATATTATATCTATCATTATTTATTTAATTTATTAATCACATAGATGTATTTTCTTGTTCTAATTCAGTGGTACTAAATAATCGGCCAACACATATCAAATAAGAGTTGGTATTTTGAATAAAATATACACTTATAATATTTAATATTTAGAAATTCACTTAATCATCTTATTTGAATAAAATATACACTTTAAGAAGAATTTCGTGTCAATTATCCGACATAAACTTCTTATTATTAGGGATGAGTATTCAATTATAATCGAATATAAAATTTCAATTTAAAAACTAAAACGAGAATATTGTCTTAGTTAAAAAAGTATAGTTCAATTTAGTAATTCGCTTATTTTAAACTTAAAGTTAAAATTTAAGTTGAGTTATAAGTCATTTTTGCTACAAAATATTTTATTGCTAAATGATATATGATTTTACACGAAAACAAACTTTCGTTGCGGAATATCTCACTTTTTGCAACGAAAAAAAAATTTGTTGCTAAACAATTAGCAGTGCTCATTGTGCAACGAATGGTCCAACGACCGAAAAATCGTTGCAAATGACCTTTGGCAACGAAATTTTGCATATTTAGCAACGAAAATCATTATTACTGACATTGCCTTATTACTGAAGTGAGGAGACTTTTAAATCCCAGCTCTTTATTTTTGTAATGGACGATATAGATGTTATATATCATATTTTGATCCATAACAAATAGATGATATGGATCATTGCCTTATTACTGAAAGGCATTTATTAGTGAATGTCGTAGTCATAATTAGAGTAAACCATTCACCTATTAGTACCGACTCTGATTGTGGTAATGCACCTCAAACTAGAAAAAGTATGCTGAACAAAATTACTTATTAACATTTGGAGAGGGTATATAACTCTTAAGGTAATCTCCGAAAGTTTGACACAATAAATTCTGAAGGAGCTAAATTATTGGGAATAGAGTACTGATAACTGAGGCATTGTACCATTAGCCTGCTGGCATTTCTAATACCATCAAGTGTAAATCTTATTTTTCTCTCCCTAGTCTTCTTGTTTGTGTTGTACTTACATATGAACTCAATGCATGAGCAGAAGTTGCCCATGCCAGATAATATGCTTTCAAGTTTTCTCTATAACATGCACTCGAGCAATGTATTTTTTTTTGAACTTTTTATATGAACATGAGTTTGATGAATTTGATTTTATTGGTTCATTTATTTTATTTTATTGTTCAAAGTTAGTTGTTTGATGAATTTGAGCTTAAGCTCATTAGTTGCTTGATTGCATTTAACTAATAATTTTATTGTACCATATTTATAGGGCTAAAAAGATAGGATAACTTTTTTAGTAATGTTATACCTATAGTTCTAGAAAATTCACAATTTATTATTTAAACATTTCTTTCTTTATATACTTTGCTGTTTTAATTTTATAATCATTTCACTAATTTATGTCTATATGTTTTGATGAATTTGCAGATAGAGTTTTTTTCTGGAAGGTTAATAACCACAAGGTTGGAGGTTTTAATTAGGCATTTTCTTAGGATATGGATGTGAGAATTTCAGCTTTTTGGATTATATAATTTTGTTTTGTGGTACTTAGATTATTTAAGCAACTGTTCATTTTAATTGTCTAGTTAGGTATTTTGTTGAATTAGTGAATCTACTATATTTTTTATAAGATAATTATTTTTTATTTTAAATATTTATTGTCTTTTGTCTCTTATATTATATACAGGTGTAAAGTTGATTTAAAAAGATCACTAAATGTATTATATTTTTTATTGAAAAGTATTGATATAACAATACATTTAGAATGTCAAACAACTTAATATGACCACCACATCATCACAATTTATAATTATTTATTGAAAAATAATATTTGGTCAATGAAAATTAAAATTTAATGACGAATAATATTATCTTGTTAGAATTAATATTATTGTCATTATATATATTCATTTAGTTATGACAATTGATTTTGTCACTAATATTAACTATTAGGAATTATTAAATCCACAACAGAAATTGTTATTTCCACAACAAAAGTGTCGCTATAGATCCTATAGCCTATACATCTACAGCGACACTTTTGTTGTGGAAATAACAAAAAATATTGTGGATTTAACAATTACCTAACTATTTGGTGACAAGTTATGTCGTCATTATTATATATTCATTCAGTGATGACCTTTAATTTTGTCACTATTAATAGCTCTTTCTGTGACACGTTGTTTCATCATCATAAGTATTCAATTAGTGACGGTGGAAAATGTGTCATAGAAAGTAACTTTTTGGTGACAAACTATATCGTCGCTATTATACATTCATTTAGTCACAACAACCAATTGTGTCACTATTAATAACTCTTTTCTATGACAAGATGTATCGTCAACATAAGTATTCAATTAGTGACATTGAAAATGTGTCACAGAAAGTAACTCTTTGGTGACAAATTATTTTGTAATATTATTTAAAATATGAAATGACAACGACATAATTGTCATGTTAAATATATTATTAGGTGACGAATTGTTCTGTCATCATTTATTTTCTTATTTTTGGTGACGATAAACATAGTAACATGACGAAAGAATAATCATAATATGACAATATTGTCGTCATTAAAATTAGATGATTTAAATAGAGTAACATATTTTCGTCACTAAAACAATATCATTTAATGACGAAAAAAGATTTTTGTCATTTAATGCACTAAGTTTTGATGACGAAACATAATATAGAGTGACGAAAGTTTCATTCAAATAGTGACGCTATTAACGTCACTAAAAGTAATTAATTATAGTGACAATGGTGTAGATCGCCACTATAAGTTAAAACATTTAGTGACGACATCAAATATTATCAAATAAACCTAATACCACGCTCATAAGGTGACGGTCTCTGTGACGATTAACACTCGTCACCAAATGTTTTAGTCACAAAAAATGAATTTTATGTTACAACTTTTAGCGTCATTTTTTGTGTAATTTCTTGTAGTGTGTCCGCTCGAACTTGCAGAACTTCAATCTGAGCATCTGAACGAGGTGTACAAGACCTTCTTCGGTCTACTTTTGTCGAGAGTTACGCAATGACATAGGATTAGAGGTTGTACGAAGTCAGGAAGAGGGGACCATGCCCATGGTCTTCAAGCTTCAAATTCTATCCGGTGTGCTACCACGCGTAATAGCCACTCAGGATTGGAACTCCTTGGCTCTTGTGGGACATTGATGTGTAGAAATGTATGTATGAAATGTTGAGACGGCGCGTTGGGGTTGAGGTGGCAAGATGACGATTTTGCCCCTCACCGGGGTTATCTCCGATTTGGGCTGATAGCAGACGTTGCTCAGGGTTACATTTGAGATTGGACTGCTGCAAGTGTTTGAATTCCGCAGGGTTATCTTTAAGTGTGTTTGTCATCCCGGTGTTAGCTCCGGGTCTTTGGAATGAGTGCCTCGGCTGGAGGTCTGAGATTGAAGCTGATTGCATGCATTTGAAACAAGCATTTCCGGAGTTATCACCGGAACTGCAACAACATTCCTTGGGGTTATCTCCAAGGACGAAACTCAGGGTTATCTCCGAGGTTGGAATTGATACTCTTGGTGTGTGTTTCGGGGTTGAGACTAAACTTCAGGTAGTATCCGAAATGGATGGGAACTGTCCTCCAGGGTTATCTCCGAGAGACAAATCTGCCCTCCTGTAATGTTAGTAACAGGTGTGCAGAAAATTTCGAGTGTCTACAGATGCCCCTCTTTATCATATTCATGCAATGCAATCCATGGATAAGATAAAGAATCCTAGACACTTGAAATGAAACAAGATAAACATGATGCTATGTGCAGCAATATGATGCAGATGCATGATGCATGTAGATTGTTGGATTGCCTTCCAACATGATGGGATGATTGTCGGTTCCCTGTTAATCCTGATGGGGATGACAATCAGTGATGTCTTGGACATGCGATCCAAGTCTTCAAGAATGTTGACGTTGGGGTTATCACCAAAGTCCTGGATCCTTGATACAGAATTTACTCCGAAGATATGCCTCTCGTGTGCAAGAGATCTATGGGGATAAAGCTTTGTCTATTTGAGGATGTGTATAACATATACCAAGATCATGTTGGAGTTACTGCCAACAATATGTATTGTCAGGGCTGCCTGACCTTCGCTGATGTGTGTATCACCGGATAGATCCCTTCTTGGAAAACTGTCAAGGCTGCTTGACGTTCATTGATGTGTGTATCAATGGTTGCATTGCATTGTGACCCCCGTCGGGGAACATATCAAGGTTGCTTGACCTTCATTGATGGGTATATCAATGGTTGAATTGCGTTGTAACCCTCACCGGGGAAGGTTGTGGATAAGTGCACTGATGGATGAGATCATCGAATGGCCTCCGATGCTTCGATGGGTTTACTTGCCATCGGTTGAAATGACGTCAAGGTTGCTTGACCTTCATTGACACGCACATCAATGGTTGTACTGCGTTGTGACCCCCGCCAGGGATTCGTTCATAGATGAATAATACGTTGTAACCCCAACCGGGGATACGTGGATGAATGAAAGTCTGCGTTGTGACCTCCGTCGGGGATACTTTATCAACGATTGAAATCGGCGTTGTGACCCCCGCCAGGGATACTTTATCAATGTTTGAAATCGGCGTTGTGACCCCCACTGGGGATACTTTATCAATGTTTGAAATCGACGTTGTGACCCCCACCGGGGAACATGTCTTTTAGGGTTACGACCTTATGTTTGGCGGCATCGGACCATTTTGAGGTATTGACGAGCATGATTTGCAAAAGCTGAGGTCATTGGTATAGTATACCTTGTATTCAGGTGAATACCAATGAATGATATGTGAAGCCACAGTTTGGCCCGTGAAAACCAAGATTTCAGGCTACTCCACTTAATCGCGTAGCATTTTTATTCCTGATTTGGCCTTTTCAGCTTGTGAAACCTCCTTTGCAACTTGAACTGGACTGAGCCAGAGGGGTGGGCCCCATTATCGCTATATCTTTTGATAGGCCTCTATTAGATGCAGGGCATTTTTCCCCATTTCTCTGTATTTTAGCTGTACAGAGATGATGTATTAGATGATGATATACTTAGGAATGTATGTACAGTTTTCCATTCCCTATATCATATTGCCATCTATTATACCATGCATGTTATTATGTTATGCATATGTATATATGTCTAGAGATATTCAGTATTGACCCTTGGATGGTCTTATAACACGGCCCGTGAAAATGTCTTCTTCAACAGTTAGCCGTATTGATCATACCCCACCATTATTGGTGGGATTTGGTATGCGATTGTGGTATGATAGCAAGTCACCATCAGACAGGGTGACTGTAGATCATCTGTTGCAGCATACTATGACCCTGTTGATGTTTCAGGTTCCCACATGATTCGTGGAGGGCATGATGGAGCACTGGGTATCGGAGAGGCAGGTTTTCCGATTTGGGACCCAGGAGTTGACTCCTACTCTGGAGGAGTATGCACGTTTGACGATGCTGCCATGAACTGGACAGACCTTGCGTGCATATGGCGATTGGAGACATGAGTAGGCAGTTCATGATCCTCACTAGATTGAGGTGTAGGGTGGTGCAGGATGAACTCACAGCTGGCCACGTTATATCCCAGCATTTTTTGTTTGACAGATTTGGCTTTGAGGATAGTTATGCATGGCATTCCGGGGATTTCACCACACCGGAGGATCATTGGCGTTTGGCCAGAGTGGATGTACTGCTATTGTGCATACTATCTTATGTCTACATGCCACGGTACATGGATGAGTTGGATATAGGAGTTATCATGGTAGTGAAAGCTCTCAGGGAGGGTCACACCATTATACCAATGATTATAGTAGAGACTCTGAGGTCGGCCACATACTGCTGCACTTATCGGACGGGAGTGTTTACAGGCAGCTCGGTCATGCTGTACGTGTGGTCTATGTCACACTTGAGACCGATTAGCAGTTTTAGATGGCATGGGTATTGTTTCACCCATGATATAGCCATGTCATACTCCTTTCAGCCTGTGGAGTGTACAAATGCTGCATCTTGGACAGCTTTCCTGGTAGGGATCGGAGATCCGTTTGATATATTATCATGTACAGGGCTTAGCTCACCCTACAACTTCATTACTCATGCTCCGGGCATGGATTATCTCCCTTTGGCTGTTTTGAGAGGCATGATTACTTACCACCCACTGGCCGTGATGTGTCAGTTTAACCAGTTTCAGGACTTCCATCCTTTTGAGAGGGCATCGAGTCAGCGCTTTGCTTCTCGCCACTTATCAGCAGAGGATAGATCCAGGTTGTATGCCTGTTGGGATCAGCGAGAGCTAGCTAAGTTTTCCGTCAGCCATCTGGGTTGTTCTGCAGAGTTTTCCGCATAGATGGAGGCAGAGACGACATTGACTATGGTAGTATCCACAGTGCAGGGGATTGATTTCGATGATGGGGAGCCTATGGAGGAGGCTGATATTCCCATCGAAGAGGATTAGATTGCTGGGTTGCCAGCATTTGTGATGGATTCTCCTACTATGAGTGCTATTGTGATTCAACATTCAGCACAGTATTTGGAGCAGAGTCTACATCTGATGACCTTTGAGAGAGATCAGACTAGGGCCTTGATGTTGACAGCTTTTGATGGGAGAGACGCAGCTCTATTAGAGAGGGATGAAGCTAGATCAGCTAGAGATGCATTGATTGTAGAGCGGGATGCTACCCTATTTGCCTGGGATGTGGCCGTCACAGATAGTACTTCAGTGAGATCCCTTATGACTAGAATCCTTGTCGATATGAGATTATATATTGATGAGCATCATGCAACTATGCAGTTAGCCTCAAATCTACTAGCCCGTGTAGATATCATTGGGCAGGAGCTTGCAGCGTTACCTCCTACTTCAGAGAGGGATGCTATGTTAGATCTGATAGTCCGCATACATACAGATCCGTAGATAGACTTGTATTTTCCTGCATAGACTAGCTTAGCCATTTTGTCATGTATAACACATATTGTATATATCAAACAGTATTATATATGGCAGAGAAATATATTTTGATTTACTTCCCTTTCAGTTGTGCCTTGATACTTGATTGATATTTGCATGTTTCTTCAGGGCTTGTGATCTTGATGCATTCTGAACTCATCCTTGATGTATGGACATTGAGACGCCGCAGGATCTTTCAGAACTAATCATTGATCTGTGTGTATCCCTACCATCTTTTGTAAGACCCCAAATTTTATGAATAAAGAATAATTTTTCTTGAAATATATTTTTGAATATTATGGTGTGGATTTGATATAATGTTATAGTTGTGGGTAATATTTACAAATTTTGCAAAGTAAGCAAGTGGTTATATAATATTCGATTGGTCGGGGAATATTTATTTTAACAGGGAATATTCGTAAGATGTCTTGGGAGAAGTTCCAAGAGTTGTTCAACGACAAGTACTTTCCCGAAAGTATTCATCATATGAAGGAGGTGGAATTCATCAAGTTGGAGCAAAACAATATGTCCGTGTCGCAATCCGAGGCTAAATTTGCGGAGTTATCCGGTTTGCATCCCATTTGGTCGATAATGAGGAGCGAATGACGCGAATGTTTCTAAGAGGTTTGAAACCCGATATACGTTAATACCTCATTTCTCACAAACTTTGTTTATATTCAGATGTTGTGAATAGGGCTCAGTTATTGGAGCATGATAATGAGTCAGCACAACCAAAAGGCAACGACTAAAAACACGATAATAATCGTACCGGTGGCAACGACCATCGGAACAATGATAACCATCGTAGGGGAAATTATCATGCCAAGAATGGTAACAACTTCGGTGGTAATCATGGCCAAGATAATAGAAGTGGGAAATTCAAGAAGGGAAGATTTAACGATGATGGGAAGACGTTGGTAGTAGCACCAACACCAGCAACAAATTCTAGGGGAGGAGAATGACCACCAGTTAGATGCTACTGAGATGCGGAGAGGAGGGACACATAAGTCCAAAGCTTTCACTGACCTTCCAAGGTATGTTTTAGTTGTGGAAAAGCGGTCACATAGCTCGATTTTGTCCTGTAGCAAAATCAAGTCCAGTTGGGACGGTGGCACCAAAGGCGAATGCGGACAAAACAAAGTCGGTGGTTTGGGAAGAGCATTTTTGTGACTTCTCAAAAGCGAGTAACTTACGAACGAAGTTAGCACGGGTTAGTTAATTATAAATTCTTACGAAGTCTATACCTTATTAGATACCGGTTCTACCCATTATTTTATCTCTCTTGCTTGTGCTCAACATTTAAATTTGACCCCAGAGAAGTTAGACTTTGACTTATCGGTTAAAACTCCTTTAGGAGAAACCTTTATTTTATGTGTTATCCAAGTCTTGGATGAGAGTCACAGTTTTTAAATGATATTTCTATCGTTAATAAATTTCCTAACGTATACTCGAAGAACTTCCTGGCCTACCTAGAGCGTGAAATCGAATTTTGTATTAACCTCAGTACAAAACCAAAATGAACGTATAATGCGCCAAAGACATTGGCTCGAGCTGTTGAAGATTACGACCATACCATTCAATATTATCGTGGAAAAAGCGAACGTGGTAGCTGATGCATTGAGTAGAAGATCATATGCGCTTATGAATGCGATGTTGTTAACACAAAAACACATTTCTTATAACTTACAAATGATGAAGATAGAGTTAAAGACTCTAGGGACCCACATGAAGATAACAAATATACGATTAGAATTGACTTTAATCGATAAAGTTAAAGATGCTCAAACTACACACCTGGAGCTGATGAATACGAAGAAGAAGGTTCAAGAAGGCATTATTCTAGAAGCAAGAGTCGATGAAAATAGGAAATATAAACCCTCGATTTTATTGGTCTATTTGAAATCCTCGATCGAGTAGGAACTGTGGCCTATAGACTCATTTTACCGCCAAGTATGTTGCGTGTTCATAACATTTTTTTCACGTATCGATGTTACGTAAATATGTGGACGACCCGAACCACATTATTGAATTAGAACTAGACGAGATAGCAAAAGATTTAACGTATGAGGAGATACATGTTAAAATCTTGGATAAGAAGGATCATATTCGACACTCAAAGGTTATACCTCAAGAGTTAGAATCTAAACAAGATATCCTCACCTCTTTGGCATACCAGGTACGCACCCTAATTTCGAGGACGAAATTTCATAAGAAGGGGAGGTTGTAAGACCCTAACTTTTATGAATAAAGAATATTTTTTCTCGAAATATATTTTTGAATATTATGGTTTGGATTTGATATAATGTTATAGTTGTGGGTAATATTTACAAATTTTGTAAAGTAAACAAGTGGTTATATAATATTCGATTGGTCGGGGATTATTCGTTTTAACAGGGAATATTAGTACGACGACACAATCATTGGTGGACCCCACAACAGAAGTATTGTCGTAGTTAGAAAATGAAAGAATTATCTTTTTATAAAAATAAAGGTGAAAGTTTTACCGTTAAAATGTTAAACTATCCGGTAGTAAAAGTACAGTAATACGCGTGGTTGTATAGTAGCACACGGTATTGATTATTGATGCTTACGTGAGAAGTCACTTAGTTATACTCAATTATTGCTTCTGATGAATTCTTTGCATTATATCTCACATATTATTGATTCAATTATTATCACAGTATCATCTGCATAATATGTTATATTATTAAATCAATAATTGAGACGACAAAGTTATTCATATTATTATTTGCAATATTAACAATGTGTAAAAGTTACATCAAGGAGAGGTTTGGTCACCTAATTGCGGCTATGATAAGGAGAAATCCTTATCGGAAAGCCCTCTTTCTGAGGAGCGACACGGTTGTTAAATATTGTGAGTTATAATATTAATGATGAATAAGTTCGTGTTGATTAAAGATGAAATTGATAGTTCCATTGTGTTAGGATTATTAGTGTTAGTGGAAATCGACATTTATTTCGATAATAATTGATTTCTAGAAGTTATACTGACCAATCGGGTAATTAATCGGATAAATGAGCAATTAATTGCTATTAATTCACATGCTTATAACTATTTGTTCATATGTGTGTACTATTGATTTACATTCATGTACTATTAGGGGAGGTGGTGCAAGATTGATAATACTTGCATGACTAAGTTAAAAATAGAGGTATAGATGGAGGTACTATACTGTAATTCGTATTTTCACATGTATAGAACTATTGATTCACATGATTGAACTATTGATTCACATGATTGAACTATTGATTCACATGATGTACTATTAGGGGAGGTGGTGCAAGTTTGATAATACTTGCAGGACTAAATTAAAAATGAAGGAAAAGATGAAGGTATTGTACTGTAATATTTCGAGCCCCAAAACGTGTAATTATCGAAAATATATTTTCCTATAAATAGAAGCTCATTCTTCCTTCATTCTCACCAATTCACTAAGTCTCACAAGAGCAATTATAGAGAGGGAAGCTATACAAAGAGAATCTTTAGAGAGAAAGAAGAAGAGAAGTCTACTACCTCACTATTCCAGTATCCAGTCTTCTTCTAATGTAAGGGGTATTATTTATTTCATATTCTGAAGAGATATTATTTTTCATATTCGTATGAATATTATTTTTGTTCAATATTCATAAAGAATATTATCTTCGTTTAATATTCGTAGGAATATTATCTTCGTTAAATATTCATTGGAATATTATTTTTGTTCAACAGTTGTAAGGGATGTTATTTTTGTTCAATATTCGCTTGAAATAATATTTTCTTCCATACTCTATAGTATATAAGTAATATTATTTCGTTTCAGATTTTGAATTCTATACTCATTTTGTTGAAGTTTTGGCTTCTATACTCCATGAAATTAGTAGAATATCCTTGATATTTGCGCTTCATCCAGTATCTTTTCATGGAAATATTATTCTGAGCTTTCTTGATAATTATTGATCTTTTCATGATGGAATACTATTCATGAGTTACTATTTACGGGTTACTATTCACCCGATTACTATTCACTCAAATATTATTCACTCGGGTATTCGGGGCACTTTTCATGTTGGAGTACTATTCACGAGTTACTATTCATGAGTTACTATTCACCCAATTACTATTCACTCGAATATTATTCACTCAGGTATTTGGGGTACTTTTCATGTTGGGTACTATTCACGAGGTACTATTCCCGAAATACTATTCACAGGGTACTATTCACGGGGTACTATTTACCCGAAAAATATATTTCTTTTCTGTCCAAATTATTTTTGGTACATGAATATTATTCTTGAATTTTACTCCATAAAGCAGTATCATGTTGAAAATTTGGATATTTTTAAACTCTGGATAAATTTAAAGTCTTTAATATTTATCCTTGATTTCGTTTGATTTGATTTCGTTTGATTAATGCTTATATCATTGTCATCATCCTCATGCTTATATTGTGATGAAAGTCATCTTTGGCTTACGTGCATAGATGGACTATTGATTGGTATGATTATGACTAGGGATCATTCGGTATAATCATGACCCGTAATATTACAAATGATGTGGTAAAAGTTCTCATTGGCCCGTAATGCATTGATGGACAGTTGTTGGTATGATTATGACCAGGGTTTATTCGGTATAATCATGACCATTGGTGATTACATGAATATCCTTGGCCCGTAGTGCATGGATGATTCGATGATGTGGTTTATTTATTAAGCTGAGTCTCAGCGATAGATTTGATGAAAAACTTTTTAAATCATAGAAGATAGTAGATATCATGCTCTACTTGACTCTTCTAATGGATTGCTTGTTCCGCTGCAGTTGTTGATCTAAAACTTGTTGTCTATTATATTTTATCAGTTGTTATACTGTTGAAGGCTAAGGATAATTTATTCTGCATTATCTTAGTCATAATATTTCTTCTTGGGCTAGTTAAGCTCACCCTTTCTTTCACCTTTCTTCTCTGTGAAATGAGAATATAAGCGGGATTTAGAGTCGGGGAATGGAGTGATGGTCCGGGATAAGTGGCTTTAGTAGTCCTCACTCTTCTATGAAATAGTGTGATAATAATTGTAATGAGGACTCCATTGAGAGTGGATATTGTCTAGAAGACAATATTCTTGTTTAAACTCTCAGCTATATTTTGTCATATTTTGCATGACAATTGTATAATTAAGTTTGTATTTGATTTCTGTAGTGTGTATTTGGCGACTCAAGATGGGTGATGTATACCTATTCTGAGGGCGTCACAGCAAACCCACCATATCTTCGTGAGACCATGCAAACACATCCTGGAATTGGGTTAATAGTGCAACCATGTCATTTCGTTGGTTTGGGGTTAGGTCTGAACCAATCTGGATTAGCTTAGGGCTTTCTAAGGTTCCAAGATTGAAAGAAGTGGTTTGGTCAAGGTTGGGTTTAGGTTTGTCTTCGACCCATTCCTTAATCTCCTAAGGTGTCTCAATGTCCTCTTGGATTTCCATCAAGTCTGAGTCCAACTTTTCATCAAAGTTACGGTCCTTGTGGAGAAAAGGCACCTCATCTAACAAGTACATGCACATCTAAATTTGAGTCACGAAACAAAATATGCTTTCACTTAATATATGCAACTTTTTAATCATACAAAAGTGTTATCATGTCTTGATAAAATAAGCGCTAATCTTGTCATGAAAAAAGTAAGCAATTAAAGTTATCTCTGAGGCGTAGGATTTACGCCCATTTTACCCTCGTCGACCAATGCATGGAGTGCTGCTCCAATTGTCGAGGGTAAATTCCTGATGGACTGCAGTGATGAAGGGGCTATCATCATCCTCCTTTTCCTGAATGATGACCATAATATCTGGGTAATCATTGTCTGGGGTGTATCTGTTTGTATGTTCATCATGGATAATGATGCGTATGCTTGACATCATCAAGGCGATGTCATGTTTACGTTTCCGTTCCCTTTCTTCCACTTCGGGATCAAGAATCAGGACCTCTTTTTCTTTGAATGGTACTGGTTTGGGAAACAACATAGCCATAACATGGGCTGACACATTTACCGGAGACTGTATTAGCTCATGAGTTGCAGGTGGAGAAAATCATCGTGTTTAGGAAGCTTGAGGAATCTGCTTGTGCTTATGAGGATTCCTATGATTGGAATTGGCAGAATAGCCTAGTCCAGATGTTCCAGTTTGACTGGACACTTGAATTGGGTGCTTAATACTCTGCTGATTTTTACCTAGCCCTTGTTTAGGCTGATGACCTAATGACATTATTTCTTGAGTGGTCGACATAACCTTGGCAGAAATCTTGGGTACGGGAAGTGGTGCTCCAATCAGATGGTATTGTATATTACTCACTTCCAAAGTATGAAAATTGACTGGCTCAACTTCTGAATTGAAGCTAATGATTGGGAGATCTCCTTGTTCAGGACATTCCTGCTCAGCGTTGACAGTGACTAGGCTATTGTTGACAATGTATTTGAGTTATTGATGTAGTGTAGAAGGGATGACTCCAGCCATGTGGATCCATGGTCTCCCCAATAACAAGTTATATCCTGAATCTATCTTGAGGACGTGGAAGGATACATTGAATATGTTTGGACTAATCTCAATTGGTAGCTCAATCTCTTCGACATAATTTCATCGGGATCCATCAAAAGCTTTGATAATCGTATGGCTGCTTCAGATCCATTTCAGATTGACGTTCATCTTCACCAAGGCGGCATAAGGACAGATATTCAGAGATGAACCTCCATCTATCAAAACTCCAGCTAACATATACCCAGAGGACAAAACTGCGATGTGCAATGGCTTGCAATGACCGGTCCCTTCGGGTGGTATGTTGTCATCAGTGAAAGAGATCACATTGTTGTTAAAAATATGATCAACCAGATGTTGAAAGTTTTCCACATCCACTGATTTTGGCAAGTAGGCTTTTTCCAAAACCTTCAATAAGATCTTCTTGTGATCCTCGGAAGAGAAAACCAAGTCTAGTATTGGGATCTGATGTGGAGCTTCTCTTAAGCTTAGAACCACCTTGGCTTCATTATGGCCATAGTGCGGAGGAATTTCTCAATTTTCTCCATGGGAATCTTCCCCTTTGCTTTTATGGTAGGCTTCATCACCCTCTGAGGAAGATACAATGGATTTTCCTTCGACACTGTAGCAGTAGTATGAGACGTGGATCTTTCAGCTTCTCCATAATTCCATGGGACTTTGTGTAGGCTGACAACAGGATATTGTGGTCTAAAGGGTAAAGAAATTTGCTCTGGTGCAGACACTTTCAAAGGATTGTTAGCTCCTTTGAGTTAAATTGCTTGTATGGGAAATGGTTTGACAGTCTTATCAGCCTCAGCGGATATAACTGCTACTAATCCCTTCTATTTGGTAGGACAGGTATTCCCATTCTCGAGTAGCACAGTGTCATCGTCTGCCAATTGCAGGACACCGCTGTCAATTAGATTCTGAATAAGGTGGCAGAGTGCCCAACATTCTTCTGTTTTGTGACCGCGAGAATGTAAATGATATTGACATACTCCATCGGAGTTGAACCATCTTGAACGGGGATTAATTAGAGGTAGAAGGGAGGTGATTCTTCCTTCGTTGATTAGCATCTGAAATATTTCCTCCATAGGTTGGCCCAGGTATATAAATTCCATTTTATTGGCAAAATCCTGACAGGCTTTAGCGCTTGCTCTCTTCGCAACCTTATCCTCTATAGCTTCACTTTTTGAAGGTGATGATGGAGAATTCATAACAAAAGGAAGGAGACATGCATGCTCTTGGCTGACTAACTGGCATGTGACTTGATGTTGATGGGTCACTAGTTCTGCCAATTGTTTAATTTGCTTACAAAGAGCTTTCATCTTTCGTTCCATAGAAAATTGGAACTTTGCATAATCCCATCTGTCAGCACCGTCTTTGATGGTCTAGGATGATTCGCTATTAAAATTGGAACTCTGTCCAGTGCTCCAACTAATCATGTTGACCTCTTTTTCTTTATGTTGAGGAAGAGGGTTGTCTTGGACATTAGGTTGATTTGGTTTGGTAACTGCGCAGCCGCAGATGCACCTGCGGCTGCCCGGGGTGCCCCGGGCTCTGCGGGCTCCATGGGTCCCATCGTCTCAAAATACGTGCACTCGTGCACTATGATATTCGCTCAAACTTGCAGAACTTCAATCCGAGCATCCAAACGAGGTGTACAAGACCTTCTTCTGACTGCTTTTGTTGAGAGTTATGCAATGACATGGGATTAGAGGTTGTACGAAGTCAGGAAGAGGGGACCATGCCCATGGTCTTCAAGCTTCAAATTATATCCGGTGTGCTGCACGTGTAATAGTCACTCGGGATTGGAACTCCTTGGATCTTGTGGGACATTGCTGTGTAGAAATATATGTATGAAATGTTGAGACGGCACGTTGGGGTTGAGATGGAAAGATGTCAATTTTGCCCCTCATCGGGGTTATCTCCGGTTTGGGCTGATAGTGGACGTTGCTCAGGGTTACATCTGAGATTGGACTGCTGCAAGTGTTTGAATTCCGCAGGGTCATCTTTAAGTGTGCCTGTCTTCCAAGTGTTAGCTCCGGGTCTTTGGAATGAGTGCCTAGGCAGGAGGTCTGAGATTGAAGTTGATTGCATGCATTTGAAACAAGCATTTCCGGAGTTATCGCCGGAACTGCAACAACATTCCTTGGGGTTATCTCCAAGGACGAAACTCAGGGTTATCTCCGAGGTTGGAATTGATACTCCCGGTGTGTGTTCTGGGGTTGAGACTAAACTTCCGATAGTATCCGGAATGGATGTGAACTGTCCTCCAGGATTATCTCCAAAAGACGAATCTGCCCTCCTGCAATGTTAGTAACAGGTGTGCAGAAAATTTTGAGTGTCTATAAGGACTATACTAACTATGTGTAAATGAGTTTTATACACATGAGCATGCGTATTAAGGATTGTTTAGTATCGTTATGTGAGTTAATGGTTAACATAGCGAGTCCCTTGCTGAATGAACCTATTTAGTCTTGAATAAAGAGTTTTGAAAAGGAAGATTTAAGCTTGATTCAAGTTTTATCCCAAAGTCTATTTTAGATACCGGAGATGGTGTTCAACTTGGTCCATAGACTTTTGAACATGTTAATCCTAGTTGAGCAAATGAATTCAAAAGAAAAGTAAAAGTTTTAGAAGTTAACCTCAATGTTAACAAGTTTGGGAAACCAAATGTGGTCTAAACTTTGTCTTTATGTGTTTATATTGTGTTCAAAGATGTTAAGGGGCTAATAAGAAAAATGGATCCTTAAAAATTTAAGTTCTGGTTTTAATAGGGAGTAGCGCGGTCGCGCCACTCCCAAGCTTATTATCACTGTGGTCGCGCCGTGCTGCAGAGTGGTTAAGAATAATTTGTTAAATTTCTAGAATTTAGAGCATGTCTATATATATACTTTAAAGACCGTAAAAGATGAAATAAGATTGTTTCGAAAGAATAAGCATGAGAGTAGAATGGACTAGCAATATAGCTATCATAAGAGTATATTGGAGAAGTGAAATGAAACAATGTAAAATTTATTATTCCATTGAGAATATATGAATGTATATGACTGATGGGTATAAATTAATGATTATATAATTATGTAGGAATACATGAAGTGCAGATAGATATAAGAAGTAAAGGTTTAGTAATAATCTATGAGCCATGCAAGTTTTTCAGTTCCTATTTGCACTATAATGTTGATAACTATTGATTGATTTATGCTATGGTATGGAATGTCAAATTATATATGAAATGCATACGAGATATGTATGAAATGAATTATGCTATGACAGGAAATGTGGAAATGTCTATAAGATATGTATGAGATTGAAAGTCAATTTACGATTATATGTTTTGTAAGTTAATTTCTATACTCGTTATGTGAGAGGCAACATGCGTATGTGTTTAAGGCTTATGGTTGTATAAACTGAATATGATCATATATATTATGTGATGCATAAAAACTATTAGAATTGTTGGGCTGTCAAGCTCACCCTTGCAAATAACCACTTTTGCAGGTTAAGGACTCACGATAAAGTTACATGCTACTTGATTGATAAAGTTCAATAGTATCACAAGCAGTTTGATTTGTTTATCTGAAGATATGATTTCGAACCATGTTTTAGGTTTTAGATGATGTACTTGATGGTTTTTTAACTCTTGTAGAGTTGTAAAGTCGTACAATTCAACACATAAAGAACATCGAATCAAGATGTAAATTTCATAATGTAACTCTGATGAATCGAAGCATAGAATAAATTTGATTTAGAGACATATAAATGATGAAGGTTGTGATCCAGGGAAATGAATAAAGAATTCAGAAATGTTTTAGTTATTTCGCATCTTATTAAGTATAACATCGAATACGATGTAAAAACAAGAATGGTTAATGATCAAGATCGGGAATTGACTTATGAAGATTTTGGGATCGATTCATAGATCCTGGAATTAAAAAGGAATTAAGATATTAATTAATATCAAAGTTAAATTGTATTCATTAAATTGTGAATCAAAGTTGTTAATAGTTAGACGAAGGTAGTATCGTGACGTACCAGGTCCGAGGTAACGGATACCCGGATTCAGGGGCGTTACAATAATAATGCATTCTTCATTTCTTTCAAAGTTCTATTCTTTATTTCTGCAACACCATTTTTTTTTGGTGAATAAGGTGCAGTTATTTGGTTTATTATACCATGTTGTGAACAAATGTCAACAAAAGGAAATTCATATTCCCACCTCTATCACTTCTAACTATCTTGATCTTTTTATCAAGTTAGTTTTCAACTTCATTTTTGTAATGTATAAACATTTTCAAACCCTCATCTTTACTTCTCAATAAGTAAACATAACAATATCTTGTACAATCATCTATAAAAGTGATAAAGTATTTCTTACCTCCTCTTGTTTGTATATAATTTAAATCACAAATATCAGTATGTATTAATTCAAGAGGTTCTGTACTTCTTTCAATTGATAGAAAAGAAGATTTTCAAAGTTTTTCCTCAACGCAAACTTCACATTTATGATTAGAGTTAATATCATATTTTGGTAAACATTCCATATTAATTAATCTACATATAATATTATAATTAACATGTCTTAATCTACCATGCCATAAATTAGATGACTTAATCATATAAGAAGAAGATATAATTTTTTTAATATTGGAAGGTACAATAGTCATTACATTAATTTTGAAGAACCCGTTGCTCATATATCCCTTCCCCACATTCATCCCATTTTTAGTTAGGAAAAACTTGTCCGATACAAAGACCAATTTAAATCCCTTTTGACTAAGAAGGGATCTTGATACTAAATTCTTCCTAATATCAAGCACATGGAGTACGTTGTTGAGGGTGAGTTCCTAGCCAGATGTCATCTTCAGAACTACCTTTTCTTATCCAACAATCTTGGATGAAGAAGAATTTTCCATGTATAATTGTTCTCCATTCTCAATTTCTTGATATGTGGAGAACATCATCTTGTCAGAACACACATGGCGGGTTAGTCCAGTATCTACCCACCATTCCTTTTGATTCTCAACCATATTCATTTCTAAAACAACCGCTGAAAGGTTCATTTTAGAAACATCTTGAAGGAGACCATCCATTTTCGTTACATTGGCTTGTGCAGACTTCTTGTTTTGGTCTTTATGTTATCGACAATCCTTTTCCCTATGTTCGGGCTTGTCACAAATATATCATTTGCCTTAGAACTTTTTATTTGTTCCCTGTTGAGGCCCATTGCTGGAGTACTTTCTCTTTTTAAACTTTGGACCTTATTCCACCATGTTGGCTTTATATTCCACAAAGGTCCTTCCTGTTTTCTTCTCAGAAGCATGGTTGTCCTCTTCTATTCTTAATCTTACGATTAAGTCTTCAAGTTTCATCTCTTTGCATTTATGCTTGAGATAATTCTTAAAAATTTTCCATATTGGTGGTAACTTTTCAATAATAGCAGCAACTTGAAAAGATTCACTTAAAGACATACCTTCTGCATGTATTTCATGCATGATAACTTATAATTCTTGGACATGGTTGATGACAGCCTTGGAATCCACCATCTTGTAGTCCAAAAACCTGCCAACTACAAACATCTTCATGCCAGCATCTTCTGTTTTATATTTCTTATCCAAGGAGCCCTATAGTTCTCTTTCTATTTTGAGAGAACTATACACATGATATAATGTGTTATCCAATCCATTTAGGATATAATTTTGGTACAAAAAATCAACATTTTTCCATGCATTAATACTAGCATCCACTTGTCTATCTGTTTCATTCTATTAAGAACAAGGGGGGGGGGGGTCTTCATGAAGAAACCTCGCTAAGTTCAGTATAGTGAGATAAAACAACATCTTTTTGTTGTCATGTTTTAAACTATGTTCCATTGAAATTTTCTAATTTTTCACCATGCTTCACAAGAACATTTGGTATCACAGGTGTAGAAGAAGAAGATTCGATTAAAGTTACCGAATCGGTAGCCATATTGCTTGCAAATATATATATAGTAAAAAGATAATTCTCTTAAAATTGTTAGCAAAACTGAAAGGATATTATATATATATATATATATATATTAGCTTATCTCAAACTACAGAATTTAATTTGTCCTTATCTCAAACTTCAGAATTTAATTTGTCAAAGTTAGTACTTGGTATTATGTATTGAAGACAATTATGCCCTCCGTACGATACTCAGAGTTGGTAGCACTTGTCTCTCAGGATACAATGATAATGTATACTATAGCAGCACTCCAAATAGTATACTCAAAGAACCAAATAAAAGCTCAGAACTCTCTCTCAAAATAAATATGAAAACTGATGAACTAATGAACTTTGTAATGCTTGAATGCTTGTAAATGAATGAATTAAATGGGTTTCCCCCTATCTATTTATAGGAGGGGTTGGTGACCCTTCGGATGGGGTAGTAACACTTGAAAAAGACATGAGATGCTTCTAAAAAGCCATAATATGGCATCCTTTGGCAAAAATGACGTAGTTTTGATCCTTTGTAGAATGGACGCGTCCATTCGGGCCACAAAACGACATAGTTTTAGTTTGATCAGAACAAAAACGACGTATTTTAAGGCTTAACAAAAAAGGAGCGTCCATTCAAGAAAAAACGACGTTATTTTTAAATACTGTTGAGCAGATAGCCTTTTCCCAAAAGCGACCACGGGTTTAGCGCATTATATACGTTCTACGGGTAACGCTTCCCAAAATGACTATTTATCAAAACGACACAGTTTTGATAATATAACTAAATAAAATAAAATTTAATTAAAAATTTTAATAAATTTTTTCCAAAAAATTATATACAAGGACCCAGACCCATGAACCTCTAGCCAAGTCGGGCCGAATTCGGTCGATTACGGTTATGGTATGCGTGTGGGTTCAAACCAAGTCTTGGCTAGGTCATCTCCCTTCCACAAAAGAGGGGTGCCCCTTGGGGCCCAAACCGAAGAGCAATTTTCTAGTATATAAACTAAATAATTATTTAGTTCTTAACCGATGTGGGACTTGGCTTCCCACATGTATTTATTATCATTTATCATTTCCAAGGGTGATCTTTGAGAGTTAATTTCTCATTAATTACTCCATGGATTTGAGCTTAATTTAATGTACTCATGGAGTAGAACACATTGATATGTGGAATTAATTAATTAATGAAACCCTCTTCAATTTTAGGCTCAAATTCTAACACCAAATACAAAATCAATTTCACTTATCAATTTGAAAATTTTCTTTCTAAGCCAAAAGAGAAATGAATGAAAAATATTGACCTCAACAACAAATAGCAATCAGAAAATTTAATCCATTTAGGAGGCAGGAATGCTAAAAATCTAATGCTACATTTGGATTGGTGGAATGAGAGAAGGAATGGAATGACTCATTCTTATGGAATAAAAAAAAATTGTGTTTGGATGCGATTGGAATGAAAAAAATTGTGTTTGGTTCCTTGGGCGGAGGGAGCACATGGAATAATTTATTTTAACTAGAATGGAATGAATCGTTCCACTCTTCATTCCATTCTTTAAATCCAAACGTAGGATAAAAGAAATTAAACTATATTAACTTTCATGTATTATGTGATTTATGAATTAGATCGTTGATTTTTACATAGCATGTTTTTAGTAGGTACAATGTCATGTTATCTCAACAGTTGAATTTGAACATACCAAACATTACTAATTGTGTTATGTTACTTTCCCTTTTTAATTATTGCAAGAGCTAAACATAAAAACATAAATAGTATAAACTGAAAAAAGTTAAAATTGCCTCCAAATTCCAACTTATGAAAAGTTACATTAGAATAAAGAAACTTTGGATGAACATGTGCATGTTCTAATTGACCTATAAATTACAAAACAAAACACCGCTAAGTAAAATAAGACCAATATTCTGCATGAAGATATTTAAGAGAACATAGATTAGTAAATGACAGCAAAACCTTGGGCAGGGGGCGTTTCCAAATACGCGCAAAAACGTTTACATAGAGAAACAGAAGGAAAATATTTTTTATACCATAAGAAGAGACGGGGCTAAAGATGGATCAACAGAATTGTAGAGACAAGTTTGGGGAACACATGATGCATTAACTACTTCTGAGAACTTTTTCAACCCAAAAAAGTTAAAAAGGAGCATGATAAGAATTTATATGTAAAAATGATGGCAAACTTGATATGAAGTAGCAGTTAGTTCATGAATACTCCTTGCAAGTTGTGCGTAAGAAAATAGTTACACATAAGTAAAGAAAATTTGTATTAACTTAAATACAATGCAAACAAAGTGATAAGTGTAACACTTCATTTTTCAAGGATATGCTAATTTGTCTAATTGATGGTTAAAAACTATGTTAGACCTTTTTCTGTCATTCCATCAAATAAATAGTGTACAATTGCAGTGAAAAAAATCAAATCTAACCTTAAAAGCTCAACCCGCTTCCTCCAACCTTCTCTAGAATGAATATTGTTAGAGTTTTCATATTTAAATTTGATGCTGAATGTGATTAATGTATATTTGTACCAATAATTTTTGTAAAGTCCTTAATAATGATTTGATTCGATGTACAAGAACTTTGATTAGAAAAGATCAAATAATATTAAGTTGATCTGATGTATAGCTGATAGGATTTTATCGTAAAGTTACTCGGTTAGTGCATATTATAAAGATGGATTGCAGAGTTAACTGATAAGTACAAAATATTCATTGATTTCGATTCTTTTATGTTTAGTTTTATTTCATGTGTATATGTGCCTATTATGGTGTTTATTGATTTCAGGTTGAAATAGAGCTGAAAGGATGAAAATGGATGAATTGAAGCTGATTAGATGGAAAAGGAAGAGAAACCCAAAAAGTGTTAAAATCGCCCCGGCTAATCCAATGACCTGCACGAATCCGCCCCGACGAATACCTTTTTATACCTTTTCACAGAATTCACCCTGGAAAATCCAACCATGGCAACTAATTCACCCTAGTGAATACCTCTCTGCCCAACTTATGTCCAACTAGCCCCAACGACTTCAACAA